>OY755249.1:3617945-4217945 GCA_963576725.1 Azorinus chamasolen
GACATTGGCAGCAAACGAGTTAATATGTGATCTGTATTGGGGCATATAGATGACTGTTTGATGCCTACAGATTAGAAAACGACAATAACTGAATACCTTTTTTATAACTTTAGAAATCAGTGTGAGCTGGTACAGTTGCCCTATTAGCATCGTGCTGACACTCCTCCTGAGGTTTAAATGGAATAGTCAACGTTATAACAAAGCATTTTCATTATTAACCTATATATGTTCTGAATAATTAAAGCCGAGTTACCCATTTCTGCAAACTAATTAAACACAAAGTTGTATCAACATTTATGACTGACGAAAATGACTTTCATGACAAAGGGTCCTAATGAAAGGGCTCCCTCGGGATCGTTTTGATCTAGCTCTACACTGTTAATAAAGCTCCTATATAGTCGCTTTCCGCACATTAACCTTTAGCCTGCTACATGTATAAGCGGACGAGTGAATACCTATGCAAACAGTTTGGATCCAGGTAAGACGCCGAGTAACTCTAAACTGTTTGACACACCGATTGCATTTTGGAAGACAAATTAGACAATAACTTGAATTTCGGAAATGTAGTAGGTGAACCATTCTGTAAAAATAATTTGCTCAGCATGCTAAGGTTAATGACTAATTATTGCCAGCAAATATATTCATTTAATCTCATGTGGGGTTCAGCAGGTGCCCCTACGCTATATACATCGCAATAAATGTCTATTGAGAATGTTATCCGATATACTCAAATGCGGTCGTCTTTTCGTTTTGATTTCAAATGTGTTTTATCAATTGGATTCCTAACATAGACGGGGTTTAAAAGTTCCTTTATAATGCATCTTTTACACTGTGTTTTGAAAGTAGATATATAATCAGAGCAACAGAAAAAGGGTCCAAATACTAAATATCGTCATTTCTCCATCAACCCCTTTGTTTAGAACCGCCTAGAAGAGAGTGGTTTGATGGAGAAATAAAGAAGTAATTCTTCAAAATGTTTTAATTTACGCATTTTATCTGGACGTCTGTGCAGTTTTATTCACATATCAACATTTTTGTACTCCGGTTTACATCATTCAAGATTGCCTCATGTTACATTCCGTCTGCTTCATGACCTGGCGCCAGTTTGTTTATTTACATTAGGTGAGTATGCTTAAATGACTTGACATCAGTTTGTTGTTTACAATAGGTGAGCATGTCTTACGCTTAAACGTCATTGGAATAGGTCCAATAATTCGTAACGCCAAACTCTTTAATTCACTGTTACAGTGCCCAAGACCCAGCTTAAGCTTAAGCTTAAGCTGCCATCTGTCTCCAAACCCGATATTTATACTAAATTTAACGACCGGTTTAGAAAGGTGGTACTGTAGTTGCATTAACTATTAGTATGTAATATTCCATGTTCTCCCCCAGTCAAGTGGTCCAGGTCTAACAATCCTTTACGTCATAGATACGCCCTTTATCGTCTTTGGAAACAGAGAAGACCAATATCAGAAAGTTCCTGCATGTTTCTTATAGGTACAAACATAGTCTTGTCCAAATGCTTACCCCTTTCGGCGCCAAATTTCAAATGGTCGTCTGCAATCCAAGTTTGTTAAATTATTCAGTTAACTAAGGAAATAAGATAAATAAATACAAATTTCAAAGAAATAAAGCAAATATATAGCAATATAGTTTGAGACAAAAGATGAAGTCCCTGATCCTTGAAAAGGCGGCGACTGATCTGGGACTGCACTATTTGTTGTGGTGCATTTTTGCGACATCGGCTGTGAAAGGGTTAATGACAGTTCGTGTCATAAAGGTTTATGATTTCATTATTACTTACACGAATATCTATGAAATAAGGGGTTTGTCTGGACACATGCTTAATATACACGATATAAAAATACCAGCCATGTAATTGGAGAATAGCTAAACCAATGTAAATATTAGTTTGCAAGACGCAAAGCTACAGTAGAGGGTTTGCTATTCACAACGGCAAATTCAAGGACAGTCGATACATTTTAATTCTTGAAAGCAGTGTATGTGTGCACGCATGCGTGGTTGTGGTTAAGGTGTGTCTATGTGTGTGTATCTCCGGGCGTATCTACGCGAACGCGCATGCATTCATTCGCGCATTTGTGCATTCGTGCGTTTGTGTATTCGCTGGTCTATCTGTTTGCCTCTAAAGTTGTCTCTTTGTGTATGAAATCATAATATGTTATCTCTGACTTATGCAGGAGCTGTCTCATCTGGGTCTTCACTATTTACAGGTAGCAAGCGAAGGGTTAACTAGTTTCCCACATTCTAAAGATTTACGTGAACAGCAGAACAATGTATTGATTCAATTCATAGGTCCAGGATCTAAACTGTTGGTAACTGTGATTATGTTTTTAACAAAACGAAAGAAAATATAACACACGAAAATTGAAGCAGACGACACATGATGCAGACGACAATATTTGGCAGCAAAAGCGTTAATATCAGAGATTGATATTGCAGTAGAGGAAACTTATTAATCCTTGTGTGATTGTCTGAGATCATTCTTAAGAATCTGATTGGTCAGATTCTGAGCTTGCTCAGACTTTGATCAATCAGATACTTAAGAATTATTTCAGACTCAGATTCAGAAATTTTATAACCTTGGAACCTGAGTAGATGGTCACGCAAACCTTTCCTTCAGTTTTGAAGTTATTCCGTGTATATGTAGTATACATTATAACCATGGATAGTGCATGTGCAAGACGCAATATCCATGTGTTTAGCACTGGGTATTGCAGAATTATCTCACCTTGAACATTGAGTATGTTTGTCCTTTTGGCATGAAACATGGGGAGTTGGTATTGCAAACTACTCCGTGAATTTGAAAGTTCTTTAATTGATACTTGCCATATATAATAACCACGTCTAGCAGACATGCAAGTCGCAATTTTCATATATTCAGGGCGGTATTACAGAATAATATCCCTTGAACTTGAGTATTTTTATGCGTTGGTCCGCTTACATTGGAAGAAACCTGTTGGTGTCACAAACTTGGAGTTGCAATCAAAGCTGCCGTGCGGGGGTATTCATCACCTTTAGTGATAGTTCTAGTTTTATTTGTTTCTGGCAGGTTGTTTGTGTTATTCGTGATTGTTCCTTTCCTCGCTGGACAACTATAAAGTCTGCTAAAATTTGGAGCTGATGCCATGTTGACCACTTCCGATTCCATCAAGCGTATGAGAAAATATTTACCGAGTCAGACGCGAAGTTACTCGGTGTCTGTTATTGACCCGTCTTGTCTTGTATTACATGTATATTAACCCTTCTCTTGCTGAATTTTAAAATACATTTCTCCTTCTTTACCCATGCACTGTTGTATAATTACATATATCTTCACTGTGTACAAGTATTTCGTCTTGCAATCACTGCTGTGGAGTACACTTGTTGCACAACCAACTTAATAGTGTTGTTATATTTTCTGGTCCTTCGGGGTCATTAGTTTTCATGTTATTAGTTTTGAAAATTGAATACTGCTTAAGCCGGTGCTAGGGGGCGTTAGTAGTGTTGCACTTTTAATTACTACTCATGAACAGACTCAATAAATCCGAGTCTGCAATTTTCTCTTTTTGCATTTTACTTTTGCTTCCGAAGGATCACCGTTTTTCAGAATATTTGTAAAAAGTGCAGACCCTTATGAGACAGCTCCTGCAGGAGCTGTCTCATCTGGGTCTTCACTATTTACAGGTAGGTGTATTGACTTGAATAGCAAGCGAAGGGTTAACCCAGTGGCGCCCAGTATCGCATAACCATTTACTCTATGAATATTCATGTGATAAATGATGACATCATGAATGTTAATTAGATTAATTTATAAATTGGTAAATAAAACACAGGAAATATTGACCATAGCAACAACTGTATAACCACATCTATGTTATTTCACAAGCAAACAGGGCATCCCTAATCTGGGTGTACTCTGTTTGCAAAGGCATAGAAAGACGTATATATGGAGTAACGGGTTAAAGAAGGAAAAGCGGTGTAAATTCATAGGCCGACGACCTACATATTGAGGTAACCAGGATGATTTGATAGTCTTTGCATGTTACCAAGATAGAGAAGTGATAATACGGAAATTAATGTCACATCAGTATTGTATGTGTTTTACACTCGGGACTCATTTTAGCAAGACAGCAAATAGTGGGAACAAAGCCGAACACAATTGTGCAAGTGAACGATATTGATATCTAGAAGTTTAGGGTTACGTGTGATGAATGGTCCGTTGTCCGTGTAACTGATAGAACCAGGGTCCATGCTTATAAAGCTTTTAGTTGAGTCTGAGATCGTTCTAAAGCTTTTGATGGGTCAGATTTGAGCCTTTGGCTCAAATCTGACCCATCAAAAACTTGAGAACTCAAATCTGACCAATCAAAAGTCTGAGAACGAAACTCAGACTCAACTTAAAGCTTTATAAGCATGGACCCAGATCTGCAAATGCGGTGATGATTAGAAAGGTATGAAACTCAAGTGAATGCTCCAATCGCGAGCCGTGCAGTTACAAGCTACGACATAAATGTGTAACAGACACCGCGTACTTACCCATCTAAATGTATATTAGAACATGGTTTAAGCGGCCATCAAAAAGTGATCTAACTGTGGATATGTAATACATGCGGTAGCTTAACATAGGAGCTGTCTGTGTTACTTTACCCTGCTTTAAGCAACCATATCTGCTTTTTAAATACTCGAAACGTTTTATAAATATATGGCCACTTAAGACAGGTTCTGCTATATATTCATGCATAACACAATTACCCTAAGTAGCCGGATAGACAAACATTCGGACCGATCAAAATGAATGAGTAGTTTGATTGGGGTCTACATGATATGCTACTATGGCAATCTAATTTAACCAACCCTTTTATATTGACGCCTCTTGATGGCTCTGTCAAAGTCACGTTTTGAAACAATTGTGATAAATAGAGCATTTGATCCATAGGAGCAAGTGCTCTGTTCGTCATAATGGTTTGAAAACTTTATCATTCCAAACGTTTCCCTTTTTGCTCCTTTTCAGTAATCCATCCATTACATTGGGTCTAAACTAGTTTAAGAGGGAATGGGTTACATTCATCCAATTGTTTCCAAATTGACTTATTCAGTTTTACAAAACCATGGAAAGGGGGATTTGGTGTCCTAATACTAAATGTAATTAAGATACCTAACCTACTATAACAAGTTTCATCGACACTCACATCGCATTTCATACTCTGATTTCCCCATTCACCAAACACATTGTTGGGCAGCTGCACTTAGGCTACAATACAGTGCTCCCTCTCTACAACGACACCCTTTGGGATACGAATAGTGTATGTGTTGTTCAGAGGGAGTTGTTATAGGGAGGGAAAATCAAACATAATTAGCTTGTTTGCAGATCCCAGATAAGGTGTATTTCGAGAAATAAAACCGTTATGCCTCAATCAAACCCTATGTTGTGACCACTCTTTAGAATCGTCACAAAGTGACGATTCTAAAGTGTAGTCGCAGCATAGGGTTTGATGGAGGCATAAAGAAAATAAGATGGAAAAGGTTGTTTCTGGAGCCTTGTTGTTTCGGAAACAGTGACATGCGTTGTTGTAAGGAGGGAATCGTTGTTGAGAGGGCCGTTGTAGGGAGGGAGCACTGTACTTAATTGTACTGACGTCCTACTATTGCGTGAAGAGACAACATATATCCAAACCCGACTGCAAATTTGATCAGAGAGAATAAACGAAGTTTTACGAGTTTCGGAACGCTACAGGGCTCGTATGATAATTTAAAATTAAGCTTCTTGTCTGCGTATAATAGAAATATTAACATCGTGATACCGACATTTACAGTAATGCTATAATGTCACGCATCTCACCACCAGCTTACGCTCACAAAGCAGCAATACCTTAGGAGCTCGTATCTTACCAAACTATATCTCTCTCAACCCATTACCCCATAGGCTATTTTTAGATACAACCTCTTTGAGCAAATCTACCGAAAAGGATCATTAACTAGAGAAAAGGAAAATTTTAGAATTTTGTAGTTTGAAACCATTGTGATAAATAGAGCATTTATTCCTATAGGAGCAAATGCTCTATTTATCATAATAGTTTCACAAAGTGACTTTTACAGAGTCGTCAATATGAGAGAATGGGTGAAGTAGTGACCTTTCGAAGACCATATACTGTTACAATTAACCTAAGGGAACCGAATATATAAACCCTTTGCTATTAGGGTAGACTCATATTTCTAATTCATGTTTCGAAAAAGATGAGAGTTTTGATTATTCCGCAGATTAAAGGTTAGATCACTTATTCTAATAAATTGAAAATGCGTTATTTCGACCAGCAATCTTACCACTGCATCCTCCAGGCATACCCGAGTACAGTTATGAACAAACAGTACAGGTGCAAGCATATACATGTACACATATTTTTTGTTGTTGTTTTGTTTGTTTGAACAGGTTTTAGACAACGTTCAGTGCATACAACTATCTAACCATTATACCATTATCAGCACACTCATTCGCTCTTGCAAACAACTTGAATCCAGATGAGACACTGAGTAAATCGGCTTCTCGCCTAGATTAACCCATTCCCTCATATTGACGACTTTTGTCCCATTCCCTCATACTGACGACTTTTGTCCCATTCCCTCATATTGACGACTTTTGACGACTCTGTAAAAGTCACTTTATAAAACCATTGTGATAAATAGAGCATTTGCTCCTATAGGAGCAAATATTCTATTTACCACAATGGTTTTAAACTACAAAGTTCTAAAAGTTTCCTTTTTTTCTAGTTGATGCTCGTTTTGGTAGATTCATTCAAAGAGTTTGTATCTAAAAATAGCCTATGATGTAATAGGTTAAAGTTGTTTGACACTCGGTCAACAAATTCTCAAAAGCAAAATCGAACGGGACGTTGTCAAAATTGCATCAAATTCAATATTGAGCAGGCATTAGTTTTTTCCTGCACAATATCCCCTTTGGACGAATCAACAAACCAGATTGGATTCAGATAAAACATAGCCAGATTGGGCACAGACAAACTGGATTGAGATAATGGAAAAGTAGTAAAGTCAAGCAGGCAAAGCCACACACTGAATTGAGATAAAACATCTAAACATTTGGTCTTTTAGTATAATCTTAACTAGTCGAAAACCAAAACAAAGAACATTATCTCAAATCAGACATTTTCTGTCGGGGACAAGTTGACCGTCTTGATTACTGTGAAGTATTAGAAACATCGCCAAATTACAAGAAGAGAAGATATCATGTTTACACATCGAGGTAAGGATTAACCCGTTTGCGCACAGTGGATTCTTCCATGTTTATATATTGGATTAATCCATTTTTAGCTCACCAGAGCACAAATTGCTCAGGGTGAGCTTTTGTGATCGCCTGATGTCCGTCGTCCGTCGTCGTGCGTCGTCCGTCGTCCCGCGTCAACAATTTGAACCTTTAAAAATCTTCTCCTCTGAATCTACAGGGTTCTAAGCTTTCATCTTTGGTACATAGCATCACCTATAGGTCCTCTACAAAAGTTATATAAATAATGCGCCTGGGGTCAAAATTTGCCCCCACCCCAGGGGTTGGAAGTTTTCAATAGAAACATATAGTAAAATTTGAAAATCTTCTCCTCTGAAACCAGAAGGTTCTCAGCTTTCATATTTGGCACATAGCATCATGTTCAGGTCCTCTACAAAAGTTATATAAATTACATGACACTGGGGTCAAAATTGGCCCCGCCACAGGGGTGGGAAGTTTTCAATAGAAACAAATAGTGAACTCTTTGAAAATCTTCTTCTCTGAAACTGAAAATCTCTCATCTTTCATATTTGGCACAGAGCATCATGTTCAGGTCCACTACAAAAGTTATATAAATTATGGCCCTGGGGTCAAAATTGGCCCCGCCCCAGGGGTGGGCATTTTTCAATGGAAACAAATAGTGAAATCTTTGAAAATCTTCTCCTCTGAAACTCTCTCAGCTTTTATATTTGGCACAGTGCATCCTGTTCAGGTCCTCTACAAAAGTTATATAAATTATGCCCCTGGGGTCAAAATTGGCCCCGCCCCAGAGGTGGGAAGTTTTCAATAGAAACATATAGTGAACATTTTGAAAATATTCTCCTCTGAAACTGGCAGGTTCTCAGCTTTCATATTTGGCACATAGTATCATGTTTAGGTCCTCTACAAAAGTTATATAAAGTATGGCCCTGGGGTTAAAATTGGCCCCGCCCCAGGAGTGGGCAGTTTTCAGTAGAAACAAATAGTGAAATCTTTGAAAATCTTCTCCTCTGAAACTGGAAGGCGCTCAGCTTTCATATTTGACACAGAGCATCATGTGCAGGTCCTCTACAAAAGTTATATAAATTATGCCCCTGGGGTCAAAATTGGCCCCGCCCCAGAGGTGGGAAGTTTTCAATAGAAACATATAGTGAACATTTTGAAAATCTTCTCCTCTGAAACCAGAAGGTTCTCAGCTTTCATATTTGGCACATAGCATCATGTTTAGGTCCTCTACAAAAGTTATATAAATCATGCCCCTGGGGTCAAAATTGGCCCCGCCCCAGAGGTGGGCAGTTTTCAGTAGAAACAAATAGTGAAATCTTTGAAAATCTTCTCCTCTGAAACTGGAAGGCGCTCAGCTTTCATATTTGACACAGAGCATCATGTTTAGATCCTCTACAAAAGTTATATAAATTATGCCCCTGGGGTCAAAATTGGCCCCGCCCCAGAGGTGGGAAGTTTTCAATAGAAACATATAGTGAACATTTTGAAAATATTCTCCTCTGAAACTGGAAGGTTCTCAGCTTTCATATTTGGCACATAGTATCATGTTTAGGTCCTCTACAAAAGTTATATAAATTATGGCCCTGGGGTTAAAATTGACCCCGCCCCAGGAGTGGGCAGTTTTCAGTAGAATCAAATAGTGAAATCTTTGAAAATCTTCTCCTCTGAAACTGGAAGGCGCTCAGCTTTCATATTTGACACAGAGCATCATGTTCAGGTCCTCTACAAAAGTTATATTAATTTTGGCCCTGGGGTTAAAATTGGCCCCGCCCCAGGGGTGGGTAGTTTTCAGAATAGAAACAAATAGTGAAATCTTTGAAAATCTTCTCCTCTGAAACTGAAAGGCTCTTATTTTTCATATTTGGCACAGAGCATCATGTTCAGGTCCTCTACAAAAGTTATATAAATTAAGGCCCTGGGGTCAAAATTGGCCCCGCCCCAGGGGTGGGCTGTTTTCAATGGAAACAAATAGTGAAATCTTTGAAAATCTTCTCCTCTGAAACTGGAAGGCTCTCAGCTTGCATAATTGGCACAGAGCATCATGTTCAGGTCCTCTACAAAAGTTATATAAATTATGCCCCTGGGGTCAAAATTGGCCCGCCCCAGGTGTGGGAAGTTTTCAATAGAAACATATAGTGAAAACTTTGAAAATCTTGTCCTCTGAAACTGGAAGGTTCGCAGCTTTCATAGTTGGCACAAAGCATCATGTTTAGGTCCTCTACAACATTTATATAAATTATGGCTCTGGGATTAAAATTGGCCTGCCCCAGGGGTGGGCAGTTTTCAATAGAAACAAATAGTGAAATCTTTGAAAATCTTCTCCTCTGAAACTGGAAGGCTCTCAGCTTGCATAATTGGCACAGAGCATCATATTCAGGTCCTCTACAAAAGTTATATAAATTATGTCCCTGGGGTCAAAATTGGCCCGCCCCAGGGCCGGCTAGTTTTCTATAAGAACATATAGTGAAAACTTTGAAAATCTTCTCCTCTGATTGTCTGGTGAGCGCTTCAGGGCCATTCTGGCCCTCTTGTTTTATCTAAGGGATGCCTGGCCTAAATTGTCAATTTCGTTTTGTTTTATGCGGCGTCTGATCAGAGTCTACACTGTTTGCCTTTGTCCCATATATGGGATCGTGGGCACAATTGGATTAATAAACAGACTAAGTCTGTTCCACAAACTTGTATCAAATACAAATATCTGATTTGTCACCAGAGACTAATCACAATCATCATCATTATACCAAACCCATCATCGCATTGATACAACTCACAGAAATCACCACCGTTGCCATCATAATTTTGCGATGGCTGCCATACAGAATTATACTTGTGGCTAGTATTTGAAATATGCGAGCTTTTTTGCACCAATATGTAAGGGTTCATTGTGTATATCCGTACGATACATTTGTACCGTCCGTCTTAAGCGTCCATTGAAAAAAGGTCTAAATCTGGGTCCTTAAGAATAGGGTTGCTTAATGCAGGTATTGACTGAAATGCTGTGTATTACGTTTTCCATGCATGAAGCATCCAAGAACTTTTAAGACTATTGTGTTCAATAAATGAATGATCGCTTAACACATGTTCCACTGTACAACTTCTGAAAGCTGTATTTGCCGTGACGTCTGTTCCCAGGCTTTTCTCTATGTCAAAACGTTACGCACAAAGGTTTTCTCAGGGAGTTCTTAAGTCTTTAATGAGGATTTACAATGCCCAATGTGAATTATGTTCTTTGTATTTAATGAAGAAATTCCCATCTAAATTGGGGTTCTGTTTGAAATGTTATATGTCCGTTATTTGTCCCTTATCCTTCATAACTCCAGTGGTCGGATACCCTGGAATCTGATATTAACAGTAAATTATAATGTCCAGGCACTGAATGGTTATACTGATATTTGAATTTGGAGGATATCACGTTTGAGTTACTAGTTCTATATTAAAACTTTTTTTTCAAAGTAGGTTATCATTTAATTGTTCAAATGGATGTTCCTTGTCACTGCGTTTTTTTTCTCCAAAACTTCGCCATGGTCCTTTGCCCTTAAAGTACAGTTTCTCCAAATAACAACCATGGAAACATGAGTGTGATTCGGGCTGATTGTTACCTTTATTAGAATGAATAGGTCTTTAGTAATCGTCTTTGTATTCCAAGACTGTGAGATGGTAATAGCATTTCCGTTTGACGACATCTGTCACGGAACATTTAATGAGGATTGGTAAGTCTTGCTTATGAGTGATTAGCATGTAGATATTTGTGTGTTATTCTCGTCGTTCAACTGAAATGTGTTTCAGTTAACTACAAATTTCTAATTGAGTCCTTTCCCTGGTATGAATGCCTTTTGCAAACGGACAGGAGCCGTCTGATCAGGGTATGCTCTGTTTGCTATTGGAATTTGATAGCTATGTTGCTTTAGTATCTAGAATGGCTACATTGTTACACTTTCCATAGTTCATTAAAACAATTGTTCATGAATAATCAGTACGTATTGAAAATTTTCTCTTTTTGCATTTCTACTTTTGCTTTCGAGGGATCACCCATTTTCAGAATATATGTACTTCACAACAGCAGATTTTAAGTGCTTGTGTGGTGGCCGTAAAAAGTCGCCCCGTACTTCATTCTCAGTGTTGTTATATTTTCTGGTCCTTCGGGATCATTAGTTTTCATGTTATTAGTTTTGAAAATTGAATACTGCTTAAGCCGGTGCTAGGGGGCGTAAGTAGTGTTGCACTTTTAATTACTACTCATGAACAGACTCAATAAAACCGAGTCTGCAATTTTCTCTTTTTGCATTTCTACTTTTGCTTTCGAGGGATCACCCATTTTCAGAATATATTAGACTAAATATAGAACAGGGAAAGCGTTAACAAATACATAAATACACTCTGGTAATATATTTTTTGTGCATATTTAAAATGTATTCAGTGTGTTTATGTTCTTTTAACTTTACCTCGCTGTGATAAAAAACATTCTGCTAAAATTAGGAGCTGGTGCATTTGTGACTACTACCGTTTCTTGCAAGTGTTTGAGAATTTATTAACCCTTCGCTTGCTGAATTTTAAAATACATGTCTCCTTCTTTACCCATGCCCTGTTGTATAATTACATATATCTTCACTGTATACAAGTATTTCGCTGTGCAATCACTGCTGTGGAGTGCACTGGTTGCACAATCAATTTGTAAATAGTGCAGACCCTGATGAGACAGCTCCTGCAGGAGCTGTCTCATCTGGGTCTTCACTATTTACAGGTAGGTATATTGACGTGAATAGCAAGCGAAGGGTTAACATAATGTTAATAAACAGCTTGGAGCCTGATGAGAGTTACCCGGTGTCTTACGAAAACCCCATTGGGGGAATTCCTCCACCTACAATTAGCTGATTGTTGCGATAAACAAACACGCTTGACTATGTTCTTTGAATTACATGCCTGAAGTAGGCAATTAGCAAGGTGCGAGTTTGTTTAATTAAACATCGTTTAAAACATTATTGAAATTGCAACAATCGTCATCATGGACAAAAGTTAACGACATTGGTTACACTTTCGTTGCGGCGTATATTAAATATAGTTTTTCCCTAAATTGTGGCGTTACTTTCGTGTCTACAAAAATCGAACGAGTGCTGTAATTCAAATCAATGTCTACTGATCATGGAAACACAGTCTGAAATCAACAGAAAATTACAGTTTATTTCAAAAAGTCACGCATCTCGCATATATAGTTCTCACAAAGGACCAGAGCAACAGTTAAGGTGTGTATTCAAATACTACAATCGTCATTTCTCCACCAAACGTTTCGTTGCGATTCTTTATAATCGTATCTGAATAAAGGAACTAAAAGTATTCTTGACACTGTTTTAATTTATGTATCTTTTCTGAGTTTCTTGGTCGATATTATAAATCCGTTGGTTCCAACAAACCCTCTGTGTATCTCAGACAATGCTACGGAATAAAGCATGTGTCACTTACAAAACGAGTTAAATAAAATGAAAAATAAATAACAATACTGAAACAAATCCTGGTTTAAAAGTTACCGGAAAAGCTTTCAAACACGATATGTAGTTTAGTGATCATTATGCCGTCTGGTACCATTATTCATTTTCAATGGTAAGTTTACGACTTTACTTTATCGCTACTTCTTAACCCGTCGCTTGCTGAATTTCAAAATACATTTCTCCTTCTTTACCCATGCCCTGTTGTATAATTACCTATATATTCACTGTGTACACGTATTTCGTTTTGCAATCACTGCTGTGGAGTGCACTGGTTGCACAATCAACTTGTAAATAGTGCAGACCCTGATGAGATAGCTCCTGCAGGAGCTGTTTTATCCGGGTCTTCACTATTTACAGGTAGGTATATTGGCGTGAAAAGCAAGCGAAGGGTTATATAGAACAGAAGTCATGCAGGAAATTAGGAAATGACACACGAAGGTCCACAGTAAAACATCAAGCAAAACTGAAGAGCACATTCACAATATACTTACATGGCATTCTTAGGACTGTTCCTTGTGTGTTACACACCGACAGCATAATTATAAGCAATGCCAACATCATTTGCGGTCAATCTAACCAGTATAGGAAGTGATCCAAATAAAATGTGTAAATTAAATCATTTTCAGGAATAACTTCTTTATTTCTTCCACCAAACGCTATACTTTGGCCACTCTTTAGAATTGTCTCTTCGAGACGATTCTAAAGAGTGGTCACAGTATAGGGTTTGGTGGAGAAATGACGATTTTAGTATTTGGGTACACACCTTTATCTGTAGCTCTGATTATAGGCAATTATAACAGTTTAGAAAGGAATATACAGTAAAACCCCGATTTCTCGAACACCTTAGCAACCATGAATTTTGGTTCAAATGTAGGGTGGTTCGAACGATTCGAGTCTCATAAATTCGTTTGGTAGCAAATGGTACAGAAGTTGTTCGAACAAGAGTTTGAGAATAGTTCATGTCTAAAATGAATAAACAAATTTCCATAACAAAACTCACTATTTGTGTTGTCTTTTCAATACAACTAAAGTGTTAATGCAGCCCATAATTTTATAAACAAAATAAACATCGTCTCCATAAGTCCAAAGTTCGTGTTTTCACCATAAACGTATCTTTGCTATGTACACATCTCGCCATTTTGGTCTGGTTAAAAACCGGTTCTGAATGACATGTCATCATCGTCTAGGTTTATGTACAACGGTCTACAACTCATTTAAATCTACGAGAACACACCAAAATGGGACGGTTGCGTTAGATCAGCGGTGGGGAAACAATTGTTAACCTGTAATCCCGCTAAACGCATTTGCAAACAGCCTGTGTCCAGATGAAACGATGATTCACTCGGCGTCTCATCAAGATCCAGGCTCTTGGACACGTTGTCAATAATGTCTCAAAACTTAGATCGAATAGGAAGTATAAGTCAAACTTGCACTAGATCAAAATTTGAGCATATTTCGTGTAACAGTCAGTCAAACAAAGCGAAGGAAATACAGTAAAACCTCTCTATAACGGCCACTACATGTATATTACATCAAGTAGTTTGTGTTAAAGCAAGGTGGCTGCCTAAAGCAAGATGAAAGTAAAACAGAACGCTCCTATAGGAGCGTTCTGTTTTACTTTCCCCTCGCTTTAAGCAGCCACCTGCCCTAACTACCAACTAATTAACACAATTTAGTGGCCATTATAGAGATGTTGTACTATATAATAAAGGAAACATGCTTACAGTATAAGTGTCAGTCTAGTCATGTGAGGAAGCCTTCCAGCTGGTGTGCGGTAGGTCGGTGGTTCTTTCCTGGTGTTATTCTGTCCACGGTAAAATACATAATAATTACTATGCTAGTAGTTTTGAAGTTCATCTGTATTTTGGCGAGTTGGAAAAGTTGTTAAATGCAAGCCTTGGCGAGCATTTAAATACTTTTCTGACGAGCCAAAACACAGCTTAACTTCAAAACTACTAGTATAGTAATTCTATAATCATGCAACACCAAGAAAAATGGAGAAAATGAAGAAAAAGAAAGATTGTTAAAGCAGTTTCGTCCGCTGAATGAAAATACATGCAAGTGCGATACACTTGACGTCATATTGGCGGACAGTGACGTCACCGACTTTTACAACATAAATAAACTTGATTTAATCATTTTAATGGACAAATAGTTGAGACAAAGGTGAGCAAATGTGTTAAATTTGATGTTTATGTTTCAGTATGCTTTTTTCGTCCTTCTGTTTTCCTCCTATTGGCTGAACCAAACTTGCATCCCAGTGGGGTCAGGACACATGCACTATACCTCACAAAATACAGCGTCGACGTGGAAAATATTATGCTAGTAGGAAGTGACTATATTTGATGACGTTGCATGATGAAATGTGTTCCATGCACGGAAGGCATGTTGGGCTCTTCTATCTGCAATTAGCTGGGAGTCACGATATCACTGAAATACTGTTTAACCCTTTCCCTGTTCTATGTTTATTCCAAATTTTGATACCTACTCAATATTCATGGACAAAATAGTTATAATGAAATATGGAATGTGGAACATTGTAGCTATTTTAGAAAGTAACGAAACGGATTTTTCAAATTCCACAAGCAAACAGAGCAGACCCTGATCAGACGGCTCCTCTAGGATCTGGGTCTACTCTGTTAGCAAATGCGTGAAAACACGTTCATATGAGGGAAAGGGTTAAACGACGTAAAACTTCAGTACAAACAATACAAACCTGTTTATTTTTGTTGCGCCAACAATAAAATTATCGTTCTACAATTCGATTTTGAATATGGTCTGCATAACGGCATTGCAGTTCGAACGACAATTAGTGCATATCGCCGAAAGAAAAATGTCCAATTCAAGACCAATCATAATCCAATTTTCAATTTAATTTGCCTTTCTACAAAAACCAGAGACGGTGTCGTGTTCAAATTGGATAATGTCTTAATTAGGTACAATAGCCCCTCGTTGTTTCTCAATTAAATTCAAGTTAAGCCTTACACCGCTGTCAAAAACAATGTCTTCTCAAATTATAATCCGGTGCCATTTTGGCTATTTCCGATGCGATCAAGCTTTTAAGTAAATATTGATCCAGAATCAAACAGCTTCGATCCTGATGAGACGCCGACTTCGTCGGCGTCTCATCTGGATCTAAGCTGTTTGTAAAAATCCAGCCAGGTGGTGCATAGTGCAATAGACGTAAAAGCAGTTAAAATACTGTCCAATCATACATCGGAGGCCTTAAGGATGAAATATGATAATTCGTCAAACAAATTATTTCTGTATTAAGCCACAACCTGTCTTTAAGACCCGGAATCAGAAATTGTGTTGGTCGCTCTAGATAGGACCTGCTGTTGTTACATATACTTTAAACCTTGGAATCATGAAATGTCGTAATTGTGACGCTATGTTTATACACGTTGTGATGACACTATATTAAGGCAAAGAATTAGACTAATAATTAAATTGCTTAACGGTGTGTTTGTGCAACGCTACGCCCCTGATCTGACCTTTGACATTCATGTATGAAGTTGATTTTAATAAGTTACTTCTAAAAGTGTTCGCCTCCATAAGTTGCACATGCAGGCCAAGTTTGAAGTAAATAAGTGCAAAGGCGACGTTCAAGTGCAATGGCCAAGTTGGGACCAAACAGACAAACAAACCGACGTACAGACAGAGCCTGTGATCGGGGGAGGGAGGCATTAAAACAATGGCTAGACCAAGCATACGTAGAGGTGAGGTATATCAACTTTTAAACAGGTTTTAAGTGATATTCCCTACTGTAACAATGAATGCATATATTCAATAACATCAAAAATCTTGGTTATTTGTTATATTCAATCAACACTATTATAAAGATAGTCAATTTTAACCTATATCGAAAACTGCCCCTGTGATTCAAAATAAATAGTTTTCTTGGATACTTATATATTTGTTGTTTTTGTTGTTGTTGTGCAAGACAATACTCCTATTTTGCCTATAAATATCAATTACAACACTAAAACGCGACTGGAATGAATATCAATACGTTCGCGATTCACATTTGGTCTTCGATATCAAACATGGCGTTTATTCGATTGGTTTTCGTGTGATATAATTCATTCTGGGACAGCATATACACAAATGATTTATGTAAGTCAATGCATTTTAAAGTGCGTTGCACGTAGAGCCTATCACTTTTCACGGATTCCGCAGGACAGCTTATCACTATAATAACAATTTCCTTATGGCATAACTAGAAGAAGTACAGTTGAACTCCTGCAGGAGCTGTCTCATCAGGGTCTGCACTATTTACAAAATGATTGTGCAACCAGTGCACTCCACATCAGTGATTGCACAGAGAAATAATTGTAGACAATGAAGATATATGTAATTATACAACAGGGCATGGGTAAAGAAGAAGAAATGTATTTTAAAATTCAGCAAGAGAATAGTTAAGATATGAGAAAGAAATAAGCGTGAATAGTCCGCTTTATTGCACAACATTCAAGGGAACAGAACTTTTTTTTGTGACAAAACTCCACTCCCCCATCGCTCGCACACATACATACACACTGTGACATACATACAAACAACTCTAACAAAAACAATATGTAAAGGGAAATAACTCAAATTGTTGTTACCATAGTAATATGCTTGTTGAATGATACTTTCCCTCATTATGCGCTTTCACCACCACACTTTTCAAGCAAACAAATGATAGCAGCTAATAACTCCCATAATATTGATACCAGTGTTATGACCCTTGTGCATAACAATTCCTTTTATAATGCTCTTTCCATAAATGAAATGCCATTCCAATAGCACCAGTAGAATAGGAGCTATTAACCTGACAAAACATGTTACAAAGGACAATAACTCCAACAGTATTGAAGTCAGAGTTATGGCCCTTGTACACGATACTTTGTCTAATCATGTTCTTTCCATCTATGAAGTTTCAATCCGATAGAATGAGGCATGCAGGAGTTATCGTCCGGACAAAAAAGTGTAAAATATGTACAAGGGGCAATAACTCCAACATTAGTGAAGCTATAATTATGACCCTTGTGCATGAGACTGTCTCTTATCATACTTTTTCCTTGTACGAATTGTCAATCCAATGGCATTAGCCATATAGGAGTTATCGTCCGGACAAAAGAGTGTGAAAAATGTACAAGAGGCAACAACTCCAATATTAGTGAACTCAGAGTTGTGGACCTTGTGCATGACACTTCCTCTCATCATACTCTTCAATGTATGAAGTTTCAATCCAATGGCATCAGGCATATAGAAGTAATCGCCCGGACGAGAAAGTATGACGGAGAGACAGACAGACAGGCGGACAGACAGACAACTCTCACAAAAACAATACATCTCCCCCACATACATGTGGGGGAGACATCATGAAAGATATCATGATTTCAAATAGTTATTAGTTTTGAAAATTGAATACTGCTAAAGCTGGTACTAGGGGGCGTGAGAAGTGTTGCACTTTTAATTACTACTTGTGAACAGACTCGATAAAACCGAGTCTGCAATTTTCTTTTTTTTTTGCATTTAATTTTTTCTATCGAAGGATCACCCATTTTCAGGAGTAATTGGCTCATATGAGGCGCTCATTATTTTTGCTGTAACAGTTACAGTGATAAAACAGCAAACAAATTAGTTTGGTACTCTTACTTGAGAACTAACCTTCATGATAAATATACAGCTGAACTTCGATACTTCAAACTTCAAGGGACCATACATATTAGTTCGAGAAAACACATGTCCGAGTTATTCAATTTCTTATCTGAACAAGGCATCAGCTTAAAACAGGCGTAAAGTAATGCAAAAAGCTCCTATAGAGGTTTTCAGCATTACTTAACACCTGTATAAAGCTGTCACATGTGTTCTAGATATTGTAGCGATACATTTCAGAGCAATTCTACATTCGAAGGACTGAACTTTTTGTTCGAATTAGCTCCAAGTTCGAGATATCTGAGTTCGGGATATCGAAGTTCCCGCACATTAACAGCTACAATGATAAAACATATTGTAAATAAAATAAATGTGTTACTCTTACTCGAACTACTAATCTTCCTGATAAATATACATGTAATTGGGGATCACGCAGCTATCAATCTAAGTGTCTAAACGGAAATGTTTATGTATAAGTATATAATTTTATTTTATTCGTTTGTATTTATTTAATGCGTGTTTTAGTTCAGCTAAGATGCATGTACATGTATACTAATGTATTTTAATGGTATCTATACTAGATAATGCTTTACAGTAAACCGGGGTTTTAGTAAAGACGAATTAAGATACTTTAGGCATTTGGCTCCTTAATGTAGGACATAACACACATATACATCAAATTGACATTCATCCGACATTAAAGTTTCACATGTCTCAACAACCGGCATTAATGGATTTTACGGCGATTCTGTAGAGTTGTTTTACCAATATTAGTCCATATGATACTAAATATGTATTTTTGAGATTGAATCTAGTATTCAAAATGAATCCAAAGGTCGACATGGTATAAAAACTGTTTTATTATATGTGACGGTATCCATTCGACTTTGATAATTAAAAAAACGATAGTTCGTGGTTTTATTTATATACTTGATGTAATTCTAAACAGATAAGTTCTTTGACAATCCGACACATCCCAAGGACGACTTTTTCTTTGTCATTGACTTCGATTACATCGCCTGTATATGACTGCTGTACATCTCAAAAGTATTGTTTCAGCTTGGATATTTTAATGAGATTGTTTTATCAATCTTAATTACTTTTGAAATAAATAAGCTGAGATGAACTAAAGCCTTGCTGAGATTAACTAAAGCCTTGTCCATATAGGGAATCGACCATCAATAATGAAAATACGGTAAAATCCCTCTAATGCGACCATTTTATGAATGAAAATATATGTTTTAAAAGCATGTGGTTGCTTAATGCAGGACGAATGTTATTCAGAAAGCTCCTACGGGAGCTTTCGGCATAACATTTGTCCTGCATTTAGCTACCACCTGCATTTAAGGCCCGGAATTATACATCTATTTGGTGGTCGCATTAGAGGGGTTCTACTGTATAAACACAATAAATCGTGCAAGTGCTCCTGATGATGAAGCATTGTGAAGTTTGATTGAAATCCGACACAGTAGAATGCCTCTAAACCGGAATTCTAATAGAGAGGAATTTATATAACTTTTGGCTAGTGTCTGCTTAAATCTCCTAGGTGAGCTTTCAACATGACTTCCATCCTGCAATAAGCTGCTACTTGTTCAAATATGACTATTTCTGCTAAATTTAACGCCCGGTTTAGAGGAGTTTACTGTGCATTACTGCTGAGAACTGATGATGGCAAGAACAACCGAGACTAGCATACTGACAGAACGACCGACATGGTGATGTCTATATACTACACATAAACATCTTTTGTTGGAATGTACACTTCGTGCGATATGCTTCGGGACAGTAAGGCGTATTACGGGAGACAAAGAATATTTCTCGTACGTCAACAATTCCACCCATTGTGACCCAGTGCCCGCTTTGCAAAATATTATAAGATGGCAATTATTGTACAATGTACGTTCTAATGTAGGACAATCGCAACTTCTAGTTTCGAAACTAACGGAAAGTTCGGCCGTACGAAGTTAACTGAACATCCTAGAACGAGGGATAATTGCCGTTATGTAACTATTCAAAATAAGAATGTTAACCCTTCTCTTGTTATTCACGTCAATATACCTACCTGTAAATAGTGAAGACCCAGATGAGACAGCTCCTACAGGAGCTGTCTCACCAGGGTCTGCACTATTTACAAGTTGATTATGCAACCAGTGCACACTCCACAGCAGTGATTGCACAGCGCAATACTTGTACACAGAGTCATATGATCTTTCGTAAAACGACCCAAGGTCTTGGTTCTTCGAATGCCGTACGGGTAAATGTATATATGGCGCGAATTTCGTACATCTCTCGCACTGGCTTTGATGAATGCTTCCTACATCCCTATACTACTCAAGAAATCATCTATCCGTTGGGATCAATATTACTGTTATGATCCTTAACACCATGATTATTCATGCATGACACAATGTATATTAAAATGATAAATTCTGTGTCGTCTGCTAAAAAATTTCATTCTTTTGATTTTTTTCATTTTTGTTTCAAAAACATAGTAACAGTAACAAACAGTTTGGATCCTGATGAGACGCCGTCTTATCTGGATCCAAACTGTTTGCATAGGTAATCACAGATCCGGCTTTGGCAGCGAAAGGGTTAAAACGGTATATAAACACAAGAGCTTTGAACCATGGCAGAAAATGTAGATTTCGATCTATATCATTCCATGAACAAGCAGAGCAGACCTAATCAGACGACTCCTACAGAAGTCGCCTGATCTGGGTCATCTCCGTTTTGATAGGCATGCAGAAAGGCGTATAAACATTTATGGAGTTTAAGGATTAACCCTTTCACCGCCAATATCGCAAAAAAATGCACCACGACATATAGTGCAGTCCCAGATCAGACGCCGCCTTTTGAAGGCGGCGTCTGATCAGGGACTTCACTTTTTGTCTCTACATGTATCTCTATTTCTATATATGTGCTTTATTCCTTTACAATTTACATTTATGTATCTTATTTCCTTATTTTACCGAATTTAACAAAATTTGATTGCAGACGACAATTAAAAAATTTGGCGCTGAAATGATTAATGTATGCATGTTGGGCGGCGTCTGATCAGGAACTTCACTTTATCTCTTCATCTCTATTTCTATACCTGTGCTTTATTCCTTTAAATTTTGCATTTATTCACCCTATTTCCTTATTTTACCGAATGATTTAACAAAACTGGATTGCAGACGACAAACAGAAATTTGGCGCCGATTACTGTATGCATGTTGGGCGTGACCGGGCTCTAACGAACTAACTCTTTCACTGCCAGGTATTGTCGTTATCACATTTTGTCGTCTGCAACAAATTTCCATTGTTTAATTTTCTCCCATTTTCTTTAAAACATTTACTATTATAACAAACAGTTTGCATCCAGATCAAATGCTGATTAACTCGACGTCTCATCTGGATACAAACTCTGTGTATAGGTAATCATAGAGTTGACAGTAGCAGCGAAAGTAAGTGACAAAACATGCAGACATTGTATTTAAAGATTCAGACTCGATTTTCTGCCCATGAGCAGTTATCTAAAGGGCAACATACCCTATCCCACATAGAACTGGCTTTAGCGATTTTCAATTTCCATATCTAAAAACATTGAGACTTATTATTCCGAAGGGCCAGAAAAAATAATAACACAGAGAATGTAGACCTGGTGCTTTTGTGAAGTATATAAATTTGAAAATAGGAGATCATTCGAAAGCAAAAGTAGCAATGCAAAAGGAGAAATCCTTTTTCCGGATTAGTTCCTTTATTCCTCTAACAAACCCTATGTTATGTCCACTCTTTACATTCGTCTCGAAGAGACCATTCTAAAGAGTGGTCAAATCACACAATGGCTTTCGAGACGATTCCAAAGAGTGGTCACAGCAAAGGGTTTATTTTTTAATCTAATCTTAATTTCACTAGGTTTATGGTCAATAATACCAGAACATGGATTCCGTTATTTGTTTATAAACTTTCCTTATACAGCAAATGGTGTCATATCATTATTATGTGTTTACCAATCAGTCGGTAATGGATAAGGAATATTATTAAACTGTCCAGACAAATTATCTGAATCACAAATTACAGTACAAGTATTTTATATTCATTTATTTTGCCATTTTCTAAGTCATAGTATGGCAATACAAATCTTCGTTTAGTGACAGATATGGCTATTTATCTAAAGGAAGGAACACTAATATGATAATGTATCTAAGTAATGTAGATAAAACAAGTTTAAATTGAAAAGCACATATGACAGAGAAATAAATATGCCTGAATGTTGTCTTAACGATAACTATGATGACAGATGCTGGTCACTGGATTAGTAGCTCCTTGAAAGTTCGATAGAATCGGAAACTCACAGAAAATTTCAGCAGATTTCACCCTTCGCTTCCTATTCACGTCAATATACATACCTGTAAATAGTGAAGACCCAGATTAGACAGCTCCTGCAGGAGCTGTCTCAACTGGGTCTGCACTATTTACAAGTTGATTGTGCAACCAGTGCACTCCCCAGCAGTCATTGCACAGCAAAATACTTGTACACAGTGAAGATATATGTACTTATACAACAGGGCATTGGTAAAGAAGGAGAAATGTATTTTAAAATTCAGCGAGAGAAGGGTTAATGTTTTATCACGAAAGGGTTTAAAACTGGAAAACCCATCAGTATACTATGGGCGAATGCCAACAACTCATGTGAACAATCGGGACACAGATGACACACTAAATCACTCGGTATTTAATCAAGACCCAATCTGCTGAAGATCTTGCTCGAATTGTGAGTAAAACGAGGTGAGTGAATATGGAAATATTACCGAACACTTCACTCCATGAATACGCATTTTTATGCCTTTGCAAACAGAATAGACCCAGATCAGACGGCTCATATAGGAGTCGTCTGATAAGGGTCTTATTTGTTTCTTTTTGGAATAAAATCAATCTCATGCTACAGTTTCTGCTTAGGCAGAAAAATGTCCTGTGTGAATCTGCAATTAGAATAATAACAATAATGATGATCATTAATAATAATAAGCATTATAATGGTGTAACAAGTTAACCCATTTATGCCCAGTGTCCCTTTAAAGGTACAGAAACCAGTTAGTTTGCTGTGCCCCCTCAACATAAAAAATGGATGGGTTCCAAAGTAAGAACCGGACGAGTTTACTTAAATAATATAGGGATAAATGGGTTAATTAAGACAATTACGTTACCTAGTATGAAGAATTGTACCCACTATGGATGTTTCCAATCAAACGTATACCGCAGCATGATGTAACGATGTTTCATTACTTCAATTACGACAAAACGATAAATTGCACACTGGTGTACAAGAAAACATACTGTGTTAATGAGCACGTTACAGTGATAATGGAATCCATCATAATTTATTATCACTTCATAAATATATTACGCTTTGATTAAACCAGACTGATAATTTAACCAATTATAGCTGCATTCCATAAAAAGGACACGCTGCTGCATTTATAATACATTCATAACCTTGACATTGTATAAATCTCGTTACGTCTAATTGTCGATGCTATCCATAACAATGTAACTTTATCAAAGAAATATGTCAGAAGTTTAAAATATAAAATAGAAGTCATGCAGGGAAATTCGAAAGGACACACGACTATGCACAACAACAACAGAAGCACAAATGAACAGCGCGCTCGCACAGAACACAACCTTCATATACGGTTCCTTGCCCGTTCCCCAACACCGCCATGCATGACACTGCGACACCAAAAAGGTGATTTTGTGTCAAAGGATGTAAATCATACAGGAACTCTACAAACATGGATTCACATCAAACGAAGAGCGCTCATACATGTGTACACGCACAATTCACATATCATACACATACTTTTCCGTGCATGCTTAACAACGATTACATAGCTGCGCCGTTAAACCAAAAACTAAAACCTTAACCCATTTGTTCCCACGATCCCATATATGGGACGTAGGCAAACAGTGTAGACTCTGATCACACGCCGCATAATGCGGCGTCTGATCAGAGTCTATAGTGTTTGCTGATAGAAAATTCAATATAAAACCTTAGATAAAAAATGGACTAATCCAATATATAAGTATGGAAGAAGTCACTGGGCGCAAATGGGTTAAACCTATTCCTGACGTTTTGAGACTCCGAGTTACCCGGCGTCTCATCGACTCCCATTGTGTTTTGACACCAATTCAATAATTCTTAAAAGCGTCATCGAATCGTAAGTAACTAAATAGCACCAAACCAAGAGTTGAGCAGACAGGACTGTTTCACAGCGAGCAAGGGGCTAATTCGATCAGTTACCATACTCCACAACGAAATTAATTTCAAGTTTTGGTCTCTTTGCGCAAGACCTCTTCGGATAATTAAATTTCTTATAAGAACTTAATCGAAAAGCAGATCAAATTACTGTAGCAATGTCATTTTCGTCAATTCATAGCTAGTCTGTGTCCGTAAATGTCAGATATATATCTTACAATACGTTTTGATTATTCTGATGACAACATGAGTGATGTTATACCGTATCAACGTATGGTCCCCGTGGATTGACCTAAATAAACTAGATAGAAGAATCAGTATTTATATTAAGCCAAGCAAAATCGATCAGCTAAGATTCACTCAAGCTGTCGCTTTGTACAACATTGGTAATACAATAAATATTTGAAGATTTAAACACACTCATCGTTGTCAGGTCCAGATAAGATGCGTACATTTCAGCATTTTCAACAGTAGCCCCGTTTTTCTCCATCAAATCCTATACTGTGACCACTCTTTAGAATCGTCTCGCAGAGACAATTCTAAAGAGTGGTCACAGTATAGGGTTTGGTGGAGAAATGACGATTATAGTATGTGGTAACCCACCTTTAACTGTAGCTCTTGTTGTATTCTTTGGCAAGTCATCAAAGTCAAAACTGAATTGTCTCGTATTTTCAGACATAATACCTTGGCAAACTTTGTTTGATAATTCAACTCTTTCCGTCATATATACCGCTTATGACATAGAGGCAGATCTACTTGCAACGTGTTTTAAAATGTCTAACAATTACATAAATCATTTCTTTATATGCAGGAAAGAAATATATCATACGAAAACCAATCAAATACACGCGTAAGAAGACAAAACATTCATGTACAGTTGAATTTCGATATCTCGAACTCGGATAACTCGAACTTCGGGATGATTCGAACAAAAAGTTCAGTCCTTCCAAACCTTACAATACATAATTGCTCTAAAATGTATCGCTATAGATATCTGGAAACACATGTCACAGCTTAATACAGGTCTAATGTAATGCTGAAAGCTCCTACAGGAGTCTTCAACATTACTTTAGACTTGTATTAAGCTGTGGCATTGAGAAATTGTTCAGATTAGAAATCGGATGACTCGAAATTGTGTTATCTCGAACTAATTTGTATGGTCCCTTCAAGTTCGAGTTATCGAAGTTCAACTGTATTTGAGATGTAAGACCCGATGTTAATAAATAACAAGTTGTACGATGTTATTGCCAATATTCGTTTAATGTCGGAACTTTCACTTCTAAAGTTGTTGTTTGTTTCATATCAGAACATTATAAACATACAGTTGAACTTCGATAACTCGAACTTCAAGGGACCATACAAATTTGTTCGAGATAACAGAACTTCGAGTCATCCGATTTCTAATCTGAACAATTTTTCAAGGCCACAGCTTAATACAATTGAAAGTAATTCTGAAAGCTCCTAGAGAAGCTTTCAGCATTACTTTAGACCTGTATTAAGCTGCTACATGTGTTTCTAGATATCTGTAGCGATACATTTCAGAGCAGTTCTGCATTCGAAGGACTTAACTTTTTGTTCGAGTTATCCCGAGGTTCGAGTTATCCGAGTTCGAGATATCGAAGTTCAGCTTTACATAACTTCTGTCAAGCCAAATGTAAAATACTTTACACTGAGTAAATTAATGATTAAAATATTGAGCTTACTTGTAACACAAACATGAACATTCACAGACCAGAGTTTGTGTGTTTATATCGGGGGTTTTACGTGGGTTTAAACAGCATTTCAGCTATATCCGAAATCATCCAGTTCAAACCATCAACCTACCGCATTTCAGCTGGAGGACATCCTCATGGTTGCAAGCTGAATGCCAAAGACCGGTATTCGAACCACATATCGTCAGTTGTAATATTCCATTTATTATATACCTGTTTTAATAAAAGAACACAAAAGAACATCAAATTTTTTAACTCATTTTATTTAGAAACAGAAAACATAGTCCATTCATGAATGGCGCATTGATTTACAACTACACCATGGGTTTTGTATTGCACGCTCGTGCAATACGGAAAATTTATCTAAGAGGTTGTATTGCATGATAGAATACGAACGCATTTTACTGCAGAAACTGACATGTATATAATAAATCTGTATTTACAATTGTACACTCTGATATATGAATCACATTTATTTCACTGAAGTTAAATGTTATGCTAATATGCTATGCTATGCTATACAAAATCTGAATGACAACACAATTATATGCTGTAATGCACCTTTAGCCTGCTATGGGCGGATGAGTGAATACATATGCAAAAAGTTTGGATCCAGATGAGACGCCGAGTAACTCTGCGTCTCATCAGGATTCAAATAGTTTGACACCATGGTTGTATTTTGGTGGACACATTAGTTATAGCTTGAGTTTTGAAAATGTAATAGGTGAAAGATTCTGTCAAAATAATTTGCTGAGCAGGCTAAAGGTTAAATAAACACAACTAAAGGAAAATTCACACTTAAACCAAACTCATTCATATACGATTTAGAAGAGACGTCGAGTAACTAGGCGACTGCTTAGGATCCAAAATGTTAAACTTCAGGTGACATAAGATTATAATCCCAGATTGCCAGGAGTATTACATATCTATTTTGATAATATGTCATTCTTCTACATGTATATGCGACTGTACTGGCTTTAATATTTACTTACCTACTAACACACTGACATACTTTATTTTTTGTTTCCTACATTTACTATATTTCAACAATGTCGAATCTCTATTTCGTTGACATATATCAAATGTAAATAAAAACTAACAGAGGAGTGTTTCAAATTATCGACGATAATCGACTCAGCAAACACCATAACAGGACTAAATGCACCCTGTGTCGACAATAATTCAACAAGTTGTGCGTCAAACAACATAATCAATAGAACAAAAGGCACTTTCTGTCAACATTCATTTTTCTCAGCAAGTTATACATTAAACAACATAATCGGCGACTCATCAGAACCCACTCTATTGATCTATTTTTAAAAACGAACTTGAAGAAACGTCCATACTTAAATTTGAAACAAGCCTAAAATGTACCAAGCAGACGGCAATATTGGCACTGAATCGGTTAAATAACATAAGCAATGGAATGCAGTAATGTTCTCTGGAATATCTCTTGACATTTCAAATATCTCTAGAGGAAAACATCATGTACACAACCATTTAATTATGTTGGTGTACATGTAATACATCCAGTATAATACGTTTACTTCGTATCGTGCAAATTTCCGTAACGACTCCTAGAGTCACTGAAGAAACTTCCCTGTGACAGAATGATTAATGATTATTCGTTCCATTTAATTGAATCTGTAGACTGACGTCAAACTAATAGACAAACCTGGCAGCTAAAGAATATAGACTTCCATTAACGGTGTGTAGCCTCATTGCCAATGATCGATGGTGGAATTAAATGATTCTTAACTAAAAATAAGGCGTACATATTTATTTGCGACGAGAGTGCCCATTTGTTAGGCTTCAACAAAAACTATTGAAACATTCTATATGTACATGTTTAATATGTTTTGTATTGTTTTTAAACCGAATGGGTGAACAGAGTCAATGTATATAACTGTCTTACAGCAAGCCATGGAGAGGTACATACTGATTAATGTTAATGTAATTCTAAGGATACTTGTGTTCCTGTCTAGATAAAGTTGTTCCATAAATAGATTGTCGTGCCTTTCATAGACGAATATGTATTGAGGAGATATCTATTAAGATACTACTAATTGATAAATATCAGCATATCGCTTGCAAGTGCAAATCAAGTGTAATACATCATTATAAATGCCTCCTGAATAAATAACACCATTTCCCCACACCTTTGCAAACAAAGTAGATCCA
The DNA here is from genome assembly GCA_963576725.1 of Azorinus chamasolen. Lineage (NCBI taxonomy): Eukaryota > Metazoa > Mollusca > Bivalvia > Cardiida > Solecurtidae > Azorinus > Azorinus chamasolen. The sequence continues at coordinate 3,646,464 of OY755249.1, forward strand.
GATCGCATGGCTCCTGCAGAAGCCATCTGATCAGGGTCTGCTCTGTTTGCTTATGAAATTAAAATAGATATGACTCTACATTTTCTACAGTTACTAAAACATCATGTGTGCATATGCCGTGCTAATAATTCAACTACTAATAAAGCATTACCAATTCAAGTGTTATGTACAGTTATAATTGCCTTGTTATCAAACAATACAGTCCACACTAGAGTTGCCGCTAACGTGACTGTACGTGGTATACTGCAGTTAAAGGTGTTTTTGTGGATTACAAATACACTGCAGTATACTTTACTACTTTTTCATTTATCCATTCCCTCATACTGACGCCTTTTGACGTCTCTGTAAAAATCAAGTTATGAAACCACTACTTTCGGAAGCCTGCCTTTAGTACCGTAAATCGGATTCAGCTATAGTTCCAATACCAGGCTAACATTTTTTTGTGTATTAATGTACCGTAGGCGGATCTGTATGTCTAATCGCACATTTTTCAATCCACAACTCTAGTTTGAACCAGAACTGCCGATCCGCTCCTGCCCCGCGATGTGTCTGCACATTCTTGGTCAAATGCTAACAAGCGAGGTTTTACGCAAGCGTAAAATGGCTGCCTAACATGTATCAGGTGGCAAGATCAGCAGTGTAAACCAAGACCTTACATGTCAATAAATAAATAAATAAAATAAGAAGCGGGTTATATAGTGTACTTGCAGAAAAAACAATGGGGTGGGGTTGTAAATGAATAGAAATCAGAGAAAGAACATACATGTATTTAACACTTATTAACCTGTCGTGCTTGAGAGGTTTTGTTGTGTTTGCATTTTTATTATGCAAAGAAACTTTGAAATAAAAAAGTTTGTATTCAACTAGTTACCAAATTCAACTGACAGTTAATCAGTTATTCACTTGTTAACTTGTTGACGTCATTTCATCAGCAAATCAGAGTTAATGTGTCATTTGTGTAAGGGTGGAGTAGGTTCTACATACGGGACGATGTGTGGATATTTAATGACAGGGTGCATATATTAAATGGACTTAAAACAAAAGCACGTTAATGTCGAAATAAGAAATAAAGAGAAAAAATTGACGTACGAAAAGAAAAAATAAATCGTATCTACCTAGGATCGAACCCGTGTACCCTTGATTTCTAGGCTAACGCGCTACCCCATCGCCACGGTGCTTTATACTAAAATTTATGTTTCAATTATAGCTATATAACTAGCATTTAAAAAACTGCTTTCGAAGAACATGTTCATAAACATGTACATATGAAATTAAAATGCAAAAGCATCATGCGGAGTTTAAACAGTAATAAATGGGTACGTCATAATTTTTGAAAAAACAACAACATAATTTTCATGAATTTTAGAAAAGACGAGATAACAAAAAAAATCCGTAGCAGTCGGCAGTTATAGAAACACAGGACCGCGGTTAATCATGCACCTTTTTCTAAGACGTATAAGTATAGGCTGCCTTCGGCAGCCTAATGAGGAGTTACGCGATTAACAAATAGTGCCCCTTGAAATCTAACTCTTATCACTACGAAAGTGATCCGAAGCATTCCTATACATTTTGGGCGAGAAAAGTAAACTAAAATATTTTAAAACCATTACCCGAACGGGAAGAGAAAAGAAGAAAAGTATAGCACTGAAGCGGTCACATGAATGACATGATCAAAACCTTTGTAGAACGTCTTACAGGCGCTTGAATTTACAGACCAAAACAACGCAAGTATAGGTAAACAACGAGCAGTGAGCCGTGAATGTACTTTGCATTTTGGTACGTTCCACGATTTAGGGGTGTCGGCATTGCTGCAGTTCATCTAACTAAGATATGTACTTTACATGCGACAGTCAATCACGATTTTCTGATGCAGGTTTTTATGCTGACATAATGCGGATTCCCCCAAAAAGTGGACTGCGTTGATTTTTATGGCTCAATGCTCGTTGTTTACTTATATTTTGTCATATTTATACAATTTTTAAATCTTTAATTGTCGTCACTAAGTGTCGTCTAATTATTTCTAGGTTTGCCAATACTGTCACCAGTAGAAATGTCGTCTTTCTAAAGGGTGATTCTTTACAATTGTAATGTGAAATACGGCACAAGGCTGATCCAGTTTTCAGTATTGCTCTGTTACATTTACAGACGTGTATTGTGTTTGTTACTCTGAAATCAGATTCCATGTAAAGCGATGCTGTTTTTAAAATCTTTATCCAGTTAAATGTGTACAGTAGAACCTGTCTTAAGTAACTATGGACCTATTAACCCTTTCCCTGTTCTGTATTTAGGCCAAATTTCAATACCTACTGAATATTCATTAACAAAATAGTTATAAAGAAATATGGAAAGTGGAACATTGTAGACATATTAGAAAGTAAAGAAACAAATATATCAAATTTTATCAGCAAACAGAACAGACCCTGATCAGACGGCTCCTCTAGGAGCCGTCTGATCTGGGTCTACTCTGTTTGCAAATGCGTGAAAACGTTTATATGAAGGAAAGGGTTAAGCAGGTGATAGCTTAATGTATGTCAAAACTAATGCAGAAAGCGCATGTAGGAGCTTTCTGTATTACTATTGCCCTGCATTAAGCATCCACCTGCATTTTAAGACTCATACGATCTTTGTTCAATAAATTAATTGTCGCTTCAGCCAGGTTCTTCTGTAAAGGCAAGTACTTAACTTTTACGTTTATATTGCATAGTTCGTTTTCTGTGCAATTTAATGGAAATTTGTCGCATGAAATGTGTTGCAGTTGTCATGCTGATGTTGTAATTTACAGTTGACTAGTACATTTTTTTATTTTCTAGTGATTATCTCAATTGTCCCCCATGTTTCAAAGGGGTCAGTCCGTCAATCCGTCTGTCTGTCTGTCCATCCGTTCGTCGGCAATTGCTTTAAACGACATCTCTGAAACCGCATGGCAGAATTGTACCATACTTCACATAAATGATTGTGGTTTAGAGTTCTATCAGCATTGCTAAAATAATTCGGATCAATGAAGAACTCTAGTTGCTATGGCAAGAAAAAGAAAAATCTCAAGAAATCGCCAAACCCAGGGGCCATTTTTGAATGATACTTCTGCCAAAATTTCTAAACTGATTTTGATATCTCAAAAAACATAACTGCCAAAGGCGGGGCTACTTTTCCTCCAGTCTTTCAACGATTTCAGCGCTTTGCCGAAATGTAATGAGGAGGCCAAACAGTTTGGATTCTCATGAGACGACGGGCTACCTGGCGTCTAATCTGGATCACCCCTGTTTGCAAATTTAATTAAAGATCTGCTAGAATCAGGCTGAAGGTCAGCAGACAGTAAATGTGATAAAACTTATTTATAACATAACTCGTGGCTTCAGCGTGACGTAACACTATCATATATATTTTGATATTCACGGGCATACATTCACTAGTGAATAACATTCGAACGACCTAACTGTATTCGTACGCGCTGTCAAAACAAACAAACTGGCGGACGTTGACCTACCTGTCAACGATTGAGTCACGATAGATAGCAAAGGACTGTTGGCACTTGCGCCTTAATTCCGATAAAATAATACAAATTGTAATCGCTGTCAGTAAATACGAGTCTACAAAATGTATGCCAAAAAAGACCTACCAGCTACTCTGACCCATACAATCCATTCTAGATCTACATAAAAAAAATGCCTCCACAACTTTATATTTTCTTCACCGCATGTCCTTTTGTTTATGCAGATTTCTACTCATAAAAATATCTCGTCAATCAACAACTATAGTTATCTGAATCCAGCACAGCACAGCACAAACATATTTCAAATATGCTATACTCAGATGATCGCGAAAATCTTCCTCCTGATCCAACACATTTTATGCAGTAGTTCGTACTGAATCTGTTGTCCATTTCAAACATTTTCACTGGACTTGAATCGAGATTTTTTCTCGGTGGAAATGTCCATGTCCATGTTTATACAACACTGATGAAGGGCTTAATATACGAAAACGAAGGCGTATTTTGAATCCCATTGACAGTGAGTGTCAGACGTGTTGGCGACTGTATATGGGTCTTCATTTAAATGGCGCGCTTTACATAGACACATGTTGTGTACAATGACGTCATAATGTGACGTGTTTGTAACTATGTATGTCAAAACTGTAACTCAAAAATTATTTTGACGTGTTTCTGTATGTTTTGTATCATAAACTATCACAGTTAAATTGAATACCAGAGAGATCTGGTTGATATGACAGTAAGTCAAAAACAAAGTTGGAATTTTGGACCTACTTTGTCCCAGTCACCTAGCGAACCTAATAACACCTTTCATTCATCATTTCTATATGTAAGGAGAATTTATAACAATCCACGTTACTGCTGAAATATTGGCTGCAAATAACATTTGTGTGTGTTATGTTATAAATAGAATCTTGCTAAAGCACATTTTTTGTCGTTTTAAAAAGACTCATTTAATAAATCCAATAATCAAGAACACTCATGTAAGATCCTCTATATCTAAAACGCTTTAACATTTAGCCTGCTATGGACAGATTATAGATTGAATTTTGAAACTGTAGTAGGTGAAACAGCCTGTAAAAATAATTTGCACAGCAGGCTAAAGGTTAATGTGTTGCATACTTCTTAGACTCGTGTTTATATGGTAAATGTTTTGTGGCTTTTTTTGTGTTTCCTCACGTTTTGTCTTGTACTTCTGCTGCTTCATTTTTGATTACGTTTTGGCCCCGTGTCGGTTTGTATGTTACGCTCCCTGTAGGACTGTGTCATTTCCACTTTTATTTTACAGAAGAAATACCGAAAGCGTTAAGCATCTTTAATCCCAATGCGACTCTAGTCTACTTAAAAGTCAAGCTGCAATCACAAAAAAACGCAAAACAAAAGTGTAACATTCCATAATGGATTTAAGTATTTTGAAGTTTGACACCCAAACACCACTCTCTTCTGGTTGTGAGGCTAAACAATTCAATAAGACACATGTTTAACCATTTCCCTGTTCTGTGTTTATTGCAAATTTCAATACCTACTGAATATTCATTAACAAAATAGACATAAAGAAATCCGGAAGGTGGGACATTGTAGACATTTTAGAAAGTAAAGAAACAGATCTATCAAATTCTATCAGCAAACAGAGCAGACCCTGATCAGACGGCTCCTCTAGGAGCCGTCTGAGCTGGGTCTACTCTGTTTGCAAATGCGTGAAAACACGTTTATATGAGGGAAAGGGTTAATAACTTAATGTTGATAGACTTCGTCGTAGACCCAGATCATGTTGCCCCTGTTTCATCTGTCGTCAGTGTGTATATTCGAATATTCAGTTTAATTATGGTACATCAGTCTAAGTTCTTAGAAGTATTCAAATCTAAAAACAAGTAGAGCTAAATACAAATAAAAAGTCTTATATTTTACAAGATGTTTAATTAAATCAATTCATATACATTGTTTGCACTATTGAAGAAAAACACTTGCTTAAGTTTGGTAGTTGAAGTAGTTATATTTTTTTCTCGTTAACAATACACGCATATCCATTTAAAACCATTTGAATGTAGAGAAATTCGTTGCAAAGTGGTTATGGTCCTCGATTGGCAATCACTTGAATTCGATCCCTGTCCTGGGTATTTGGAATGTTTAATGTCAAGATACCTTTCAGCTGACTTGCTGTTGGTCGGTGTCTCTTTTCAGTGCATGAACAATACAATTTGTTCAGTGCACGAAAACACTTCCTAGTCTTCCTCCACATGTAATTAGCTGGACATCGTGTATATACATGTTCACGTTTTCGATTGTATTTGAAAATAATGGACGTCGATGACAATCTTGACATATATCAGTTCGGAGTAGGTATCGAACTCATTCCAGAGGTAAAGATAAGATGCGTAACTTAAAACGTTTTCAATAATAACTTCTTTAATTTTTCACTAAACCCTGCGTTGTGACCAATGTTAAGAGTGGTCACAGAATTGTTGATTGAGGTTATTTGAGTACGCACCTTCATCAGTTCCTCTGGAGTCTGCCTGTAGTGATTCAGATGTTTCAAATAGATTGAAATAATTGAGAGCGACACTTCAGCTCCAAAACATCGGGAGACACAAGCATGTGTCAACTTCTTTGTAATTACTTGCAACAAGTATGATGCATGTTTCGTGCATCCCTTTTTCATATCGTTAATCAATCGGCACGAGAATAGAGATTAACGTGTAATGGGGAAAGTTACAGTTTTCAATTGTTTTTCAATTACATTGTCGTTTCTTGGATATTTCGGTTTTTCCTAACTGTTTCCATGGCTCCATAATATACAAATGATAGTAACATATCGCTAATGCGACCACATACTTTATTAACATCGGTGTCTGCAAAAGAAGCTGATTGCTTAATTCAGGGCAATGTAATGCAGAAAGCTCCCATAAGCCACCACCTGTTTTGAAAATGATTGTTTTTATTGTGAATGGTTGTATAAGCCAACTTTATGGTTTCATAACAATAACTACCGTGACAGTAAACCCCCTCTAAAGCGACCATTTAATTGGGAGAAATCGGTGACTATGAATACACGTGGTAGCTTAATGCAGGACGAAAGTAATGCAGAAAGCTCCTGCAGGAGCTTTCGGCATTACTTTCGTCCAGCATTAAGCAACCACCTGCCTCTAAGACCCAGAATTATACCTAATTTTCGTGGTCGTATTAGAGGGGGTTTACTGTAATTACAAGATGCGTGCTGGCTAAATATTCGTTTCTATAGATGATGTGATGGGTTCCATGAGTGATAGACAATAAGCTGAAACGCAGAATCAAACGATATGAGCAATGTTAAACCCATAACCCTATCATCCCTGAATTATCAAAGTGGACTATTCCATCAGTGGTGTATTATAGAGTCCACTCAGTGTGAAAGGAACAAACTTGCTACTGGAGTTTGTATAACAAACATTACTGACCCCGATCAGAGCGCTGCCCCAGTGATCTTGGTATACTCTACTTGCGTAAAACAGCAATTGCGTGGATATCCCAAGTTGAAAGGGTTAATCTGCTGAATAATTAAAACAGACTTATCCTTTTCTGAGCATCAGTTAAACAAAATATATTAAAATGTATCACTAAATAAACTGATTTATATGTCAAACAGTGAATGCCCTAATCAAAGGGAGCCCTAATGAGTGCTTTGATCTAGGTTTGCATTGTTTGCTAATGTTTTATAAAATAAGTTCCAGCATAAAATTATTTAGGGTTAAATCAAACCAAATACATGTATGTAGTAATGAATTCTGTAACCGGTTTCTTTACTTTTTGTGAACTCAAGATCTCCAACGAATTGTACTTAAAATACTTGTAGGCGTTTTCGTCGAGAATCGTAACTGATTTCTATTTGAAGTATTCTAAATAATGGACACCGATGACAATCTTGACATATCAGGCGGGTGTATTATTTCACAAACATTTGACAAGTTTTAAATCTACTAAAAGACGATCACTGAGGTGACTATGGTTTTAAGTGTTTTCACAAATAACATTGAGTTACTGGTAACGATGGGGATAAACATCATTTGCACCTTAGTTATTCACATTTGAAGCCATAAACATCATTTGCACCTTAGTTATTCACATTTGAAGCCATACTAGTACTCTCATACCCATGTAACGAGCTTGGATGTTGTTTTTTCTAACTGTATTTATATTCTCTTTTTCGCCAAGCCTAGCTCATTCCGATTATTCCCACAAGTAGAGAGTTACATTTTGACATAAGGGAAATAAGATTATTACATGTATTTCGAACTATCGATAGGTGGATGCAGTTTGTTTCACTTAAATATGTTTTCGTTTTACATGTACTTTACCACTGTATTTACCATCGCGGTTGGTGTAGGTTAGTCGGAAAGGGGATACATTTATTTACACCGTTTGTCTTTTAGGGTGGGAATGGAATAAGTGTGGGATTGGGCGCCCCTAAACCGGTTCAAACCCCCAGTGACATATGCCACTGACAGTTCCAAGGCTGTACTTCCATCTTCCCCCTGTTGTTTGTTTGTTATGTCTTTGTGCATCTCTTTGTGTCTTTAATATGCATGCACGTATACTAGTTTTCGTCGTGGTGCTGTTCTGGCGGTTGTGTGTTTTGTATGTGGTGTTTCCTGCATGACTCATACATGTACGTTTTGCATAGTATGGGGTTTTCGGGATCAGTAGGTTTCCATTATGAGTTCCCAGTTGTACCTGCGCATGTCCTATTAAGTCGACCTATTCAAATCAAGTTTTCGCAAATTCACTTAGAGAGGAAGTCCCTACAATGAACGCATAGTTTTAATAATATCATAAAACTTGGAATTTGTTATGCTCAATCATTATTTTGGAGACTGTCAAGTTGAACTTATATCGAAAAATGCCCCTGTGATACAAATAAACCGATTTCATCAATACATGTACTTATAATTTTTGTTCTGCAACTTTTCCGTTAAAATTTCCGCGTTTTGTCGATGATCACACAACCCCTCTATCATTTACGTAATAGCTTTTCTCGGAAGTGGTCGGAGAACTGCGAATATGGCGAACAGTTACGAAACTAAAACCCAACCCGAATAAAACTGAAACACCGGGGAGTAAAATTGGGATCGGCGATATCAAACACATTGATGTTTTGTCATTATAAACGGTAATTGGATGGAATTCTTTGCAATATACTACTTTTCAGCGTATAAACAAATGAGTTTTGTATATTTTAGGTGTTTTTGAAACGCGTCAAATGTAGGGACATCCCCTTTAAAGAAATGTTTTTCTTGTGGTTGGAACATATGTTTGTATGTATAGTGCTGGCAGCCTGATCTGCGAAAGAAGTGTTTCAAACACTGGCCATATAATAAAGAAACATCGGGTATTGGTAATTGTGCCTTGTTCGTATTTCATAGCTGCTGGGATAATACAGAAAATGAGAGCGGAAGTCAGACAGAACGTTAGGAAATGACATAGGAAAGTCCACATCAACACAAGAAGCACACATGAAATGCGAGCTCATATATACATACAGTAAAAATTCTCTTAACTGGAATTCTAGTTGAGAATAAAATACTAGTTGAGAATAAAGATACTTTTAGACAGGTGGCCGCTTAATGCAGGGTAGAAGTCATGCAGATAGCTGCATTACATTCACCCTGCATGAAGCTGCCACCTGTCTTTTAGACCGATATTTATACTAAATTAAACGTCCGGTTTAGAGAAGTTTTACTGTACAAGGCATTCACAGAACTGTGCATTGTCTCATCAACACCGATACCAGGTGTCACACTGTGGTTGTCTGACATAATGTTATGAGGGAATATTATCAGACAAGGAGTAATCGTATTTGTACAATCGTAATCGGTTTACACTTATTATGGTACAGTAAACCCCCGCTAATGCAACCACTTAAAAGAGGTATAATTATGGGTGCTAGATGCAGGAGGTAGCTTAATGCAGGACAAAAGTAATGCAGAAAGCTCCTAGAGGAGCTTTCTGCATTACTTTTATCCTGCATTACGCAACCGCCTGCTTATAAAGACACCCATGTTTACTCATTAAGTGGCCGCATTAGAGGGGTTCTACTGTATAATCTGTTAGATGCTGTATAACCTTATATTTATTGAACATAGTGATCTTCAAATAAAGCAAGTGGTAGCTTAATGCATGGCAAAACTAATACAGAAAGCTCATGTAATAACTTTCTGCAATACTTTTCATCTACATTGATCTACCACATGCCTTATATACCCATAGTCAGACTTATTTTCATGGTCGCTTAAGACAGATTCTTCTGTACATTTTGACCATATAATCGTAGTTACTATATCCCTCGTTTTGAAACTCGAATAACATTTTTCGTAATCATTATCTTAATTGTAATTAAGAACAACCAAAGTAATCATTGACAATTACATTCGATTACATTGGAGGGTAATTCACATTTGCATACTGATTACTAAAATAACTGTCATGTGTGCAACATATATCCCGTCGTGAAGAAATATTTAGCTTGTTCAGCAAATTACATCAGACAACTTTTCACGCACTAGTTTGACAATTCAAGCTATAATCATTTTTCTACCAAAATGCAATCAAGGTATCAAACAATTTGGACCCTGGTAATATACCGAGTTACTCGCCGAGCTACTCGGCGTCTCATCTGGATGCAGACTGTTGGCTAAGGTAATCATGGGTCCGTCCGCAGTCGGCTCAAGGTTAAATACTTTCCTAACTGTATTACGTTTATTATTTAACCATTTCCTTCATATAAACGCATTTTCACGCATATGCAAACAGAGAAGACCCACATCAGACGGCTCCTAGAGGGGCCGTCTGACCAGGGTCTTTTCTGTTTGATAATGGAATTTGATAAATTTGTCTCTTTAATTTCTTAAATGGCTACAATTTCCGCCTTCTATATTTCATTATAACTATTCTGTCCATGAATATTCAAAAGATATTGAAATTAGGAACTATAAACATAGAACAGAGAAAGGGTTAATCACGTGTTACTTGCACGAACGTTGATATTACAGTAGAACCTGTTATAAGCGACATTCATTTATTGCACGTAGGAATCTTAACACATTCCCTCCTAGTGACGCGTTTTGGCGCCTCTGCACATGTCACATTTTGAAACCGTTGCCCCTATGGAGCAAATGCTCTATTTATCACAATGGTTTCAAAACTACACAATTCTAAAATTCTCGTTTTATATCGTTTATGCTCCTTTTCAGTAGATTAATTTAAAGAGTTTGGGTCTAAAAATTGTCTAGGAGGGAATGAGTTAAAAAAAACAATCAGGCGGTTGCTTAATGGTGAGTAATGCCTAATGCTCATATAGTAGCTTTCTGCATTACTATTGACCTGTGTTAAGCTACCACCTGCCTTACAGATCCATAATTAGACCCCTATTTATGGCCGCTTAAGACAGATAATCCTGTAATAGCATTATTTGAGAGTCAAAACGTTTTGATTTCTGATCAGGACAGATGTAATCAGCATTAATCGAATAACATTGAAACAAATAAATAAAAAACTATTGAACTTAAAACACTGCTGGTGACATAGAAACAGTTTCGACCCAGATAAGACGATAAGTAACTCAGCGTCTGATTAGGATCCATAATGTTAAGCGCTCTGGTACTATTTTAGGAGGGCATTGAAGAAAAATGTATCTTAGAATTGAAGCAGACGACACTATTTCCAGTCGAAAATTGATCAGAATGCAGAATGTTATTGAACAATAGTTTGTACAGTTTTACTTTGTTTTTTGGTTCGAGTAGTGAGTGGTTAGAAATCAAACAGACGTGACGTAACTAACTATGCCATAATGGCGCAGAGAACCAACATAATTGCAGCTCATATGCAATGCTTACACATTCTCATCAAGTGTTCCGTGACTGAAGTCGTCAAAAATGTTATTATCTATCATTTCACAGCATTAGAATACCACGAAGATTGTTAAAGAAGAGCTATTCAGCCCAATAAAATAAATAATCACGAAGAATCACAATCATGGTTCCCATGATTATAATTTTAACAAAATGTATTTTACTAAAGGAAAACATTCCAACATGTTGGAAAAAACGCATTGATGATAAAATCTTCTTTGCACGTACAATCCTTTTGACTTTCGATGTAAACATTGCGGTCTTTTTGTGAAGATGTACTGAGCGAAATAATATTCATTTAAGTAATTGGTTTCTATGTTAGATCTCAAAATTGAGAGTTACTGTCTTTAACTTGGCGCCAAATAATAGTTTTACAGTGGGATTTCCATCAAATTATTCTCTAAAACGTAAGTGGTGTTTCCAAGCGCAATATAAAGCGTCTCCAAACATCGCTTATTACGCACTCGTTAAATGCATTGCCTCTAGTCTTTGGTTTAACCCATTACCTCATAGGCTATTTTTAGATACAACCTCTTTGAATAAAGCTACCGAAAAGGAACCTTAACTAGAGAAAAGGAAACTTTTAGAATTTTGTAGTTTGAAACCATTGTGATAAATAGAGCATTTGCTCCTATAGGAGCAAATGCTCTATTTATCACAATGGTTTCACAAAGTGACTTTTACGTGTCGTCAAAAGTCGTCAATATGAGGGAAAGGGTTTTAAACATATTTTATTTGTAAATATTTGCATGAATATTGAACGAACACAAAGGAAAACAAAAAGGATGGAAACGAAAGCAAAACTGCTTATTGTGTTTCTCTCTCAACACCGTATCATCTACACTCGCGTTATACAGAACTTAATGCAAAGTATCAAACTATAATAATTGCAATGGAATAACCAAACCAGTTAGTCCAGCAGAATATCCCACTGTACAAATAATCTAAGAAAAATGATAACTTAAAAAAAAAAAGAAATAAGCAAAGGATTGACATACATATGAAGAGAGGTATAAGATTCCGAGTAGAACCAGCACATTCAAAGGAAAGCGAGTGTTACCAAAGTTTTTATAACCGTTTCGAGACTTGGATAAATCGTTGAACAGCTTCAACTATACTGACGTTTGTGTCATAATTCAAAAGTGGATCACCAATGAAAAATCAGAAAGAGACGGAGCAGTGAATCTGGCGACTTCATCGAAAAGCTGTTTTCTTTGGTCGTTATATCTGTAACAACTGAGGAAGAAGTGCGATGCGTTTTCAACGTGACCACATGTACATAAGGCAGTATCAGAGATGTTCTTTGAGAAGAGGTCATGATTCAAGGAACTGCAGTGTGTACGAGTTTGCCTCAAGTCTTTGATGCATGTATTGACATGACGTGTAGCGTATTAAAGTTATACGTAAGTTGTGATATTCATGTTGTTAATGACTCGATTATTCTGCTGTTGCTGATATAGAGTAGAATCTGTCCTGAGCGGCCATGTATTTATTGAACATAGGAGTATTAAAACGCAAGTGTTTGCTTAATACATGGAAAAGCAATATGAGCAATCTGCATTATGTTCGACCTGCATTAAGCTACTATCTGCCTTACAGACTCATAATTAGACCTCTTTTTAACCCTTCGCTTGCTGAATTTTAGAATACAAGTCTCCTTCTTTACCAATGCCCTGTTGTAAAATTACATATATCTTCACTGTGTACAAGTATTTCGCTGTGCAATCACTGCTGTGGAGTGCACTGGTTACACAATCAACTTGTAAATAGTACAGACCCAGATGAGACAGCTCCTGCAGGAGCTGTCTCATCTGGATCTTCACTATTTACAGGTAGGTATATTAACGTGAATAGCAAGCGAAGGGTTAATGGCCGCTTAAGACATGGTTTACTGTATGCTATTATCGTACCTTCAATCGGATTAATACTTTGATACATGTATTTACCAGATGACCTCTTTCTTATGTAGGTTACAAGTACATCTGTCATTGATGTTGTTCATGAGTCGACTGTTCTGCTGTTGCAGATATATAATATTCACCCATTCATTCCAATATTATTTAACCCTTGATGTATATTCATGTAAGAAATAATGATATCATGCATATTAATTGCATAATTATGTTTGTTTAATAACTATACATGCAAAGGGGGATTTTGGCCTTGACGGAAACTATAGAAATCATAATTATGAATGTCATATTATAAGCAAACAGAGCAGACCATTATCATAAGGCTCCTGTAGAAAGGCGTTGTCAATGAGCAAACTGTTAACCCATTTACTCACACGATCCCATATATGGGACGTAGGCAAACAGTGTAGACTCTGATCAGACGCCGCATAATGCGGCGTCTGGTCAGAGTCTACACTGTTTGCTGATAGGAATTTCAATATAAAACAAAACGAAATTGAAAATTTAGGCCAGGCTCCCCTTAGATAAAAATGGAATAATCCATTATATAAACATGGAAGAATCCACTGGGAGCAAATGGGTTAAGGTAAAACCAAATCATACTTTTTCATGTGAAGGGGACAAAGTAATCAAATTATTTGCCTGAATAAACCATTAACGTTGATGGGTGCAGCAAACAGTGTAGACCCAGATCAGCGGACTTCTTCAGGAGCCCTCTGATGTGGGTCTACACTGTTTGAATATGTCATTTTTAAGGGACCCTGGACACAAATAGATTAAATTCCCGTTAATCCGATCAAGTATTAATAAAGTACAGCCACATACATTGTAATTAGTTTGCTGGGGTTACCAGATTTATTCTTTAACTCATTCCCTCACATTGACGCCTTTTGACGCCTCTGCAAAAGTCACCTGTTGAAACCATTGTGATAGAGTATTTGCTCCTACAGGAGCAAATGCTCTATTTCTCACAATGGTTTCATACTACAAAATTCTTATTTTTCCTTTTCTCTATTTAATGCTCCTTTTCTGTAGATTTATTCAAAGTGGATGGATCTAAAAATGGCCAATGAGATAAATGGTTAATTCGTTCATCGCCGCCGTCACTGGAAAGCGACTAACCGGGTTTGCTGCAATTGGCAAGTCTATGATAACCTTTGCAGATAGCTTGGGTCCAGATTGGACGCCAAGAGGCCATGCGTTTAATCAGAATCCAACCTGTTTGATACATCATAATATTAAACGTTTTGGAGAATAATTGGATCGAATGTTCACAGTGAAATTTGAAACAGGACCAATATCTTCTTAATGTTTTAGATCGACACAGTGCGTTGAGAAGCACTGTTTGATCTTACATTGTAAGTGCATTTGTATATATCAACATAATTCATATAGTTGATGAGATATTAATTAACTGAACAATTACCTGGCATTTAAGACTGTCTAATTATAATAAATATGATCGGTCGATATGGTTATTATATTGGCTTTATGAGTATACAGTAAAACCGCTCTGAACCGGACATTAACCCTTCGCTTGCTATTCACTTCAATATACCTACCTGTAAATAGTGAAGATCCAGATGAGACTCATCAGGGTCTGCACTATTTACAAGTTGATTGTGCAACCAGTGCACTCCACAGCAGTGATTGCACAGCGAAATACTTGTACACAGTGAAGATATATGTAATTATACATAGGTAAAGAAGGAGAAATGCATTTTAAAATTCAGCAAGAGAAGGGTTAAAGTAATTAAGTTTCAGCGCCGTTCTATCAGACACGTTGTAGATCAATGTAAGTTGAAAGTCATGCATAGTGCAGCTCCCAAAGGAGCTTTCTGCATGACTTTCACCGTGCAATAAGCTGTCGCCTACCTAAAAATACCTAATTTGGTCTTTATCGAAATTCCTGTTTAGAGAGAAAGTTTACTGAATACGACTTTATGTAGAAGTACGTTCGACATATTTGTATACGTATATTGTTCCATTATTTTCCTATGATTACATTTTAGAATTAATTGTCTAGCATTAGCAGAACATCAAAAATATTAACTATTAACTCAAAGAATATTCATGTTAGAAATAATGCAATTATGAATATTGATTAGATCAGTTTGTATAGTGGTATATAAACACATGGAATATGGCCATAGCCTGGCACCTATATACAGTAAAAACTCTCTATAACAGCAACTAAATCGTGTTAATTAGTTGGTATTTAGGGCAGGTGGCTGCTTAAAGCAGGGTGAAAGTAAAACAGAACGTTCCTACAGGAGCATTCTGTTTTGCTTTCACCTTGCTTTAAGCAGCCACCTGCCTGTAACACAAAATACTTGATGTAAATTAGTGGCCGTTATAGAGAGGTTTTACTGTAATTACATAAGTAAATAGGAGACTCTGAACATACGTGTAATCTCAACCTACCCTGTTTGCGAAAACCTTGAAATATGTTGAGTACCGGGTTAATTGTTTGAACGCGAGACACCAATGAGCTGGGCATTTGCACTACAGTAGATCCAGATCAAAGGACACGGAGCAGCCTGCCAACCAGAGTCAATATATCTTATTCGTAATCCTCTGGCAAATAATCCTTTACTCCATGAATATTCACACAAGAAACAATGACATCATAAATATTAATTAAATGATTTGTTTGAAATCGTACATGTACTATGAACAAAAACGTTTTGACCATGATAGAAACTGTTAAAACAGATCAATAGTATATAATATGCAAACAGAGCAGACCCTGATCAGACAGTTCCTATAAGAGCCGTCTGGTCTATGTCTACTCTGTTTGCAAAGGCGTAAAAGAGCGCATGGATTGATAACACCCTTCGCTTGCTGAAATCTATTAAAATACATTTCTCCTTATGTACCCATACCCTGTTGTATATTTACATATATGTATATATTCACTGTGTACAAGTATTTCGCTGTGCAATCACTGCTGTGGAGTACACTGGTTGCACAATCAATTTGTAAATAGTGCAGACCCTGATGAGACAGCTCCTGCAGGAGCTGTCTCATCTGGGTCTTCACTATTTACATGTACAGGTAGGTATATTGACGTGAATAGCAAGCGAATTTTTAAGAATGATATGATTGTGTAAGATATTGAATGATTGTGTAAGATATGATTGCGTAAGATGCTGAAGGTGTGTGAGCGTAGAGAAGTCACGAGATGCGTGACACTATAGCATTATTGTAAATTCGGGTAGCCCAATGTTAGTAGTTCTATAATGTTAGTAGACAAGAGGCTTAATATGAAATTATCAAAACCGCCGATTAACATCCAAATACCTATAAAACCTCGTATATACTCCATAATCAAATTTGTACTTGGCTAAGTTATATCTGTGTCTATTCACGCCATACCAGGTGATATACGCATGCAAGAGTTTTACGTTACGTGCAGATGCGTTATAGGTCGACAAATGGAAACTTATCCACAGTATCAAATTGTGATTGTGTAATCATGAGAAACCATGATTGACGTGTCGGGCAGGATGTTTTGTTGTGCAGAAATTTAGACATATTTCAGATATCATTTGCAGCAGATTTGCGTCAATTGCGTATACATGACTGCTGGGTAAATGAGTTTGTTTGAAATATAATACCCGTCCAAATATACACACAAATCGTTACATAGTATTGGACGTAAGCATGCAAGAATGAAGTGTTCCGTGGAAGAATCCAAGTGTTAAGCTTTAGCCTGTTGAGTAAACTTTTGTTGGTTTAAAATGGCATCGACTTCCGTTGTAACATTTAATTTAGCACGCATTCATTGGCAGCAATGCGGCCAGATTATCACACAGTTTGGATCCAGATGAGACGCCGAGTTACTCGGCGTCTCATCTGGATCCAAGCTATTTGAATAGGTAATCACTCAACCGCCTACATCAGGCTAAATATTAAAACAGGCAATTAATTTGTCACGCGTGTGTGTATAAAACGACAGTTCAACGACTGACGTTAATTAGTTGTTTATCTGATTGACGAGAATGTAATACCAGCGATCGAAACCCTGAGTAATAGAATCTTTAAAGACAGTGAGCAAATAATAGACATGCTGCTACACGCCAGAATCGTGTCTGAAAAGATCAAGAACATGCTGTACGTAATTATAATTACTAGCCGACAATGTTCAAGAGAAAGTGATACTTTGCATCGGAAGCATGTGGAATAGATTCATTGAAGCGATATAATAGCAATGTGCTGCTTGTTAGAACTGCACTAATTTGATTTGAAAAACGGTCGTCGAAATTAGAGATTAATTTTTTATGATTTATGTGCCTTCAATTTGAGACAGAATCATTCTTGAAAATCTCTGGAGAGTTTGGTTAGCATATTTCATATTAGCCGTTACGCCATCCTAAAACAATATCTGCCGATATTTTGGATATGGTGCAGCTTTTGACGTCTTCCGCTCCGACTTAGATTCGATCAAACATTGGAGAAGTTATTGACAAAGAGTATGTTATAACTCATGGTTTTCAGTGACTGTTGACGAAATTTTAAACAGAATGGATTCCGATGAGATGCCGCGATACTTATCTGGATCCATACTTTTTGCAATTGCGACACAAGTCATGGTTGTCATGGTAAAGGTTACGGCATAATCATGGTTATATACAGTAAGGCTCCGGTAATGCGACCACCGAAAAGAGATATAATTCCTAGAGGAGCTTTCTGTATTACTTTTGTCCTGCATTAAGCAACCACCTACTTATAAAGGCGGCTATAGTTATTCATTAAGTGGTCGCATTAGTGGGGTTCGACTGTACAGTATTGTAATAACAGTACCCCAATAGTCCATTTACTTTATGAGTATTAAAATAAGAAATAAGTATATCATTAATATCAATTACATGAATATTTGGCTATGATTGAAACAGTGGAATAAATTCTATACAGTGGTCCCTCCCTACAACGATTCTCTCAATAACGATTCCCTCCTTACAGCAACGCATGTCACTGTTTCCGAAACAACAAGGCTCCTGAAACAACTTTTTTCCTATCGTATTTTATCTATGCCTCAATCAAACCGTATGTTGTGATCACTCTTTAGAATCGTCACTTTGTGACGATTCTAAAGAGTGGTCACAACATAGGGTTTGATTGAGGCATAACGGTTTTAGTTCTCGAAATACACCTTATCTAGGGATCTGAAAACAAGCTAATTATGTTTGATTTTCCCTCCCTATAACAACTCCCTCTGAACAACACATACAATCTTCGTATCCCGAAGGGTGTCGTTGTAGAGAGGGGTCACTGTATCATTTAATAAGCTAGCAGGTCAGACATTGTATGATGCGTTTGATATGGGTCTTCTCTGTATGTAAAGGTGTGAAAATGGCGTATATACTGAGTAAATGGTTAAATTACACTGATATAAAATGAAAACCTTATGAATTATTTGTTTGATTATATATTGTCGGTATAGACATTGCTGAAAGTTTTACATGAGATTATCATAATGATATTGCATATAAGGATAATATCATCGCTTTTAACCATTTCATTCATAAATACGCCTTACTATGCCTCTGTAAAAGACACTTTTTGAAACCATTGTGATACATAGAGCATTTTCTCCATAAGAGCAAAATCTCATTTTATCACAATAACTTCAAAACTACACAGTTCTAAAATAATCCTTTTCTCTAGTAAATGCTCCTTTTCGGTGGATTAAAAGAGGTTGGGTCTAAAAATAGCCTATGTGGGAATGGGTTAAAATTATCTGCGTACTAATTCCTCACAGCGGTACACAACGGTGTCCTTACGTTGCGTAGTGTGTTTTACTTACACTCTCTACACCGACCTTAAATGATAAACTGCTTATCAGAGATAACCAGACAGAGTCTACGAATTGATATCGCTGGGTAGCTTTGTAGCTATATACAATTTAGGCTCAACACCACCGGGCCTGTAGGAGATCGTCTACGATAGGTCGTGTACGTTCGACAACGTTACGTACTGATGGCGGTTTTACATAATCTCGCTTGCGTAATCCTGTCTTGTCAGCAACCGTTACTGCACGGTGTTCTGGAGTTCGTGCACGAACATTAATAAACTGTCTGAGGCAGATCATCTTCATATTTGTGTCTGTGGGTTATATACAGGACAGAGTTGAACAGCTAGTAACCAAACAGCCAGACTGTTATATTGGGGTCATTTCACCGAGTACGACCTGGAAAAGTCGCACGCGACAACGCACGACCTTAATCGCAGCTCGGTTTTCCCATAGTGGCGGGCCAAAACCGTGCGACCTACGCCATTATTTTCTGTGCACGCTCCATGTTCGATGTTAGCTCGTTTGACCTTCGATGTGTACGCTCTATATACGTCCTATACGCTCTACACAAACTCTATATACGCTCTACCTACGTCTATCCACTCGATCTGAAGCGATCTTGACACGACCAAGGTTCGTTCTGTTCGACCAATCTGCGACATTGCCTCGATCTCTCGGCGACCTATCCTCGCAAGCGCGCTACCTCGGCCGACCAAGACTCGTTCCCGGCCGATCTAGCTACGTACGAGTTGCAATGTACCTTCCTCGATCAATACGATTTAGATGCGATCTCGAACGTTCAATTTCAGACAACCAATTCTCGATCTTTTCTCAACAGAGTCTCGTCCGAGCTACGTGTACATTGGTTTTGGTTGCACGGATTTGCGCGCGACCCACTGCGATCGTTATACAATGCCCGGCGATCGTTGGCCGACCATCAGTTTTTGACCAGTCTCCGAAGGGATAACATGGACCCAATCGCTCTGCATCATGCTATTGTATTACAGCACCATGCCCTGAAATTGCAGCAAGACTCTCTGGTTATGCTAACCATGCTGAAAAGGAGCTGCGTGAACACCAGAGGGGACATTATTGTCAGTACACCTCCCTCATGACGGAACTGAGGCTGGGAGATGAAGCTACCTATACCGGACCTATCTCCGTATGCCCCTGGAGATGTTTGACGAACTTTTGGCCAAGGTGGGCCTTGCATTGCAAAGATGGACACTAACTATAGAATATCTATAGAACCGCAAGTTATGCGAGGGTCGATCTTATTTGGTTGAAGCTTAAGCGCACAGAGGTCGGCAATGGAAATAGTATGGAACGTACGGGTCTAGGGAAGGTCTGGGACAGGTCGCGCGGAGCGAGGCTTAATCGCAAAAGAGCGAAGCTAGATTGCACGGATCGAGCGAGGATCGAGCAGGGGTCGAGCAGCACGACCATTCGCGCGACCAGTTCTCACTCGAGAAGACTGAGCCTCGCTCATCCCCGCTCTAGTTTCGATCGTCTTGCGACCAATGCGTTATTTCCTCGATGTCGCTCGCTCTTTCGACGCTCTCCGTGCGACTTTTAGGTAGAGGGTCGATTTTTTGACATGTCAAAAAACCGAGCTACGATCTGTTTTTCCGGGAGACCAAACCTCGACCATGTGCGACCACGGGAGACCAAGGCACGACCAACCCTCAGTCAACTGTCGACTACGTGTGACCTACGGCGACCAAGCCACGCTCTGGGATCGCAGCTCAGTCTTCCGGGAAGATTTCTCGGTGAAATGACGACACGACGTGTTTTGCATTTCACACGCAACCGATTGGTCACGATTTACAATAGGTCATGCAGATGGTAGAGAACGCATATATCGCCGTAAAAATGAAACACTTGCACAATGTTGTTTTTAGGTGTGAGGCAGATTATGGTGGGTGTAGTATTATTGTCTTGGTGGGATAATGGGAAAACGGCAAACTGAATTGAATATTACCCAAGGTAATTTAAATGGCCAACGCCATATAAACATTCTGAACAATACCATGCTACACTCCATGTAGAAAAGCGGACCTATGACATGGCAATGTAAGGCCCAATACGGCACTTATAACAAGGCAATGGCTTATTTAAAATAATGTTAACGCGTTGCATTGGCGCGACACACACAAAAGTGCACGGCACCAAGCAATATCATACACTTAACAGCATCAGCTACCAGAGAAAACTAGAGGAAATACATAACAGACAAAAATGGTTGATATATAAAACAATGTATATATAAACAATATAAAAACAATGTAGACACAAGCTTTAACCTTTTCTATTTTTTTATTATCGTAATTTACCTATCATTTGTAAATATAATTGCAATCTATGGACATTACTGAAATAAGGTATTTTCTATGTAATCTACAAACTTAGGAAAAGTCTGGGTCATATCCATTTTCATAATTTATTTATTAAGCGCATTGAAACCTTTAGGAACAAAGGTTATGGCCTCATTATATTACAGCGTACTGCATGATTGGTTATTGACGCTGAACAGTCAGTAGCGACACTCCCCTCTTTGTTTACACGATGACAGACCGGGGGTAGTGCTCTATGATGGAACATTCTTAAGCCCAGAAACGAGACGAGCTTAACAGAATCATGCATTGCCTTTTCTATGTCGTGCTCTGACTTCAGCAAAGTCATTGAGTACATATTTGATAGGGTTTCAAAGTTGTTTTATGCTATATTTTTATATTGTCATATGTTGACCGTCATTAACGCCGTTGGGACGTCCGGCGGGGATACCTTCATTTACCGTGTGTTAATCTAGAATACCTTTGAGATAAGTTTCATGTTAGGACGTCCGTAAACCGGTTTAAACCCCCAGTGGTGGTTTCGCCACTGACCGTTCCAAGGCGGTACTTTCTTTGTCACCCTTGTGTATTTGGGTCTTTGTGCGTTTGTTGGTGTTTGAAATGTTCATCTCTCTCTTGTGTCTGTGTTTGGTTGTGTCTGTGTTTGTGTGTGTCAGTTATCTTCTATCGACGTTTTGATGGTGTGTGACTTTACTACTTTTTATACGCCCACCTAATAAAGGTGGTCGTATATTGTCGTGGCCCTGTCCGTCCGTCCGTCCGTTCGTTCGTTCGTTCGTTCGTTCGTCCGTCAACATTTTGTTTGTCCGCTGTTTTCTGGGAAAACTGTTTGACAGATATTAATGAAACTTCACACAAATGTTTAATGCATCAAGATCTGAAGCTGAGTTGATTCTGAGGTTCATTTAATTTTTCATTTCAGAGGTATGGCCCTTGTCCTTAAAAAATATGCAAATAGTTTGTCCACTGTTTTCTGGCAAAACTATTTGACAGATATTAATGAAACTTCACACAAATGTTTAATGCATCAAGATTTGAAGCTGAGTCGATTCTGAGGTTCATTTGATTTGTCGTTTCGGAGTTATGGCCCTTTTACTTAAAAAATAATGCAAATACATGCAAATAGTTTGTCCGCTGTTTCCTGGGAAAACTATTTGACAGATATTAATGAAACTTCACACAAATGTTTATTGCATCAAGATCTGAAGCTGAGTTGATTCTGAGGTTCATTTAAATTTTCGTTTTGGAGTTATGGCCCTTTTACTTAAAAAATAATGCAAATACATGCAAATAGTATGTCCGCTTTTTTTCTGGGAAAACTATTTGACAGATATTAATGAAACTTCACACAAATGTTTAATGCATCAATATCTGAAACTGAATTGATTCTGAGGATCATTTGATTTTTAGTTTCAGAGTTATGGCCCTTGTCCTAAAAAATAATACAAATAGTTTGTCCGCTGTTTTCTGGGAAAACTATTTGAGAGATATTAATGAAACTTCACAAAAATGTTTAATGCATCAAGATCTGATGCTGAGTCGATTTTGAGGTTTATTTGATCTTTCGTTTCAGAGGATTGTTTGATTTGTTGTTTCGGAGTTATGGCCCTTGCACTTAAAAAAATAATGCAAATCTATGCAAATATGAGGATGGCCATAACTTTTTCATTTGAAATGATATTTACTTCAATTTTTTTATATGGTTAAACCTTAATGTGAATTTTCACATATATTGCGGGGGATTTGATATGTCATTTTATTCTAAAGTTATGGTCCATGAACTTCGTGTGTTCGTTGCTTTGTTAGTCGGTCAACTTTTAGTTTGTCTGTTGTTTTCTGGGAAAACTATTAAAATCATATAAATGAAACTTAACACAAATGTTTTAAGCAACAAAATTTGAAGCTGAATTTATTTTGAGGTTCATTCAGTTTGTCTTTACAGAGTTATGGCCGTTACACTTTACAAAAATCTGCAAATATGAGAATTAGCTTTAACTTTTTTTTTTTAAAAAGATATTCACTTCAATGTTTTTAAAAATAGTATCACCTTAATATGGAAATCAAGATCTGAAGCACAGATTTGAAAATGTCAACACTTATAAGGCATGTTGAATCAGAAAGTTTGCAAGTGGGCGTATTATGTACCGTATGCGGTACTCTTGTTTAGATTGTATCAAATGAACTTAACTTGATCCAACTTATCTTCGCCTACCTATTACATTTTACAAAGAAATCCATGGCACGATAACTGTTCGACACTAATTTATGAAGCTGAAATGTATTATAAATTCCAACAGTTTGTCGTATAAATGCAAGCAGTCTACTATGTGAATGATTTCATCAAAATGATTTACGTATGTACAGCAAAGCTCCTCTAGACCAAGCGGTCTACAAAGCATGTGACAAATTAATGGCAGGGGGGGGGGGGGTAGTGCAGAATGCTCCTAAAGACGATTTCTGCTTTCATCCTGCATTAAGCATCACCCTGCCTAAATAGATCTAAATCATTCTGTGTCAAATACTGCTTTATTGTATTCGGACAAATTCATGCAAACAGTGCAAATGCTGAGTGTCTAAATACTAAGGTTATTATTGTGACAGGCCGGGTACAGGTACTGGGTGAAAGATAGTAAGCGGTTCGGATAGCTCAGTGGTTAGAGCACTTGCCTTGTAAGTGAGGAGTCCCGGGTTCGATCCCCGGTCTGGCTGCATGTTTTTCACCAGTCCTGTTACAGTTGGCGCCCTTCTTGAAAATCGGACCCTGTGCACGCCCATGATTTCTGCTGCAGATTCGGCGAGAAGCTCAGGGAAAAAGGGGGAGTAGTGTGACAGGTCGGGTACAGGTACTGGGTGAAAGATAGTAAGCGGTTCGGATAGCTCAGTGGTTAGAGCACTCGCCTTGTAAGTGAGGGGTCCCGGGTTCGATCCCCGGTCTGATTGCATGTTTTTCACCAGTCCTGTTACATTATGTTGCACTACTAAAAAGTGAACAAAATGTGTCATTGTATATGGGAGATACAGATTTGGAATTCTTTAGTAGAGGCCAGGATACGAAGCGTATATTAAACATGCGTACATGTATATCAAGCTCTTTTATTTCTTCTTTAGTTCTCTATCAAACCAATAAAAGACACTCTTTAGAAACATCTCGAAGAGACGATTCTAAGGAGTGGTCGCAACATAATTTTTGGCGGAGAAATGAACACTTTAGTATTTTAAAGGGGATGTCCCTACATTTGACGCGTTTCATAAACACTTAAAATATACAAAACTCATTTGCTTATATGCTGAAAAGTAGTATATCACAAAAAGCCCTATCCAATTACCGTTTATAATGACAAAACATCCATGTGTTTGATATCGCCGATCCCAGTTTTACTCCCCGATGTTTCAGTTTTATTCGGGTTGAGTTTTAGTTTCGTAACTGTTCGCCCTATTCGCGATTCTCCGACCACTTCCGAGAAAGCTATTACGTAAACAATGGAGGGGTCGGGTGATCATCGGCAAAACGCGGAAGAATTTACGGAAAAGGCCGATAATATTGTGTTGTAGAACAAAAATTATCAGTTATTGATGAAATCGGTTTATTTGTATCACATGGGCATTTTTCGATATAAGTTCAAATTGGGAACCTTCATAATAATGATAGAGCATAACAAATACCAAGTTTTATGATATTATTGAAAATATGCGATCATTGTAGGGACCTCCTCTTTAATAGGC
This sequence comes from Azorinus chamasolen, assembly GCA_963576725.1. Taxonomy (NCBI): domain Eukaryota; kingdom Metazoa; phylum Mollusca; class Bivalvia; order Cardiida; family Solecurtidae; genus Azorinus; species Azorinus chamasolen. The sequence goes on from OY755249.1 coordinate 3,671,618, forward strand.
ATAATTTGCTCTGTTTTTAATAATAGCGATACCTCTCTTCAAAGTCGAAACAGTTGTGCTGAAAACTGAAAACAAACATATTTTCCCTGCTGTTGAATCGTTCAATCTGAATTGTTTGCTTGTTAGTTTGTGTTGATTAACGGTCATTTCTGCTCACCATTGGCTAATTTGCCGCGAAAGGGAGAGGGAATCGGATACAAAGAAATAGACACGATATTGGGAATACCACAAGGAGAGCTAACATCATCCAGGAACTAGACTCTAATAGATATAAATAATCTACAAACCATTTAGTTTACTATGCCGCAAGGTACAGTAATCTGTGTCATTAAATTAAAGTGCATCGTCATAGTTAAACTCAATGAATTTAGGAAATTACAGCGAAATGTAGTTTAAATGTGTTTAAAAATGCTGCCTCACTACGCATAGCAGTATCAGTGGCGATGGGATATCTAGAATGTCTGATTCGGGGAATCATTGTCTAGAGTTCGAACATCGGCACAGATGTCCAGATAATTGTGTAAATTAAAACATCTGCAAGATTAAGGCCTTTATTTCTCCACATTTCTCTACCAAACCCTATGTTGTGTAAGAGTGTTATATATACACAGTATTGGGTGGAAGAATAACGAGTTTAGTATCTCAATACGCACATGTATGTGTTGCTATGCCGGTAGATTTCCTAATCGAAGTGTTTTAATAACGTTTAAATACGTTCTTCAGTCGTTTCAGCAGTATTCAGTCATATTGCAACAAGAGGCGGAGCGAGACACTAGAATCTCGAATGAATTAAATGCCGCCTTTGAAACGATAGTCATACAGATTATGTTTTATTTTTACGTACATCTTATATAAATCCCTCCAATCCACTGTCTGTCAACAACTCCGGAAATAGCTAGGTAATACTACTAAGCGACGCGAAGAAAGTGATAAAACTGACCAACACCATGTAAGACAATCCTTTGTTATTTTAACTCTCATTATCTTAACCATCACAGATAAAGTACTACTGGGTCCATGAATCTTTGATTACTTCACTCAGAGTTTAAACTCTTGCATAAGCAATATCAAAATATTTAACCAGTAAAATGCTTCCCTAGTAGCGAGGAAAGGTCAACGCCACTTATTTAAGGAAACTTGTATTTGTATATTCATGAATTAACTGCCGAATCGAAGCATATGATTGTTTTGTGTTATGTACCAACACTTGTATCTTTCCAATGTGTGAGAAGATATTACAAAATTCATAATAATGTAGGATTGTGTACGGTGAATAGTTGTTACGGTGTACGGCGAATAGCGTTTCTGGTGATTTCTGGGGTACGGCGAATAGCTTCAACATTTTTCGAAAGAAAATGCTTTAAATAGGTGTGATATCTTAACCGACAGTGTCGAACAAGGATCCGTGAGTTACGTTTCCTGCTTTATGACAGCCATCCGAAAGCAAATAGAGCAGATAAATGAATCTGGTCCTACTATGTTTGCAAAGGCTTTGATGTGTGTTTCTATACAGAAAAAGCTTGATATTTGTTTCTGGCAAAGAATATAGTAGAACATGTCTTAAGCGACCATCAAAAAGGTCCAACTATGGGGTATGTAAGGCAGGTGATACAGGCTACAATTAATACAGAAAGTTCCTATGAGCTTTCTGCACTACTTTTGCCTAGCATTAAGTAACCACCTGCTTTTAAGAATCATATGTTCAATATATGTATGTATATACAGTTACTTTTCATCGTAATACCCCCTTTCTACTAAAGAAATTTAATAATAATTATTTAACCCTTTACCTGTTCAATATTTATGGAAGACTAATGCCGTCCTGAATATTATAATGTAATTTTTACAAGTGAGGTATTTCTTAGTGCCATCTGGTTTGGATCTACTCAGTTTGCAAATGCGTAAAATGAGTTTATATGGACTAAAGCATTAATGATTTAATCAAGATTTCTGTAACCAGGGTCTCTCTAGAGAAAATATATTCATCGGGTGTGCCGAACGAACTCGAGTCCTCGAGATTCCTAGTCAAATACTCTACTGCGGCACGATAAAAGCAGGATTGCATAGCAGTGCTGTACAAGTGTTGATACAGGTCAGCTAAGGCCTGTGGCATACGAGGGCTGATTGATAAGTCGAGAGTTTTGTACTGAAGGAGTTAAGCAGGGATGTCCTTTTTCTGCCCTTCTATTCCCTGACTATTTAAAGTTGTGTACCCGAAGACTGATGTCATGTGGTCAGTTTATGCCAAAGAGGTAGCACTCTCAAGTCAACAAGGTACTTGATTGGTGTGTGCGTGAGAGAGAGAGTGTGTGTGTGTGTGGGGGGGGGGGGGGGGTTAAAATATATTTCTTTTAAATCATTGTTTACGCAGGGGATCCTCACATTGCAATTAATATAGCAGAATTTATTGTTTAGACCAAACACCAGTCTTTTCAAATACAAAGTTATTAATAAACTAATTCTTCATCCATACATATGTCTTGTGGTATCCGAATTTCTGTGACAGGCCGGGTACAGGTACTGGGTGAAAAGACAGTAAGCGGTTCGGATAGCTCAGTGGTTAGAGCACTCGCCTTGTAAGTGAGGGTCCCGGGTTCGATCCCCGGTCTGGCTGCATGTTTTTCACCAGTCCTGTTACAGTTGGCGCCCAACTTGAAAATCGGACCCTGTGCACGCCCATGATTTCTGCTGCAGATTCGGCGAGAATCTCGGGGAAAAAGGGGGAGTAGTGTGACAGGCCGGGTACAGGTACTAGGTGAAAAGACAGTAAGCGGTTCGGATAGCTCAGTGGTTAGAGCACTCGCCTTGTAAGTGAGGGTCCCGGGTTCGATGCCCGGTCTGGCTGCATGTTTTTCACCAGTCCTGTTACACAACTAAAATGTTCAGACCTAGAAATTCACTTACACATCTTTAAGGAGCGTAGCTGAATCCAAATATAGTCTAAACACCGTGGCTATAGGGGCCCGGGGGCTTGCTCCTCCGGGAAAATTTAGAATTGAGTGGTTTCAAAAAGTGACTTTTACAGAGTCGTCAATAGGAGGAGTAGGTTAAAAAGTCTATCCCTACTTGGCCTTCGAGTGTTGTTCTATTTTGGCCATACTAGTTCATGTTTTCACCTAAAATTGATGTTACACACGTGGGTAAATGCGTGTCGATAGCTACGCCCCTGTCTTTAGAAGTTAGCTTGTAGTCTTCGCGGCTGACGTTGAAATGTTTGATCCACTACAAGCGCACTTCTTCACTGCGAGAAATGGTGTGCAGTTTGTAAGGCTCCCAACACGGGCAGTTTTTATGCAGATTTTTTTCTCCTTACCGTTGCACCATTTATAAAGTTTCTTTTGATTGTTATTGCAATAAAAAGCAGCATATCACTTCCCTGAACTACTTTCGTATGGAATTATAACTTATTATTCTATAAAAAATTCTAAAATATCGGTCATAAAACAAATCCATGCAACCTAAAATCTTTATTTATCAGCAAAACTTAACAGTACCATAATGACGGAGAGTATTCATGAGCAATCAATTCTGTAATCATTGTTATGTGCAGATCCGTCAAAACCGAAAGTAGCGCAATAGTAGATGCGGATACTCTGCCATTTGTGCCTTCTAAAAGTTTCCTCATTTGCTATTGCACAACCTACATTTTAATTCTAGATCAATGGCATTTTCATGACAGACATGAGGTGTCAGTTTATTTTCCTCGCACTAACGTTAGGGGACGATTATAAGTAAATCTTAGCCGCAAAATGCCGCACACCACGCAAGCTATTTGCCGAGCAGTCTTCGTAACAGTAAAATATATTACTATTCGCCGTACACATCGGAAGCTATTCACCGTACAATATTCATACCACATTTATCTATTCGCCGTACACATACCTTGTTTTTCTTTTATCAAAACAAAGCCAATTTCGATCGTATTCTGCAATCAACGCTGGAATCCGAGTGTATTGGCTGTGTGATGACAAGGAATATGTGAAATCGTGTGTCGGAGGATTAGAAAAGCGATTGCGAACACATTTTTGACCTCTTCGCTGCTAACTAGGTTGTACTAATCCGAGAATAATGCACCCAAAATGATTTACATACATGAATTTGAATTGATCAGAAACCATGTAATCATTGATTGATCCATCTGCCAGTAATTTCAAACATTGCAATGCTAGAATATGTCATAAATTATATAAATATATCGAATTACAAATTCACAGTCAATGAACTTTCGCTTCACATAGTAGTTTTACCTAGCTATTTCCGGAGTTGTTGACAGACAGTGCAATCGTCAAATTATAATTAATTATCGTGTTTGTTTATATCGGACAGAAAAGGTTACAGTTTCGACCTTCCCTTACAGTGGAACCGGTCCCAAGTGGTCATTGATTTATTGAACGCAGGATTGTTAAAAAGCAGGCGGTTGCTTAATGCAGGACAAAAGTAATACAGAACGCTCATACATACCCCTGATTAGACCTCTTTTTGATGGCCGCTTATGACAGGTTCTACTGTATAGCGACTTATTCATGATATGTGTGATGCTTGCTACCAACTACAGTGCTCCCTCACTACAACGGCTCTCTCAATAACGATTCCCTCCTTAAAACAACACATGTCACTGTTTCCAAACCAACAAGGCTCCAGAAACAACCTTTTCCCATTGTATTGTCTTTATGCCTCAATCAAACCCTATGTTGTGACCACTCTTTAGAATCGTCACTTTGTGACCACTCTTTAGAATCGTCACTTTGTGACGATTCTAAAGAGTGGTCACAACATAGGGTTTGATTGAGGCGTAACAGTTTTAGTTCTCGAAATACACCTTATCTGGGGATCTGCAAAGAAGCTAATTATGTTTGATTTTCCCTCCCTATAACAACTCCCTCTGAACAACACAAACAGTATTCGTATCCCAAAGGGTGTCGTTGTAGAGAGGGAGCACTGTACAATAAATTCAACATGGCGTTATAAGAAAAGGGGGTAGTTTCGCTATGTTCAGTATTTTCTGGTTGTTATAGTACGTTTTTCGTTAGATCGTATTTAATTCAAAGTTCTTTGTAAAGTGTCGCTGTAAAACTTTGATTTCAGCCAAAGAATTAATATAAACATCCGGGTTCTTCATAAATAATTCGGGATCCAATTCACTTGGAAACAGTTTCCCGTCACCGAAATTAATTCCCAATTTAACACATTCTATTCGCCGACTTCTAATTGCTGTGTACCACCTGCCGTTCTTCTAATTATTCAAAGTGTTCCTTAAAATGATACAATTAGAGCCATTTCGAAATATCGATGTCATCTTAAGGGTATACGAGAAAGTCATCCAAATACAGTAAAACCCCGCTAATGCGACCACCAAAAAGGGGCATAATTCTGGGTGGCAGAGGCAGGTGGTAGCTTAATGCAGGACGAAAGTTATGCAGAAAGCTCCTATAGGAGCTTTCTGCATAACTTCCGTCCTGCATTAAGCAACCACCTGCTTTAGACGACATCAGTGGCTGTTTATTAAGTGGTCGCATTAGCGGGGTTTATTGTATATTGCAATAGTTAGTTATTACAGATTCAGATAAGCATTTGATAAATAACTGACGGAATGTCAAACTGGGTGGATCATGATCAGACTCATTGTCTCTTCTAGATCGAAATTGTTTTGCAAGTGACATCCAGGAGAAGGCTGGCGTACAGGCAACTCTCGTTATTTTAAAACGACCATGTTTGTTTCCACCGAAAGCGTCGTTCTACTGTATCACATTCCACGACAAATATTCGATCACTGGTGTATCTGATTACTTTTGGTACCTGTTTTAAGTGCTAATATCTGGGGAGCCGGTCAATCCGGTAGACACGCCTATGAGTTGCTGGTATATAGCCGAGTTTATGTGTAGCATATTCTTATCAGTGCCGCTAGTACTATGTCGGATGACATCTATTCTGGTTCCCAGTTGTCCGATTCAATCCTTTCCTTCATATAAACGCATGCTCAGACTTTTGCAGACAGGATAGTGATATCCAGCTTATATAAGTGAAAGCAGTGTGAGAATGAAATACGGGACCCCTTCTTACGGCCCACACAGAAGCACCTAACACCTGCTGGTGTGAAGTACAGTTGAACTTCGATATCTCGAACTCGGATAACTCGAACTTCGGGATATGTCGAACTAAAAGTTCAGTCCTTCCAAAATTTACAATACAGGGTATTTTCTAAAATATATCACTACACATATCTAGAAACATACATGACAGCTTAATGTAGGTCTAAAGTAATGCTGAAAGTTCCTGCAGGAGCTTTCAGCATTACTTTAGACCTGCATTAAGCTGTGAACTTCTGAAAGTAGGAGATTATTCGAAAGCAAGAGCAGAAATGTGAAAAGAGAACATTGATGACTCTGTTGAATGTCTCCATGAGCTATTATTTACCGGTGCAACACTACTCACGCTCCTAGCGCCACCTTAAGCGGTATTCAATTTTCAAAACTAAAAGCATTGAAACTGATGATCCCGAAGAACCAGAAAATATAACGACACTGAGAATGAAAGCCGAGTTTGTGATTGTTTTCGCATTACTGTTTTTGCTGGCGAAGGGTCTCCTTCTTCTAGAATTCATTGCACCAATCTTTGGAATATCCCTCTTAAATGCAGTGTGCCGTAGAAGTAGTTTATTACATAGCGTGTTGGCCAGAGATATTTGTATAATTACAATCAGTATAATTAATACAGCCCGTATAGTTACATACCACCTACTCACCAGTGTCTCAAGCAGGCCTTAAAGACCCAGTAGTTTATTGTTCGAACATGATAGTAGGCTATCTGCCTATTTATACCACCCACGTTTCCATTGCAGTAGTCAACTCTTTTCAATCTGAGTTTACGCATGTTCATGACAAACTTTCGTTTCCTTGTTCTAACACAAATGGTACCGCTCTATTGATTGAAAATTACTCGTTACACGCCTTGGAAACGTATTACTCTCAATAATTTACAATACAGTTGAACTTCGATATCTCGAACTCCAAGGAACCATAACAATTAGTTCGATATAACGGAGGATCGTGTCATCCGATTTATAATCTGATCAATATCTCAATCTCACAGTCAAATGTAGATCTAAAGTAATGTTGTAGGGGCTTTTAGCATTACTTTCGACCTGCATTAAGCTGTCACATGTGTTTCTAGATATGTGTAGTGATACATTCTAGATAAAAAAAACTGTATTGTAAATTTTGTAAAGGATCGCACTTTTAGTTCGAGTTATCTCGAAGCTCGAGTTATCCGTGCTCAAAATATCGAAGTTCAACAGTAGTAAAAACAATAAACAGATGTTCTTCAATATCTTAAACTTCAAGGGGCCATACAAATTACTTCGAGATAAATTGAGTCGCCGGATTTCTAACCTGCACACGTTCTCGAGATGAAAGCGGTATGCAGGTCACAAGTAATGCTGATAGCTCATGTGGGAACTAATAACATGACTCGCGACTTGTATCAAGTTATATGTGCAGTGGTGACTTTAGAACAGAATCTGTATTACAAACTCTGGACGGGACTGTACGTATACTTCGATTTATTTGAAACTTAAGTAAGTGGAGTTCGAGATATCGAGCATCCATTATATTAACGAATGCTAAAGGTGGCACTTTGGCGAACATTCAGATGATAATGACACATCACATTTATCTCTGTTTGTCAACACTGTTCAAATGCAATTAATAGGCGATGCGTCAAAGTCACAACCTCACTGGTATTTGCAACAAGCCTAACCATGCAGAGGTGCGAAGCCAGAGATCATGATACTCGGTCAATAGTTTCTCAAAATGAAGTCATTTGAAATTGTTCATGAAATGACGCTTGGATGATGTCATTTCAGAAACGTACCAATGTACACGTCAGTATCGCTTGTTGCCTGTAAAGTAAATACCAAACAAGTAACAAGTACGTTGTAATCATACCCTTACTTGTAGAATTTATAACCTGGTGAAAGCTTCTCAATTTTCTGTAACCATTTTCTTTATACAAACGCATTTTCACTCCTTTGCAAACAGAGTAGACCGAGCTCCTATAGGACCCGTCTTATCAGTGTCTGCTTGGTTTCCTTATGCAATCATGATGGACCCGACTCTACAGTTTTTACCACTACCAATACAATCCTATGCAGATACATCTTTATCAAACCTCAGCTCTTTAATATTCATGATGTCAGTATCTCTTACATGAATATTCAACAGGGAAATAGTTAATTGTGAACGTTTTTATATTAGTATTAATTACCAAGCATAATATTCATGACTTACCGCGATAGATGCATGATAATGTATTACTTCAGCCGAATTCAGTTTCCTGTGTTTTTCATCTTTCATCATTGTCTCATCCCTCATCTGGCCATTTCCGAAAATTTGATATTTGTGTAAATGACGAATATATGAAGGTTACCAGATACATGTACGACCCAATAGTGTGTAAGTAAGCTATGCAAACACTAGTGCTAAGACATGCACACGAATTATTGAGGTGGATAATATGCAAATAAAATAGATAATTTAAATCGGGAAAAGCAACTTCATACCAATGACCAATCATTAGTGATGAACACATTCGGCATCAGTATCATCATCTCTAAATCTAATTGGAACATACGTCATGAAACAGATGCCACACTCCGATATCTGGAACTTCAAGGGACCATGCAAATTAATTCGAGATAAAGAGGTGGAGACATCCGATTTTTAATATGGACAATTTCTCAAGGTCACAGCTTAATGCAGGTCTAAAGTAATGCTGAAACGCCTACAGCAGCTTCCAGCATTACTTTACACCTGCATTAAGCTGCCGCATGTTGTTCGAGATATGTATAGTGAATTTCTTTAGAACAATTCTTTTTTGAAATTGTTGGAAGGACCGAACGTTTAGTTAGCCGACTTCAAGATATCGAAGTTCCACTGTATATTCTGTTATGAACAATAGTTCGATGATCAAAAGGTTCAGATAAGATGCGTAAATTAAAACATTTTCAAGTATAACTACTTTATTTCTCCGCCAAGCACTATGTTGTGACTACACTTTAGACTCGTTTAGAACCTATGGTTACAACAAAGGGTGTGATGGAGAAATGACAATTAAAGAATGTAAGTACGCACCTGTATCTGTGGCTCTAATATAATTGCCTAAACTCAATACAGGGTGTATTTATGGAGTGAAAGGATATACATCGCAATACTATTTAATGGAAATCATTTCGTTCATTTGCATCCTTTAAAACCACAACTGCATTTATTTTTCCAAATTACAATAACGTAGGTGCATTAATATTGCATGTGTTGGGAACATTCGGCGAATCTCAATTAGAAGTTCGTGCGTAAAATTACAATTAAAGTTTTTTCCATTAGACATGTTAATTTCTGACACCAAGAAACGATATTTCATAATAATAATGACTTTTAATTTCCACTGCGGTAGTTACTTTAACCCATGTGTGCACAGTGTCCCTTTAGAGGGACATATGCAAACAGTATAGACCCAGATCAGAGGACACGCTTTGCTGAAACCATCTATGCAAATGGTTTATTCAAGAAACTATTGTGTTTGCTGTGCCCCCTCCACATAAAAAATGGATGGGTTCCAAAGTAATGACTGGACGAATTTTACTTAAATAATATAGAAATAATTGTTTTACTTTAATAACGTCTTACTAAAATAATATATGTATAAATGGGTTCAGATATGACTAGTTGGCAAGCCAATTTATTTTCCTTAAATATCCTTCTTTTAAGTGTAGGGATTCTTAAATGGCACCCACTTAGACCCAATGGTAGTCTAGACCTCCGGATTGGTAGTCAAGCGCGTTACATGTACCACTAGACCAACGCACCACCACAAATATGTTGTAGAAATATTATACAGGATACCCTCTTTAGCTCTACTTTGGCTAAGCTTTTCGAGTTCCCATATTATGGCATTTAACTCCCTAAATAATCTTTGGATATACCCTATATAATTGCAACTCCGTTAAAATAAAAATGGAGGAATGTAGAAAAACCGGGTTATCCGATGCGTACACCCTCGTTGCTATCGGGTGTCGACTGGTTTTTGTCTGGAGAAGATTGCTTATTTATTGTGTGTATATGACAGTTGTTTATTTGCATTTTTGTATTACATTGTATAAATCATATGCATTTACTACAAATACACATATTATGTTACCCAATTGTGCTAAATATGTAAGGCAGTATTTTAAGTGTAGTGTTGTATGCCATACATACTACCAAAAGGGTAACTGTGTGACGAACTGACACTGTGCGAACAATGTTACATATGATATTTGGTGATCTAAGTGCGCTGACAAAATACAATACAAGCATATTAACCCTTCGCTTGCTATTCACGTCAATATACGTACCTGTGAATAGTGAAGACCCAGATGAGACAGCTCCTGCAGGAGCTGTCTCATCAGGGTCTGCACTATTTACAAGTTGATTGTGCAACCAGTGCACTCCACAGCAGTGATTGCACAGCGAAATACTTGTACACAGTGAAGATATATGTAATTATACAACAGGGCATGGATAAAGAAAGAGAAATGGATTTTAAAATTCAGCAAGAGAAGGGTTAATATGACGTCATACGTCGTATATGACGTCAGCAAGCGAAGGGTTAATATGACACAAGCAGATAAACTTACTTAGCCATGATTCTTAAATCAATTTCATTTTTATAATAATTATTCCTATTGATATCTATATAAACATATCTTCTTTTAGATATTCTATATACAGTGAAACCCCTCTAAACCGGAATTCTAGTAGAGAAGAATTTAGATACTTTTAGGCAGGTGGCTGCTTCATGCAGGGTGAAAGTCATGCAGAAAGCTCCTCTAGGAGCTTTCTGCATGACTTTCACCCTGCATGAAGCTGCCACCTGTCTCCAAGACCGATATTTATACCAAATTTAACGTCCGGTTTAGAGAGGTTTTACTGTACATTGAATATATTCAGTTTTGTACATGTAATTTATTCATTTGAAACGCGTTTTGAACGCACATATCCTGTGTGGAAAGAGCGCTATATAAATTAAGTATACAATTTATAATAACAACCCAAGGGACGGTTTTGTCATTAAGAAATAAGCTTAAGAAGTTAACCATTTACTATATATAGATACGCCTTTCCACACAATTGCAACCAGAGTAGACACAGATCAGACGGCTCCTACATGTATATGAGCAATCTGATCAGGATCTGCTCTGTTTGCTTTTGATATAGTATAGATACGAATCAACAGTTCGTTTCTGCCATGGCCAAAACGCATTGTGTCCATGTGCTATTAGAACAAATAATCTCAATCTTATGCATGATGTCATTATCTCATAAATGAATATTCGTGAAGTAAAGTGTTATATAAGCTCCAATAATGTTTATAAAATTACGCAAGGGCGGAGGACGCTACGAGTGGTTTATACTTTACAAATGACAACGCTCTTTAAACCTGGCCATACCAGTGTATTTATTTAAATTCATACCAACAGATAAAAGTGCGTACTTAAATGCTAAATTCGTCATTTCTCCACTAAATCATATTCTGTGACCACTTTCTAGAATCGCCCCGAAGAGACGGGTGGTCACAACAATGGGTTTGGTGGAGAAGAATTTCAAAGCAGTTTTTCTTAATAATGTTTTTATTTACACATCTTATATGGACTTCTGTAATAGTTTCAACACAACAACCAATGTCACCTATCAAACCATAACATTAAACCCGTTTTGATCTGCAATAATGTCAAATGATGTGTGCAGAAATATTAACTTCCATATCCAACATGCGTTTATCGTCTTTAAGACACGCTGGTAATTAACACCATTAGTTCAAATAGGTTTAAGGACCGACATGACATTTGGAAATGAAACACGAAGGAGCACGAATGAAATACTCACACACACATACTAACATGCGACCATCATGGATATCTAGCCTGCCTGTTCGAAATTTCTTCGGGAGCCACAATTAATGCAATAAGCACTCTTAAAGATTGGACGACATACACTTACTCAGAACATTGCTCACATGTTACCTTTAGCTCAATATCATATTTAGCTGCTACCGAAACATATCATTATCTAAGCCATAAAGTGAGTAATTAGATCATACGAAAACGCAAGGATTAGTTACAGTAAAACCTCTCTGTAATGGCCACTAAATATACATGACGTAGTTTGTGCTTAAAGCAAGGTGAAAGTAAAACAGAACGCTCCTATCCTGTCCTAAATACCAACTAATTAACACAATTTAGTGGACGTTATAGATCGGTTTTACTGTATTACGTTTTCCATACTTAGGTTAGGTCATTCTCCCCTAAACAATTTTTAGACCCCACCTCTTTGTATAAATCTACCGAAAAGGAGCATTTAATAGAGAAAAGGAGTTTTGAAATCATTGGGATATATAGAGCAAATGCTCCTATGGAGCAAATGCTCGATTTATTTCAATGGTTTCAAAACCTTTCGCCACCAGAAAGATATTCACATGATAATCATGCTGCTAAATGCGATAATTGTGATTACATTTAAACAGTTTAGATCCAGATGAGACTCCGAGTAACTTGGAGCCGCACAAGGATCTAAACTGTTTAACACACCAATTACGTTTTACCCTTACAACGCTAAATTTTAAACATCGATGGATTGTTCGAAAATTCAAACAGGTCAAGGTTATGATGAATACTTAGAGATTCTTTAACCGTTACCACGTTGATTTTTTAAAATGGCGTAATCCAAATTTCAAACCGATCAAGCTTATGGTGAACATTTAAGCAATTCTCTAAAGAAAAATGTGACATGACAAACAATGCAGACCCTGATGAGAGGACTCTTCTAGGAACCATCTCATCTTGGTCTACATTGTTTGAAAAGGACATTAGTAACTCGTGTGCCACGCTATACAGGTTGACGCGGAAATTGAAGGAAAATTCACTATGGAACTTAAAAACAGAACATGGTTTGAAGGCGATACCTTTTAACCTTGTTGCTCCAAGTGGATTCTTCCATGTTTATATATTGGATTTGTCCATTTTTTATCTAAGGGGTGGCTGGTCTAAATTTTCCTTTTCCTTTTGTTTTATATTGAATTTCCTATTAGCAAACAGTATAGACTCTGATCAGACGCCGCATAATGCGGCGTCTGATCAGAGTCTACACTGTTTGCCTACGTCTCATATATGGGATCGTGGGAGCAAATGGGTTAAATGCCAATGTACAGTAAAACTCCGCTAATGCGACCACCAAAAAGGGGCATACTTCTGGGTGGCAGAGGCAGGTGGTAGCTTAATGCAGGACGAAAGTTATGCAGAAAGCTCCTCTAGGAGCTTTCTGCATAACTTTCGTCCTGCATTAAGCATCCACCTGCTTTAAACGACATCAGTGGCTGTTTATTAAGTGGTCGCATTAGCGGGGTTTTACTGTAGTTTAAATACAGTCTATTTTACTCTGTGGTCCAATCACGAGATAGTATTATTATTTACTTACCGACTAATGTCAGAGACACGAATAAAAGGTAATTGATAAAACATTAACTTCCATCACGATATCTTAATTATTTCTACCCATTTCTCAGGAGCCCCCAAATGAGAGCTTAATCGTCCAAGCTAAACTGATTTATAGTACCCCTGATATACGCAGAACTTAAATATTGCAGTGAGCAAATATAGTAAAGTCTATCAAATGCGACCACCTAAAAATCACCCGATGTTATAAAACTTTTTGTTTGAGTTTGAGATTATTCTCAAGCATCTGATTGGTTGATTCTGATCACAAACTTAGACACAGTTGGACCCAGAACCAGGTTGTGTCTTAGTGCAGGACGAAAATAATGCAGAAAGGAGATTTCTGATTTATTTTCGTGCTACATTAAGCTGCCATATGCTTTTAAAAACACCCGTATGTAGTTATTACGTGATCGTTATAGAGTTCTAATTTAGCTCAGTTTCTATGGCTTCTCAGCTTAAGTTCATTTTTTCTCAACCAAACATTACTCAGTCTAGTAGACAAATAAGGCTGTGATACAGCAGACCATGTCTTAAGCTGTCAGTCATATATTGAACATAGCAGTCTTAACCCTTCGCTTGCTGAATTTTAAAATACATGTCTCCTTCTTTACCCATACCCTGTTGTATATTTACATATATCTTCACTGTGCACTGGTTGCACAATCAACTTGTAAATAGTGCAGACCCTGATGAGACAGCTCCTGCATGAGCTGTCTCATCGACCACTTTCAATCATTTATTTTGATGATGACATTGTTATTGTTACGGAAATGACGTTGACGTTTAAATGACGTCATTTTGTTATATTTTTGAGTCAAGGGCCATTAGACCACAAAAAGTAAATTCAACATTAATACAACCAGATGCACAGCCCCCCCCCCCCCCCCCCCCCCCCAAATGCATACACGCATTTCTGTACATATATATGTCTTTGGTTTAAATACAGTAAAAACTTTATACTACAAAATATTCGATAAGAAGAATTGATGTGTTTGTAGACAGTCGGCTGCTAGAGATCATAGAGGAGCTTTCTGTGTGACTTTACTCTGCATTGAGCTGCAGCATGTGTTAACCCTTCTCTTGCTGAATTTTAAAATACATTTCTCCTTCTTTACCCATGCCCTGTTGTATAATTACATATATCTTCACTGTGTACAAGTATTCCGCTGTGCAATCACTGCTGCGGAGTGCACTGGTTGCACAATCAACTTGTAAATAGTGCAGACCCTGATGAGACAGCTCTCATCTGGGTCTTCACTATTTATAGGTAGGTATATTGACGTGATTAGCAAGCGAAGGGTTAAATATCAATAATGGTACGTATTTGAGTGTTCGCAGTATCGAGTTTTTATCGAGTATCGAGTTTTTATTGTACTTTTCAATTAATCGCGATACAGCTTGCAAATTGTCAATTAAGTTAGTACCGTAAATTAAGCAAACTACTATTTCGACTAGCTTTATCGCTATATACACAGTTACTGTTTGTTAGCATAGTGTTTTCCCACATTTGCAAACAGAGTAGATCCAGATCAGACGGCTCCTATAGGAACCGTCTGATCAGGGCATGCTTTGTTTACTAGTGGAATTTAAAGATCTGTTTCTTTACACTCTGGAATGACTACAATGCTCGACCTTCCATATTTCATTATAACTATTGTGTCCTTGAATATGCAGTAGGTATCGAAATAAACATAGGACAGGGAAAGTGTTAAATTTACTTTGTCCACCATATATTTGTGTACGGATATGTATCTGTTTCTCTGGTGGAGCCAGTCTGAACACTTTTCTTGAATCCTTTGCAGAACATTGGTAGCAACGATCGGTGCGTGACAGCATGATATTATTGTTAAATTCAATAGACTAGCGTCTGAGACGCAGGTGATTGAGTAGACAATTGGCTTAAATTGAAATACTTATACAATCCATGAAGCGCTAATATTCATACAGATCATCGTAAAATTTACCAATGAATCTGTAATGAAATTTCTCTCGATTTGGCAGTAACTATGTCTGTAAAATGGAATGCCATTAGTATGAGTGAAAACTAAAAGTCAGACACTCAAAGCAAAGAAGCAAACAGAGCGTCCGATAAAAAAGAACAACTACTCATGAAAACTAAGGCAACACTGCTTACATTCAAATTATTGACCGCGTCATAACGTATTAACCATTCCCCGTTATCCACGACTTGACTCGCATTTGAACATACAGTTGAACTTCGGTATCTTGAACTTCAAATGACCGTACAAATTGGTTCGAGATTACATAGGTTCGAATCATCCGATTTATAATCTGACCAATATCTCAAGTCCACAGCTTAATGCAAGTCTAAATAATGCTGAAAACTCCTGTAGGAGCTTTCAGTATTACTCTAGACTTGCATTAAGCTGTCATATGTGTTTCTAGATATGTGTAGTGATACATATTTTTTGAAATTCTGAATTGTAAATATTGAAAGAACCGAACGTTTAGCACGAGTTATCACGAAATTAGAATTATCAGAGTTCGACATATCGAACTTCAACTGTAGCTTAGATCCCGTTGAGACGCCGACTAGTTCGAGCTCTTGTCAGGATCCTAGCTGTTGGATACTGGGTCATTAATGTTTGAAAGGCTTGTGTTAATCGGAAGTAATCAAAATCGTAATTAGATCCAATTTTGAGCAGAAGTTATTTGTTAACAGCTGGGTATATGATAATAAATGTGATCAAATGTCACAGTTGTAAAATGTATATATCTATACAAATGTATGCATGTACAACTGTACACGTGTATATAACCGTGCGACTGTAAAATACATACATATACATAGTTGTATAACTGTAAAATGCATACATAGTGCTATAACTCTAAAATGCATATAAATTTAAATACATGTATCTGTAAAATGCATACATAGTCGTATAGCTCTAAAATGCATATACATGTACATTTATATACACGTAATTGTAAAATGCATATAAAGTCGTACAACTGTAAACTGTATATACAGTCGTATAAGTGTAAAATGTGTACATAGTATTACAAATTCATAAAAAGTATACAAAGTAGTACAATTGTGAAATGAATATAGTGTCATAAATCTGTACACTGTTTACATAGTGGTTCAACTGTACAATGGACACATACTTGTACAACTGTAAAATGTATATATATTCGTACAACTGTGAAATGCATACATAGTAGTACATTTATAGGCATTTATATTGATGGAAAGTGTGGTTGGTTGTGTTGATTAACGTCCGTTTCTACAACCTTTGAGCTAGTCGGACGCCCCAGATAAAGGGATGTGAATACAGTGAAGCATGGGCGCGATGCCTCACTCATACTATCGATAGAGTTTCTCTGGGTCTTTTAAATGTCCAGTGGTGTAAAGCACTATCACATCGGACCTCGGTTTATAAAGTCTCATCCGAAGGACTAAGCATTTGTAAACATACCTTTTACAGGGCATACAACTCTTGACCGAGCTACTTCTTCTATATCTGCTCTATTTGTATATGTATATGGTATATTAAACACTACGGATTCTCTCATTGTCAAGAAATCCCTTGTTCATAATAAACATTATGAATACAGTAAATCCCTCTAAACCGGACATTCAATATAGTATAAATCTCTGTCTAAGAAACTGGTGACGACAGCTTAATGCTGGGTAAAGTTCATGCAGGGTCTTCCTTTTAGGAGCTGTCTGCATGATGACTTTAACCCTGCATTAAGTAACCACCAGCCTGAAGGTATCTTAATTCTTCTCTACTAGAATACGGTTAGCCGGTGTTACTATATTCAGTTATTTATTGCTTCTAGTCACATTAAACTAAATTAACCCATTTGCTCCCAGTGGATTATTTCATGTTTATATATTGGATTAGTCCATTTTTTTATCTAAGGGGTGCCCGGCCTAAATTTTCAATTTCGTTTTATTTTATATTGAAATTCCTATCAGCAAACAGTTTAGACTCTGATCAGACGCCGCATTGTGCGGCGTCTGATCAGAGTCTACACTGAATACCTAGGTCCCATATATGGGATTGTGGGAGCAAATGGGTTAATTGAATGGTTAAAACAATAGGTGTCGGAATATTAAAGCTAGACCACAAACCTGAAATACAGCGGGATGCTCAAATTACAGTGCTTTATGTAGAACATAAAAATGTTTGGAGTTTGTTTGTAATCATTGCACATTCTTGGGGCATTGTACAAAAATAACTAATGATACAAACAGTCAATTACTTTACAGTTAATCATGTCACTTCTTTTTTAACACTGACTTAATCTCTGATGGGGGTTGTTGAGTAGCTTTTGTCGAAAATGCAATAAAACAGATGACATTCATTCTGGTACCTTGATATTCTTAACAAAAAATAACTTTATTTTTTCAAAAATACTCGTCCATCAAGTTTCTAGAATATAATCATGCGGGTTATTTATTTATTTTATCCTTATACAACTGATCGCGACTTTAGTCGAATATGAAAGCAGTTTGGATCCTGATGAGACACCGATCAATAGTTTTTCAAAAGCCTGTGTGGCGACACTAAGCTAATTGTTCCCCAAAGGCATCATTGAATAGTATTTTAGTCAAACTCGAACAATATCCAAATATTCGTTTTTTCTCCATATAACAGTTGGGTGCAATAAAAACAGGGGTGGTGATTAGTGAAAACAGCTTACGTGATTATTTTTCGATTTTGTTGTCCTGTGAAACGCAATACAGCAATGTCCCGAATATCTGTTCCCTGTCCATTAGTTATAACCTCGTTCCAACTAGCAGATCTATTATTGGGCTACGAAACCAGCCCAGTCTCATACGGCTTCGAATTTTGACCATGATTTACTGCGGTCCTGTGATTCTATAAAAGCCACTCTTTTTGATTACCAAGATTTACTGTGAGACATACAGTTTTTATATACATATAGTTTCATTTATTTTCAGTCATATATTTCGTCCCAGTAGGAGCACATATTTTTGTCAGCATTATTTTGTTGTTTTTTTCTGCCAACCCCCTTTCAAGGAATGCTAGTGAATTAGATATAATTGACTAAAATCACTAATACAAACATAGCAGTCAGCGTTTTCCAAAGGTTATAGTGTTGACTTAGGAAACTTGAGTTCACGGGTTCGATCCTTGATAGAAGCCAATTACTTTTTTCTAAGCACCCTTAGTTTACATGCTTTTGGTTTAAAATCATTTTGTATATGAAACATATAAAGTCCTTTGTTTATATTTTGGCTTTTTTAAAGTAATTTAGCCGATACCTTTTACTTGCGTTTTTTTTTTGGTTCAGGTTGCCCGTAAGTTCGAATCCCAGGCCTGGTACGTTTTCTTTTTTTTTGCTGTAAGTATGTATGTATGTATGTATGTATGTATGTATGTATGTATGTATGTATGTATGTATGTATGTATGTATGTATGTATGTATGTATGTATGTATGTGTGTATGTGTGTGTGTGTGTGTGTGTGCGCGCGCGCTGCGTGCGTAAGTAAGTAAGTGCGTAAGTAAGTAAGTAAGTGCGTACGCACATACGTACTACGTTTTACATACGTGCGTGCGTGCGTGCGTACGTGCGTACGTACGTACGTACGTACATACGTACGTACGTACGTATGTATGTATGTATGTATGTATGTACGTACGTACGTACGTACGTACGTACGTACGTACGTACGTATGTATGTATGTATGTATGTATGTATGTATGTATGTATGTATGTATGTATGTATGTATGTATGTATGTATGTATGTATGTATGTATGTATGTATGTATGTATGTATTTATGTATGTATGTATGTATGTATGTATGTATGTATGTATGTATGTATGTATGTATGTATGTATGTACGTACGTACGTACGTACGTACGTACGTACGTTTGTACGTACGTACGTACGTTTGTATGTATGTATGTATGTATGTATGTATGTATGTATGTATGTATGTATGTATGTATGTATGTATGTATGTATGTATGTATGTATGTATGTATGTATGTATGTATGTATGTATGTATGTATGTATGTATGTATGTATGTACGTATGTATGTATGTATGTCTTTGTGCTGGTTAACGTCCATTTCCGCCAACTACTGGCGAGTTGGACATCCCAGAGAGAGGAGAGAAGATACAGAAACCCGACAGAGTTTCTCTGGTTCCTTGTGATAAAGCACTGACACTGAAACAATGGACCTCAGTTTATAGTCTCGTCCGAATGACTGTGTGTATGTGTGTATATGAGTATGTATACGTGTGGAAGTATGTGAGTATGTATGTGTTTAAGTTTATATATACGTATGTCTATGTATGTATGTACATGCATGTGTATACGTATGTATGTGTGTACGTATGTGTGTATATATGTGTGTATGTGTGTATGCACGAATGTGTGTATATGTGTGTCTCTATGTGTGTGTATGTGTATATATGTGTGTATGTGTGCATGTGAGTAATGTATATCGGGGTTTTGTTTGACTTTCAGTATTTCAGTCATATCGCGACGTCCAGCTAATCACAGGTCCCAGAGACCTAAACATGAAAAACTATATGCTACATGTATACATATGTGCCTTACACACTTACATTTCAAAGCAAAACTCATTTGTTAGCCGAAATGAAACCAGGCGCATATAATGACTGTCTGAAATAATAGAAGACGCTACCTGCTATTATATTTTTGAAACTTGAAACTTAATCACTTGGTTAAACACCAATTTTTGCAAATAATGCATTCAATGGCGTTGTGCATTAACAAAAATCAAATCAGAAGAAATACAAATCGAGAGAGGATATATAATACGCAAATATACATTTAAGAATGCATAAAAACTAATATCCATGAAACAATGGTTCAAAAACTGTTATAATATACTAAAATTTAGATTCTATATAAGGTACTTTATACAACTAAAACACGCAGACAGTTTATATTATAACCTGTCTGCTTAAAATTCGATATGTTCAATTTTAACTACTGATTCGGTCAAGCTTTTGAGTAAATATTTACCCAGTGTCATGACACAAGCTTTTAAGAATCTAATCAACAAGTGTCAAACAGCTAGGATTCTAATGAGACGCCGAGTTTCTCATTTGGATCCAAACTGTTTGTAAATAGGACTAAACTCACGGCTAACCGGAAAAGGGTTAAACTACTATAACTGTTGGTTGAATGATGCGTCAAATATTATCAGAGATATGATTCCGAGACTGCTCGTCCTCCGGTACTTAATCTCTGAATTTTGTAGTTTGACTACGAGACAAAGTGACATAGACATAATGAGATTTATCACATAATCTGCCTTGTGGGGTGTCGTAACAGAGTACAGTAAATCGTGAAAATGCATCGTTAGCCAATCGTAGCGCTCATTTAAGCGTTAGACAGTCGTAGCGTGTGTCGTCCGTTGTATTACTACGCTGTTTGTAAGCAGTGGCCGAAACAGCCATCAGCTATAGTCTGATTCATTTTATATGGCCTTTTAAGGCTTATGTGATAAAAAGAATCTTACATTCGTGTTCATTATAAATTGTTTTTATGAAACAATTTGTAATGGACACTCGTGTAAGATCCTCTATAGATATATTGTTCAGCTAAAAACTATTTCCCGTGATAGATAAAGACTAATGTATATCAACATTAGGTACTTTCAGTTGGATTACTCTGTACTTTCTCTTGTTTTTCAGTGAAATGGTGTGATTAATTTCTTTGATATTTAAAGAAGGATCCTTTAAAATTAGAGGAAACCAACTAGTTGGACTTACATATTTGAGCGAGTATTCAAAGGAAACTACTGAGCATATTCCCTCTTTGTCAACACCTGGAGGGCAGCATAACATTAACTTTAAGGAAATGCAAGGTGAAACCTCTTCACAGACACATTTCTCTTTCAGATTTGCTAGCCATTGTGTATAAGACAACAAACACGACGACCTGAGTGTCGCTGTTAAACCGTAACCTCATTTACACGACGGTATTATTGCAAACGAGAATTTGGGGCAGTTTTAATGCATTGATCTTAAATATTTGAATACCATATTCATTGAAGTCAAGTATGAAACAATCCATTGTCGGTAAATAAGTTTTTTAAACTAAGAACATGTGAAAAATCCCGTTATTATTGTTACAGAGAAATGGTCACAATTGAATATCCAGTTTAATACCATGCATTATCCGCGTGTGGTGAAAATATGTTGACATTCTACCCAGTCCCACTAGGCCTTACGACCCTTTAAAACCTGTTTACGATTGATTGAGGATGTTCCTACGAAGGTCACACGACAAGTCACTGTTAATCGCCGATTGTCTTCAATAATCGTTGGATATCGTTTCCAATCGTGCGACCAATTTCAGTTGTATTTCAGTCGTAGAGAGGTTGTTGATCATGTACAACAACCTCAGGGCCCAGTCCCATTAGGTCTACGACCACTTATGACATATTTACGATTTCTAACGACCTCTTGTCGCCTATATTCGTACGAAGGTCGCACGACAAGTCATTGATAATCGCGGGTGGTCTTCAGTTATCGTTGGTAATCGTTTCTTGCCGTGCGACCAATTTCAGTCGCAGAGATGTTGTTGACCATGCACAACAACCTCTTTACGCTTATCTGTAACTCTGCAAGTTACATAATTATCCTGGTAATTTATGAGCCAGCCAGTCGACCTGTTTTAACCCTTCTCTTGCTGAATTTTAAAATACATGTCTCCTTCTTTACCCATGACCTGTTGTATAATTACATATATCTTCACTGTGTACAAGTATTTCGCAGTGCAATCACTACTGTGAAGTGCACTGGTTGCACAATCAACTTGTAAATAGTGCAGACCCTGATGAGACAGCTCCTTCAGGAGCTGTATCATCTGGGTCTTCACTATTTACAGGTAGGTATCTTGACGTGAATAGCAAGCGAAGGGTTAGCTATAAATTCCAAACAACACGCAAGCTACGCTAAAGTCTTACAATATTCGGGTGAGTCAAATAAACGAGACTTATCAAAGTCGACTATGCAGCTCCTAATGGCCTGGGGAATTGCGTGAATTCTGTGATGCATATTTTGGAAATGTTTTAGAATGTTTCCAATTTTAACATACGACTGTTTCGTGAAAACAAGTAAAATTCAATGAGTAATGTTTCTTATCAACTTTTGAGTCCCCTTTGGGATCGGATATGAGGGGAATCATTCGATACTCGTCGGCTGGCGTATTTTAATGCAATTCAGCATTTGTAAGTAACTGTTATCACGAGATCCTGTCATTCTGCCAGCTCCGATTGTCTTCTTCAATTCAGGACGGATTCTAAGTAAGATACTAAGAACCATAAATTGTTCTAGACCATCTGGGACCTTCATGAGGATTTGTTTGTTGTTGTTTTAACACTCCTTTTGCTGAATTTTAAAACAAATTTCTCCTTCTTTACCTATGCCCTGTTGTATAGTTACATATATCTCACTATGTAACAGTATTTCGCTGTGCAATCGCTGCTGTTGGGTGCACTGGTTGCACAATCAATTTGTAAATATTGCAGACCCTGATGAGACAGCTCCTGCAGGAGCTGTTTCATCTGGGTCTTCACTATTTACAGGTAGGTATATTGACAATAGCAAGCGAAGGGCCAACAGTCTTTCATTCATCTCATTATTGGTACTGTAATGGCCAAGTCACAGACATAAAGCCAGTATTAGTACCGGAATTGATTTTTTTATATGACGTTTGACCTTTTTATTTTCTTAATTTTCTTCTAATCTCATTATCCTTTAAGTTACCTACGGTATACATATGTTTCGAGTATCGCATTAACATCACTGCCCTAATGATTATACGCCAGATCGTGACCTTTTACTCAGACATGTAGGAGTTTTCTGATCAGGGTCTGGTCTGTTTGCTTATGAAATAACATACTCGTTGTTGTATATTTACTATCATTTATTCGGATTTAACGACAATTAAAACCTAGACAATCTCAATGCTTTATTCCCGGATATACGATATAGAAAACTAACAACTGCGCATGCGCAAGAAAGTACAAGGTGCGGTTGCTATTTTATCAATAGAAGAAGGAGGATCCGTCAGTGTTTACTATCGGTCTATAGAAATCTACATCTATCAAATAATATCGAGATCTGGATCTTCATAGACACTATACTCGTAGATATGAGGTCATTTTCTACTAAGGTCAATTAGTTGTCCATGTGCCATTATAAGAATAAACCTTATTGATATTCACGATGTCATTGTTTCTCACACGAATATGTATGGAGAAAATGGCTGAGTACCATGATCTCATACATGGCACATGGGCAAACAGTGTAGACCTAGATCAGAGGACCCTTATTGTATTCGTCTTCTGATAAACTGCATTTTGGTTAATTTTGTATGAAAGCAGCGTCAACAGTTTAGTATCAACCACTGTACGCATCGACATATTGCTTCAGTCGCATAATTCGTTACCTATACTACACTCATTTTTATGTCCCCGCCTTTAGGTGACGGGGCATTAAGTTTTATCCTTGTACTGTTTAATTTTCATCA
Organism: Azorinus chamasolen; assembly: GCA_963576725.1. Lineage (NCBI taxonomy): Eukaryota > Metazoa > Mollusca > Bivalvia > Cardiida > Solecurtidae > Azorinus > Azorinus chamasolen. The sequence continues at coordinate 3,695,667 of OY755249.1, forward strand.
AACATCTCTTAGCTTGTGTATAATGGAATCATTTAATATTTGGCCGACTGTTTGATTAAAAGTCTATGATTGTTCAATGACATAATATTTCGTCAAAGATTCCCTGGCTTGTGTATGCTGGAATGATTGATATTGAGGGTGACGCATAATCATTTTAGTCGGTTTACAAACAATGAACGTTGAATATATTATACCAATAACTTTCACTTAAATACTACATTCCTTAAATATTATCTAATACTACAAGCACGTCCTAAGCGATGTACCAGTGGAGTTGGTAATACACCCACTATCGTTCTAAGCACTAGCTTGCATGTGCAAACAACTGAGATCCAAATGAGACGCGATACCCCAAGCGGCTTAACCCTCAGACAATCGTTCCCTTACACTTCGGTGCAAAATAAATTTTATCCGCTTAGATTTTTCAAAGTGGCGGTTTCTTAAATGTCTTTACAACATTATAATCAGTGTCAAACAGTTTAGGTCCTGTGGAAACGCCGACGTACTCGGCATTTGCTCTGGGTCGAGACTGTTTGCAATAGTTATCAAGGATTCGCCTATGACGGCGAAATAATTAAAAGCATGAACGTGTATGACGTATTTTAAGCTTTGCCTTCATATATACGCTTTTTCACGCTTGTCCAAAAGGAGTAGATCCAGGTCAGATGGCTCCTATAGGTACCGTCTGATCGGGGACGGCTCTGTTTGCTTTTGACGTGATATAGACCTTGAACAAATCCTTGAACAAGATAACATTATAAAATGTCAGCTAATACATATTCATGGTGTCATAATTTTTTACATGAATATTGAACAGGGAAAGGGTTAATATTGTAACACCGTTTTTTATACTGGAGTACGTGTGAAAATTTGAGTATATATGAGTCTTAAAAGGCAGGCGGTTGCTTAACCCTTAGCCTGCTAAGCAAATTATTTTTGCAATTGTTTTCACCGACTACATTTTCAAGATTCAAGCTATAATCAATGTGTCTACCAAACCGTAATCAGGGGGTTAAATAGGTTGGATCCTGATGAGACGCCGAGTTACTCGGCGTCTCATCTGGATCCAAACTGTTTGTATAGGTATTCACTCATCCGCCCAAAGCAGGCGGTTGCTTAATGCAGGGTAAAAGTAAGCCACCAACTACCTTTAAGTTACAAACCCATAATTAATAATCTTTTTAATGGCAGGCTTTAATGTAAATTATTTGGTAGAGAAGTATATCTTTGTCTCTAAAACGTCATACGCATATGAACAAAATATATACAGGCTAAACAAATACAATGTTGTGATATTTGATATATGGCGTATGGTAATACAAGTTCGGTGCCTACTGCTTGACATAAAGCACCAACTGTTATGGGTCCCTGTGAGGTAAAATGTTAAAGGTTAAGCTTAAGTGTAATTAGTTTTCGAATACTTTGTCTTGCGCAGTTTCTGCCCTGGTTATTTCATTAAGTATGACAAATCTTTCCGGTTGTAGTCCTTAATTTCCCCCAGTGTCAGAAATATTTTATACAAACGATATTTGATGTGATTTGCACACTACATTGTGTATTACAGTATATCAATTGAAATACTGGCACATTTTACCCTGATTTGCTCAGTGCTAACATAATTTCAACCCATGCAGATACAATTCTGTAGACAATGTTATAATAGCACATGGATACAGGATATGTATGGCAATTGCAGAAATGGTAGAATCATATCTATACTATATCATAAGCAAAGAGAGCTGACCCTAAGCAGACGTCTCCTGCAGGTCTACTCTGTTTGCAAAGGCGTGGAAAAGCGTATTTATGGAGTAAAGGGTTAAACCAGTCAAAATAACTAATTTAAAACTCGTTGTAGTAACTTAGGAATAGAAAGCGCTTGGCTTGATGTTTAGAGATACATAATAAATACTATTAGAATAAAAATGTTAATTTCGTTACATTGAGTATGCTGTCAAATCAGGTTAGGGAAGTAACACAGACTCAAATCAAACTGCTTCAGAATTTGGCAGAATCTTGTTGGTTTGATTCAGTGACATATTGAGCTTTATCACATAATCTGCCTTGTGGGAGTGCCGTAACTGAGTGCCGTAAATCGCGGAAATGCAATAGTGCATTTTTATGCAAATTAGCAATCGTTAGCCAATCGTAGGGCTCATTTAGGCGTTAGCCAATCGTAGCGCTCCATGTGCACCGTCCGTTGCATTACTACACTGTTTGCAAGGAATGGTCGTGGCGAAATTCTAAAAAATGTTCATTTGTCTCTTTGTAAGATATAATATAGTTGATATCTATGATATCGATATTTCTAACATGACTGTTCATGGAGTAAAGAAAAGAACGTGTCGTATTTGAAAAGTAGGGAATATGTGTCGGTGGTTTGTATGTCGCAATTTTGCTTCATATGCGACGAGGTATGTTCTCATCCAAATGACTTTTTCCGGCGGGAATCCCAGGTTCGATCCCTCTCCGGACCACGGCACTCGAATGAGACTTTGTAAAGTCCGATGTTCCGATGTACCAGAGCTTTAAACTGGGCATATAGAATAACTAGATATAAGAGTAAGAAATCGAACATAAGAATCAATGTTGTGTCATTCACACACTCTGTGTTTTGGTTATTGGAACAACTCGTTTGACCGCGGATTAATTCAGAGAGGGTTTTTTAATTAGATTTTACTTCTTATAGGCTTACATTCTAGGTCTTGTGTTGGAGTTAGCAGCCTTAACTCATTAGTGCTCAGTCTCCCTTAAAAGGGACACGGGCAAACAATATAGACCCAGATCAGAGGGCTCCTCCATGAACCCTCTGATCAGAGTCTACACTGTTTGCTAAAACCATCAATGCCAATGGCTTATACCAGCAGTTAGTTTGGTCGGGTGACACGTCGACGTCTAGACGGGTTTCCTTAACCATTTCGGCGCCAAATTTCTAATTGTCGTCTGCAATACAATTTTTGTTAAAACATTCGGTATAGTAAAGAAATGAGATAAATAAATGCAAATTTCAAAGGAATAAAGCACAGATATTGAAATAGAGATAGAGACAAAAAGTGTAGTTCCTGATCAGACGCCGCCTTGAAAAGGCGGCGTCTGATCTGGGACTGCACCATGTGTCGTAGTGCATTTATGCGACATCGGCGGTGAAAGGGTTAAATAATATTGGAATAAATGGGTTTAACCCTTTACTCGATAAAACGTTTTCCTACGCCTTTGCAAACAGAGTATACCCAGACCAGACGGCTCATTTGCTGTGGTTACAGATATGATGTACAGATAGCGTGCATGGTCCCAAGGTTGGTTATGAAATATTGTTAATGAGTCTAATATTATTCTTACAATGTAAGCATCTGGTTGGGTAGGTGTTAAGCAAGATGTTTTGGTCAGATTGTGTGCCTGCTCAGAATATATCCAATCAGTTACTTGAGAATAAACTCAGACGTTTTATAACCTCACACCATGAATACAAGGATTGAGATTGTATGTTGAGGATTTCAGTTCAGAACAAAATTATATGGATTTTGACCTGGACAATGGAACACCTGAATTATATTTCATTTCCTCTATTCAACAAATTCTCTCGTGTATTAATAAAAACGTAAAATTGCATGATGATGTTGGTTGCAATTTCGCTTGTATTTCCCATGTGATGAAATCATTTTCTTTTACTCGTTATTAACCCTTACTGTGCGATACAAGAGTCCCTAATGGCATTTGCAAACAGTGTAGAACCATATGAAAGGGCTACTCAAGTAGCCCTTTCATGAGGGTCTGCACTGTTTGTCATGTTACACTTTTCTTTAGAAACATCCCTTAATATTCCTCATAAGCTTGACCTGTTTGAATTTTGGAATATTCATTTGATAATTCAGGGCTGTAAGGGTTAAGAATTATCTGTGATTTTACTGATAAATTACATTAATTGTATTACCGAACACTCCCTGTGGAAATGTTTTCTCCCACTTTTAATCACTGTAACCGTTAGCGTGCTTGTCTAAACGACTTCTGAACCATTTACTCCATGAATATTCATGTAAGAAATAATGTATTATGAATACGAGGTGTGTTCGTATTAATCAGATTTATTTTTATAAAATTGTAGAGGACCTGAACATGATGCTATGTGCCAAATATGAAAGCTGCTCATTCGAACAATTTTGGCCAAGGCAGACACTGTAAAATCATATATATGTATCAGTTTCATAACCCATTTGCTCCCAGTGGATTATTCCATGTTTATATATTGGATTAGTCTATCTTTTATCTAAGGGATGTCTGATCTGGTTTTCATTTTTGTTTTGTTTTATATTGAATTTCCTATCAGCAAACAGTGTAGACTCATTATGCGGCATCTGATCGGAGTCTACATTGTTTGACTACGTTCCATATATGAGATCGTGGAAGCAAATGGGATAAGCTCCTACTGGAACGGTCTGATCCGGGTCTGTTCTGTTTGCAAAGGCGTAGAACGGCGTATCTATGAAGTAAAGGGTTAAATTGAGTTTTCCCCATTGCCGTTGGTGGCGTATGAGTGTCCAACCGTCTTTATTCAAAGAGAAGGCAGTATATATATACTCATGTTTTACGTCTGTATTTTCAGTTCCCAGCAAATGGTATAGAAAGGGAAAAATCTCTAAATAATTGACATGGACAATGAAATAACAACATTACTTGTAATTTCTATGGACGATCCTCTTGTGTAAACCTTACTGCTGCATGAAATTGTGTCGTAATTTGGTATTTATTTCTCATAGGGCGAAGTATCATGCTCATATCCTAATTACAAACAAAGGCTTGCAGTTTTATTTTTAAACCCGCTATCCTCAGCCTGGCTCACATTTGTAACGGCGCCGATTTAAACAAGACGCCGATTAACTTGAACTCCAATCCGGAAATGTGTTTCGCACTCGTCCAATATTTTCTTTAACCATTTCCCTGTTCACTTTTCAACAACATGAATATTTGTTAGCTATTCTTTTATAATGTTAACTTTTCAAGGTAATTGTTTGTTTTCACAAAAAAAACTGTAGAATCAGATCGTTATCATGTCAAAAGCAAACGGAGTAGATCCTGATCAGACAGCTCCTATAGGAGCTGTCTGCTTTGGGTCTACACTGTTTGCAAATACGTAAAACCGCTCTTATATGAGAGGAGTGGTTAAAAGCTTCATCAAATCAATTGAATCAATTACGAAATGTGAGATCATTCATGCATGCTCGAGGCGACAAAACAAAACCTTTATCATATGTTAAAAAATAAGAAAAGGGAGATAGTTAATGAATGAAAAATCGAATCAAACCCGCAGTTGCAGGGGTGTACAATTTCAGATGGTGTTCAACAATACTACACAATTTAGAAAATATTAGTTTGGGGCATGGCAGAATATATCTGCTGACAATTACACAACTTACAAAAAGGAGACAATTCAAGAAGGAAGTGACGATCCAAAACTATAATCACAGGAGCAAAAATTCAGATGGTGTTAAAAATACTCTAAAATTTAAAGAGGCATAACAGTGTAAAGCTCAGGACTAAATTTAATAATATTAGAATTACGAAAGGGATATACTTTAATAACGAAATGACGAATCAAAACTGCAATCGCAGGTGCACAACTTCAGATAGTGATCAACAATACTGCATAATTTACAAATGTTCCGTTGAAGAATGGCACAATAAAGCTCCGGGCGAAATTCCGTCTACAGACAGACAGACGGACGGACAGACGTTCTCACAGATTGAATGTTATATGACTATTCGGACGGTGTGATTCCAGTAAACCCCAACACTTCGTTGTGGGGTGTATAACTAACAAATTATATCGCTTACTAAGGGAATAATATTTCGAGCTACTTAGTATCGTTAGCTTGCAATAATCGTCCATACAAATGTCTAAATGTACTATCGCCCACTTCTATTTAAAGTTAAACCTCATTAACTCCAGTTTTAGTATGGAGGACTTTGGATGGCAGCTTAATGCAAGGTAACAGTCAAACCTAAAGTTCATAGAAGAGCTTTCTGCATGACGCTCACCCTGCATTAAGCTGCAATCTGTCTTATTGACCAGAAATGGTACTTGCTGGAGAGTTATCAAGATTTTACTGTATTTCATAAAACTTTAGATAATATATTTCTCAGTCAAGCTCAATCTTGCTGCAACTTATTCGATTCTAATAAACTGCATCAATATATAGTTTTTCTAATAAGTAAACAAAATAGTGTAATTGGATTTTCAATCTACGCTTCTTAAATACATATATTTTAATTATTCTGCTGAAAAAATGCATTTTTGATATCATCGTCGTGTGGCTGTTAATAGCATACAAATAGAAGCATAACTGTTTTGTGGTCCATTAACCTTTCAGGACCATTGTATTAGACATTTTTTGTATGTAATGTGTAACATAATGTCATTTCCAGGATTCGCTTTTTCTTCTTTCCAGTAATGACAATAAAACTAGGATTTTACGTAGAAAAATGGTCTGCAAATGGCTAATATATTTTTTCAACGAAAATGAAAAGCAGCGCAAATGGAATTGAAACCGGTTAATTATCCTTTGCCCTGGGAACCATTGGTGCATAATGACTGACATTGATTGAAGTAAAATAACGATGAGAACATAATTATGGGTGGTGTGGTTTTCAAATGGAAAAAGAGAAAGTAAAACTATGAACATATAACAACGTGAACTGTCAATCTCTTTGATCTTAAAAATGTATTTTAATAATGCGTTTGGTCTTTTGAGGAGAAAATAAAACGTTATTTAAAAATTGTAGTGTTTGTGTATAAGAGCCGCATTCACGCACTGGAATTCGCTTTTGAAGAATCTCCTAGTTTCAAGGCACACGTCAGCAACGACTTTGTTCGATACAATACCCATGAAGCAGTGTTAAAGAGTTAAAATCAGATGCCGCCAGTAATAAAGATTACGTTACATTTCATTTTCGTGTAAGTATAGAACTACCCATATCACTGTTTTATATATATATATATATAATAACTAACATGGATATGTACACATTTCATATCAACATATAAATATCCATTACACGCATCTCCTTTCTCCGTTATTTGCATGCAAATATACATTTCATATACAGTAGAACCCCGCTAATGCGACCAGTTAATGAATAAAAACTGTTGTCTTTAAAAGCAGGTGGTTGCTTAATGCAGGACAAAAGTAATGCAGAAAGCTCCTCGAGGAGCTTTCTGCATTACTTTTGTCCTGCATTAAGCTGCCACCTGCATGTAGCACCCAGAATTATGGTGGCTGCTCAAAGCATGGTGAAAGTAAAATAGAACGCTCCTATAGGAACGTTCTGTTTAACTTTCACCTTGCTTTTAGCAGCCATCTGCCCTAAATACAAAAATAGCACAATTTAGTGACCGTTATAGAGAGGTTTTACTATAATCCTTTCTCTGATAGAAACACCTTTTGACAAACAGATTAGACCGAATTTAGACAACCACTGTAGGTTCCACACAATCGTGGCATGTTAGACAACATTCCCTGTGTTCATATGGCATTATAAATATTTAACTAATTAATATTCATAGTGGCAATATTTCTTACATGAATATTCACCCAGTAAGAAGTAGCACTTTTCTTTGAATATATGGTTGCCACTTATGCCACTAATACCGTTATGTTAGATATAGTAATGCTTGTTCTACTGATTAGGTGTCGTATTTTTAAATTATACCGTAATGTTTAGATATCATTATGTTCATTTATACATAATATTTAGAAATCGTTCTAAGGAAATCATATTTACATTGGTCATTTTACATAGGTCACCATTCATGATATGTATTAGTATAAATCAAAGCATCAAATCATAATTTCTTGAAATGATGCAAATGAAGTAATTCTTCAAAGCAACAAATAATGAAGTGCATCATATTCTTAAGCAGAGGTCAATATAATATGCGTAAATCTAAACATTTTCAGGAATAACTCCTTTCTCCACTAAACCCAGTGTTTTGACCACTCGTTGGAATCGTATCGAAGAGACCATTTTAAAGAGTGATCACATCATAGGGATTTGAGTACGCACATTTAGCTGCTGCTCTGATAAAATCATCATTTCTCTAGTAAATGGAAAAGTAGTAAAGTCAAGCAGGCAAAGCCACATGCAAGACGCAACCACCACCAAAACACCGATAGACAGCATGACACACACACACACACAACCACACACCCAAACGCACACACACACACACGAAATGAACACAGAAAACACCAAAAGACACACAAGAAACAGGGACAAACGTTCCACAACATGAACAAACCACAAGCACAAAGACGCAAGGCAAACAAAAGGAAGGGTGACAAAGAGAGTACCGCCTTGGCACGGTCAGCAGCAAAAACACCACTGGGGGTTTAAACCGGTTTACGGACGTCCTAACCTCACACTTCTCTCAAAGTCAAACCCTATGTTGTGACCAGTCTTTATAAACGTCTCTTCGAGGGTGAAATAAAAGAGATATTCTTTAAATGGTGCCATATACCTGTCTTACCTCGGACTCTGTATAGTCCAAGTGATTTAAATTCTATACTCAAAGAAACTAGATACGCAACATTGTTACATTTGGATTATTAATATACAAATGTACCCTAGATATTGTGCCTGGCTTACCTATGACTGCACTTTTATCAGAGCACCTAAAACGTATTTGAAGCCACGTCGATATCACGGGTAACACTAGTTTTGTTTTCAAAAAACACTATTCACGTGACAATAGGTAATTGTATTCATTCTTTTTAATGATTGTATATAGTATTGACTTTATCAGAGAGGTTATTCCATAAATCTAGTTAGAAAATAGCGCCGATTATTTTAACGCAATATAGAGCTTCTGGAGTCAATATTGGTTATGCCAATTTAGGTAAAAATCATCGTAGAAAGGCTTTTCGTATGCTGCTGAACGGGTGTTTGCAGCGTCATATTGCATATCATCTAAACACTTTCTTGGTTGTATCAGCGTTAGCAATCTACTGGCACAACTGACGACCGTCCTAGACCTGGCCGTCGCCGAGTAACGTCACGTCAGGTTGACGCTTTCATTCGGCTCTAATACCTACATGTACGTAACAGGTTCCTAACACCCGATGAAACTGCATGGCTCTCGAAGGACGACATAATAACGGAGACAGGGAGAGGACAGTATTAAACAGGCTTCAGAACGCCGACATTAGAGATAGACCGCCATACGTGGGATTGTCTCAAAGGAAAGAAAGACGTGCTCGTCGAATGAACTTACTACATCATCATCGCCTTGCTATGTTATTTCTATAAGCAGGTGGAGGGGGTACTGTTTCCGATTCCTACTTATCCGTTCAGGCAGGAGAAACCGTGTATACTGACGTAGATGTGAACGTTACGTAGACATTGTGTAATAGATCGGGATCGTTTTTGAAGAGGTGGAGTCACTTTTTGGGCTAGCATTGCTCATGGATACCCGACAGTCATGTATTCATCGCCGGTGCGTTGACTGCACAAAAGTATCGTGACACCATCTTTCAACTCATTGTTGTTTCAACGTAATAGCTTGGCGTTTCAGTATGACAATACACGCCTGCATGTTGCAAGGATTTGTAGCAAATATCTACAGGCCGACTACATGGCAGGTCTGGCGTTTAGTCACCATTAGTATCCCATAGAGTATTAATTTGTGGGACCCTGCTAATCAGGCGTGTATGTAGACGTCATCCCGCGCCAATGAACCATGACAACTTGAGGCAAGGTCTGTGGGAAGAATTGGACAACATTTCCATGCGTCAATTGAACGTTCTCGTAATAAATCGCTGCAAATGGGGGTCGTACCAGATATTAACTTCGGTTGCTGGGCCTCAACCCTTTCCCTGTTATATGGTTATTCCAACAATACCTGAATATTTATGGACAAAATAGTTATAATGAAATATAGGTTTGGCATTGTAGCCATTTAAGAACGTAAAGAAAAAAAATATTTCATTAGCAAATAGAGCAGACCTGATCAGACGGCTCCTATAGGATCCGTCTAATCTAGGTCTACTTTGTTTACAAATGCGCGAAAACATGTTTATATGAAAAAAAGTGTTAATACTGACGCCACATGTTTAACGCCGACTCGATGTCAATACTGGTGAGAAGTTAACATTTTTCAACCTGAAAAATGCTTAGAAATGTCAAATGTTTTCAATCATGACAACAGTCAAAATATTGCATGTGTCAATAATTAGCTTGGCATACACTCTCTATAATCTTGAGTTGCGGTTTTAGTTTCCGTTAGTAGATCTGGTTTTAATGGCAATCAGAGATTTCGAAGAGACACATTTAATGTGCGGTCACATCATAGGGATAGGTAGAAAAATAAAGGAAATATTATTTAGAATGACTTGATTTACCCATATTAGCTGAGCCTCTCGTGAGTGTCGCTGTGTAGTGTATCATTTCAACGAGGCAACTAATACCATTATGCTGCAATGATATCATTCATGCTCTAAATATTCAAAATCTCTATTTTTACGAACAAGGTTGTCTTCTAGATTTTGCAAGATCTTCTTCATTTCAGATAAATATTTAAAACATTGCCAAACAGTTGCTCTCATTGTTGAAGTATGCCTTAATGTAAAACGTGTGTTTCCATATACATGTATTATTCACTACTTATATCACTATGAAAACGTAGTAAAGTCAAGCAGACAAAGCCATATACAAGACGCAACCACAACCAAAACACCGGTAGACAGCATGACACACATACACACACACCCAAACGCATACCCACACACGAGATGAACACAGAAAACACCAACAGAAACACAAGACTCGGAGACACACACTCTACACATGAACAAAATCACAAGCACCAAGACAAACAAAAGGAAGGGTGACAAAGAGAGTACCGCCTTGGCACGGTCAGTAGCAAAAACACCACTGGAGGTTTAAACCGGTTTACGGACGTCCTAACCTCACACTTCTCTCACAGTCACCCTAGCTTTACAAATAGTATAAATAAAGGTATCCCCGTCGGACTTACCCACAACATAGACGACGGTGAACACAGGACATCATGTAAAATATATCATGCATAATAACTGTTACAATCCGTCAAATATGTACTCAATGACTTTGCTGAAGTCAGAGCACCTGCAGGTAAGCCGTTAAGGGCACGACAGGGAAAAAGTAATACATGAGTCTGGTAAGCTCATCCCGTATCTGAGTTTAAGAGTATACCATCATAGAGTACTACCCTCGGCCTGTCATCGTGCAAGCAAAGAGGGAAGCGTAGCTACCGACTGTAAAAGGGTCGATAACCAAACATGCAGTGCGTTGCAATATAATAGGGTCACAACCTTTCTTCCTAAAAGTTTTAATGCGTTTAATAAACAAATCGTGAAAATGGATATGACTTCGAATTTTCCTACGTTTGTACATAACATCCCCATAAAAGCTGATACGTATATGTGTTGAAATAGTTGTCAAAAACTTCAGGTAACTGTGAGTTAATGGCTTCTCCATCACTTTTGGTAGTAGGCTTACAGGTCTGTAATTACTTTTATCTAATGTGCGTTTTCTTTATTAATTCATCTGGAAAACTGATGTGGATAGCGATTTGTTAATTATTGTAGTAATAACAGGTTTTGCAAGTTTGGAAGAGATCCCGCCGTGACCCGTGGCCTTTTTAGTAGACCATTTGTCAATTTGTTTACTCTCGAAAGTGCTGGTTAGAGGCGTGAATATCAAAGGTGGAATATCTGGAGTATTTTCTCTAATGTTTGTCAAGCTGGGATGATGTTAATCTACTGGGATAAAGTTTTCACCAATACCTTTGGCAACATTTACAAAGTAGTTATTAGAAAATCTGCTATTTCTTGTCAGTCATTAATAATAACTGTATGACGTCCTTTTGTACAACTGTGCCTTTATTCGTTAAAGAGGGTTTAACTGTAGGCCAAACATCTTTGGTTTTACAACCCCTGTACACCTGTCTAAGAAATACTTATTTTATTGAATTTGTCTCCTATACTGTCCCCAAATGTTTGAATTCTTGTATCTGTTAAAGTTGTTGGGCGCCCATAAACCGGTTTAACCCCCCAGTGTCTTTTGTCACTGACCGTTCCAAGGCGGTATTTCCATCTTCCCCCTATTGTATGTTGTTATAGTTATGTACGTTTGCTGTTACCTTGTGTTGCTGTTCGGGCGACTGTTTGTTCTGTATGTGTGTCAAGAAAACCTGTAGTATATCGCTAGGTAAGCGATTTGAGTTATCTGTAGTTTTGTATATACAGGATTATCTCCCTTTTTTAACTGTTAGTTAGATTTCATTAATTTGTTGTTTATCAAAGTAAGTTCACTTTTAAACTTCATTTTGTTTGTTTTATACCTTATAAAAATTAGTACTGTGTATATATTCAAATGAGTGAGGCGGTTGGTCAATCGAAATAATTAATATGAATAAAATATGTTTATATGCTAATTTGCTGAAGTACCTCAAACTAATGGAAGCTGTATACAAATGCTGAGACTGGCGCAAGCTTATTCAACGATCACTGCTGGTTATTTTGTGATCAGGGCACTGAATATTCATAGAACTTTCAGTGACGGCTTTATATACTTATGTATAGAAGCTATATCGTTGTTTTTTGACTGATAGAGTATTGCACTCATTAAGGTTAAAGACTGGCGAATATATTGTCTGCTTGGGCAACGTAATTGTGCAGTTACCTGTTCTTTGAATGGGCTAAGTAACTGTCCTCTGAGTTCTCTCTTTGGGCATGAAAATTGCACGTTTAAGACTGTCCAACCAGCTTTTAATAATATTATACTGCTATTTCATAGCGGTCTCAGATTAGCTGAGGCATTGAGATAGTGTTGCTCAGACTGATATAGCCGTGTTGCTCAGACTGATATAGCCTGGGGTTATATTCGGTTTGAAGCAGGTTTGCTGAAGACCGTGCTCAGGGTTCGGAGCGTTGCTGAACCGTCTGCCTGAGGCCGTTTTTTTTAGGCTATACTTTTGAAGCCGTCTTTTTGAAGCTGTCTTTTTGAGGCAGTGTTTTCGAGCACGGGCTCGGAACAGACTGCAGGCAGGCTTCAAAGCGTTAGTTTTATAAGCTTCTTGAAGCAGGTTTCATACACTGCTCAAGATAGGTTTCAGAGCGTAGGGTTACATACATGCTTTGAGACATAGGGTCTGATACGTAGGTTTGAAGTCACGGTAGTGTTGAGATAGCTTCAAACCACAGGTTTCAACAGGGTTTGATGCTTAGGGTCTCAACTCGCACAGTCTAGTGTTATATAGCTCACATTTATACAGTTTCATGACATAGCTTGAGGATTTGTTCCAAACACCATTTGAAGTTGAGGCATCGACCAGCCGTCTCGCTGGCTTGGGGCTGTAGTAGTTGTTCACAGTTATAGTTTATTGTTTAATTGTTGGCCCCAAAGCTGAGGTATTGTTGATCACCATAACATAGGTTTTTGTGTATAATTTCACGTTTTCATAGTGTTCGTCTCAGGCAAAGTAGCCTCAGAACACCATACTATCATCATCGGCTAGCATAGCCCAGCCACATCAATTTTATAGTTTCAAGCCTTGTGCTGTGTTTGGCTCAAGAAATTGTCACCTCACGGAACGCCCGAAATATTTAAAAAGGTCTGAAGCTGGGTCTTGTCATTGGGGCATCACCCAGCATCCTGACAATGTGGTGTTTCCTGCATGATTCAATTTTGTACTTGTTCAAAAGCATTCTTTTTATGCCCCCGTTGACGATAGTCATGGGGCATTATATTTTGCACCTGTCCGTCTGTCTTTCTGTCTATCCGTTCGTCCGTCACGCTTTTACGTTGGTAGGTGCAGTTGATTGTCACAGTTTTTTCATTGTCTTATATCTCACTAACCACTATAGCTATTGGCATGGAATTGCATATACGCATAAACCACCATCCATACTTTCATTGCGCACCCAGCCCATGCTGCCCGCAAGCCCAAGGTCAAGGTCAAATTACTTAGAAACTTACGTGCAGCTAGGCAAACACCACCACGGGGGCATCGCTGTGTCTTACAGACACAATTTTCTAGTTTATAGAGGGCTTGATTTAATGTCCGGTCCATGAAAGGAGCGGGTTAGTCAAAATCGTTTTTTCTTTTTTTTCTGCTGATTAACAATGTACAAAATTCTGTCACTAAAACTGTTGTACAACTGGTTAACATTGTCTGAATTACAGTTGAAAGATGAAAGGCTAGATTGTAAATCTGCATTATATGCATCTGGCTCAAGGTTTTTGAAGCTTCTGTATTTTATCCAAGCTGCATTTTCAGTTTTTAGTCCATCCTTACGTTGAACTCCAACTGTGTAATGCATGTCGCTCAAACCACAGTTAAAGTTACAGATTTTACTCATGGTCTAACATCGAACTTCCGGAAGAGTAAAAGGAGGGAAATCTTTCCCTGGTTTTTTCTGAAAAACAACTTTAAAAAGATGCTTTGTAAACTGAACTGGCTGAACCAAAATCCATAGTCATTATTGTTAGCTCACCTGAGGTGAAGGCTCAGGATGAGCTATTGTGATCGCGATCCGTCCGTCGTCCGTCGTCCGGCATCCGGCGTCCGTCGTTCGTCGTCCGGCGTCCGGCGTCCGGCGTCCGTCCACATTTTCAAGCGACATCTCCTCTGAAACTGCTGACCCGATTTTAACCAAATTTTGTCAGAAGCATCAGTTACTAGGGGGAACGAAATGTTCACATTATGACACCGGATCAAAAATGGCCCCGCCCAAGGGCTTATCAGTTTTTCTAAGGAAAATCTTTAAAAATCATCTTCTCTGAAACTGATTAGCCTAGATCTTTGATATTTGGTATGTAGCATGATCTTATGGTCTTCTACAAAGATTGTTCAAATTATGACCCCGGGCCAAAAATGGCCCCGCCTATAGGCTTATCAGTTTTTCATAGAAACATCTTTAAAAATCTTCTTCTCTGAAACTGTAAGGCCTAGAACTTTGATATTTGGTATGTAGCATGATCTTATGGTCCTCTACAAAGATTGTTCAAATTATGACCCCGGGGCAAAAATGGCCCCGCCCAAGGACTTATCAGTTTTTCATAGGAAAATCTTGAAATATCTTCTTCTCTGAAACTGCAAGGCCTAGAGCTTTTAGATTTGGTATGTAGCATGATCTTATGGTCCTCTACGAAGATTGTTCAAATTATGATCCCCCGACCATAAATGGCCCGCCCAAGGGTTTATCAGTTTGTCATAGGAAAATCTTTAAAAAACATTCTCCTGGGAAACTGTAAGGCCTAGACCTTTGATATTTGGTATGTAACATGATCTAATGGTCTTCTACAAAGGTTGTTCAAATTATGACCCCGGGGCCAAAAATGGCCCCGCCCAAGGGCTTATTAGTTTTTCATAGGAAGATCTTTAAAATATTTCTTGGTATATAGCATGACCTAATGGTCCTCTACAAAGATTGTTCAAATAGTGATCCCCGGACCATAAATGGCCCGCCCAAGGGCATATCAATTTGTCATAGGAAAATCTTTCAAAAATTATCCTGGGAAACTGTAAGGCCTAGACCTTTGATATTTGGTATGTAGCATGATCTAATGGTCCTCTACAAAGATTGTTCAAATTATGACCCCGGGCCAAAATTGGCCCCGCCCAAGGGCTTATCAGTTTTTCATAGGAAGATCTTTAAATCTGGACAATTTACACATATATAGATAGATTAGAATGTTGATTTAGCAAAGGTCAAACAGTGTAAATCCTGATCATAGATTAGAATGTTGATTTGGCAAATGTCAAAAAGTGTAAATCCTAATCAGACGCCACGTCAGAAAAGCAGCGGTTGGTCTGGGTCTATACTTTTTGCATACATGTGTCCGATACACCATTTTGACATGATGCTAGCCATATACATACCACGTAGAAGGTCTATGACTGCTTAATACAGAACAGGTATCGGGTCAAGTGTAAAGTTGTTTCCATGGCAACCAAAGTTAGAATATGTATCACGGTACCAATATGTTCATTTCTCAGATAAAGATATCAATGAATCAGAAATTATCATATTTTAAGATATTTATTCAATTTTTGATATATTTGATTTCGTTTCCATGGCAACCAGAAATATAAACAAGTCTATATTGGACCGAACTGTTTTCATTATTTATTTTAAGTGATGAAATACCAATACGAATGTGTAATTACATTTTTATCCATAAATTAGGTATATAAGTATTCAAAATTATAGCCTAAAAGGTGTTTTCAATAACTGGTTGCTATGGCAACAACCATGTAGCTGTGTGTCATTATATTGTCATTTTCGATCAGTACTCATGTGATATGCTGCACTGATACATTTTTGTTTAAATCTGAGATGAGGCCGTTTTGGTAGTTCCTGAACCTGCGCCTTTCTTCTCTGAAACTGTAAGGCCTAGACCTTTGATGTTTGGTATGTAACATAAACATGATCTAATGGTCCTCTACAAATATGTAGTTTTGTCTTGTGGCCCTCTGACAAGAATGTTCAACTTACGACCCTGACCTCTTGGCGAAACTTGGCCCTGCCTTGGGGCTTATCAGTTTTTCATGGGACAAGTATGAATATTTTTTTACTCTGAAACCATAAGGCTTTGCCTTGTTGTTCTCTACCAAGGTTGTATCTAAGGTGAGCGCTTCAGGGCCTCATGGCCCTCTTGTTTTTATAGTTTTCACTAGTTAAAAGCTGCAATTACAAACTACAAGTTTTTAAAACGGATATTTTATCTTCTTAATCTGGATTAATATACGCTTAGAACACCTGTGAGAGGCGCTCAATACAAATAGTAACGCCAAGCGTTCAAACTTTGAATGGTAGAGACATTGGCAGAGTGAGTCAGTGTTTAATTGATTAGAAGTTATAATTAAATTAAGGCAAGACAGACTCTATTGTTTTTAGCTCAAAGCATAAACTGACAGCAAGATCTCATTTGAATATATGTTGTAATAACACACCTATTAAATCAGCATCGTTTGTCAATTATCTTGGTGTAACTATAGATCAACATTTGTCTTTTAATGGTATGGCAGAATCAATTATAAAGAAGGCTAATGCCAGGCTTAAGTATCTTTACAGGAAGAAAGATTTTCTTACACAACATACTAAAAAGCTGTTTGTAATGGCTCTAATTCAGTGTCATTATGATTATGCCTGTGCTGTTTGGTATAATGGAATATCAAAATCTCTTAAACTTAAATTGCAAACGACACAGAACAAGCTGATTAGATTTATATTCAATCTTGATTCAAAAAGTAATGTTGGGTATTAGCATTTTAAATATCTTGATTGGCTGCCTGTTGATCAAATTATATTATGCCATGTATACAAAATTAAACACAACCTATCACCTGATTATATACAGGATTATTTAACATTGCAAAAATCTTATAATACCAGACTAAATGAAAGAGGTGGTTTCAGTTTGCCAAAAGTAAAAGGTGCTGCAAAAAACTTTGGAACAGTTTACCACTTGAATTTACTGAGATACACAACTTCTATGCATTCAAGTCAGCAATCAAGAGACACTTAATGAGCAATATTATTTCTTAGTATTGTTTATATTTACACATCATTTTAATGCGCTCGACTGCTTATGATTTTTATAAATTTCGGCAAACAACTTGTTCTATCATGCTCTATTATCAATTCTACAGTTACTCTGTTTGCAGCTCAATCATTGAGTACACTAGCTATAAGTGGATACAGTTTGTTCGCTTAAACGTTTTCGTTATATATGTACTTTACCACTGTATTTGCCGTCGCGGTTGTTGTAGATTAGTCGGATAGGGCATAAGTATATTTACACTGTTTGTCTTTTAGGGTGGGGATGGAATAATTGTGAGGTTGGGCGCCCATAAACCGGTTTAACCCCCCAGTGACTGTTGTCACTGACCGTTCCAAGGCGGTACTTCCATCTTCCCCCTATAGTATGTTTGTTTTGTCTTTGTGCGTCTCTTGATGTTTTTATAGTTATGTACATTTGCTGTTTCCTTGTGTTGCTGTTCGGGCGACTGTTTGTTCTGTATGTGGTGTTTCCTGCATGACTCATTTTTTGTACTTTTACTGGTGCATAGCTTGTATTTCTTACGTTTTGTATTAAAAGACTGTGATACAACAATTGTGTATCCATTTTTGGCTGTGACTATGATAGTATTTATAAATGTAACTGTTTTTTATGCCAATTTTAATGGTTATTTTGTGATCAGGGCACTGAATATTCATAGAACTTTCAGTGACGGCTTTATATACTTATGTATAGAAGCTATATCGTTGGTTTTTGACTGATAGAGTATTGCACTTATTAAGGTTAAAGACTGGCGAATATATTGTCACCACCCTTCAGAATTTAATATTCTATTTGATAATATGACTTACAATTTAAGTCATGTGATGTAGCATCCACTTGTGATAGTATTTATATTATACCTTAAAGCCTCTGTATGTCATGCCACCTGTGATAAGGACTACAATGGAAATAAGAGGATGCTAGTTATTGTGTTATCCTTGGTATAGAAAGCATGCCATTGTTTTTCACTATGAATCATATTACGAATTATTATTTATTATGATGAGATACATGTTTGTGAACCATATTGTTTTCTGCTTGCCGAAATAAATCTATCTATCTAACCTCAGTGTAAACAACATGGGAGCGATAATTGTACTTGTGGCAAGAATTCATAGTGATTTCTTGTGTTCATCACCGACGCAACACTCGGAGAACACTGTTCAGTCCTCAACTAACTGTACGTATACTGGTTTCCCTCAAAACCGACCAATGGACATAAAACACGATGAAGTTCTAATACTATACAACTTTAGAATAACTTAATTAGACAATAATATAATAAATATATGTACTTGACTTGCTCTGATCTAATATTTCAACTAAGGGCCTTTTTCAAAGGTTATCATGTCAACATACACGTTATTCTCTTTGATTGTATGGCTTAATGCATGTAACAAAATAGTGACGTGTATTTTGACATGATAATCTTTGACAAATGCCCTTAATGATCGAAATATTAGATCAGGGCAATTCAAGTATTTATGTACTTTAATACATTTAATCATATTAAACATTCCAAAAGGAGGATAGCAACACAAGTTTTGCCCTCAAACTCATGTTCATTGGCCTCTCTGATGACCTAGCTCTTAAACCAGGTCCGTTTAGGCATTTAGGCATCCTTGTGGTAACTGCAAAAAGGCTGTAGCATCGAGCTGTGTATTTTGAGACATGTTAACATACTACATGCGGCACATAAAATGTGCGTCTATCTCACCCAAATTATATGAAGTGCTCTCCGTATCTGCCGATCGATGGTTATGTAAGGACTGTACAAGATGCCCATTTAGTGACTCTTTTTCTTATACAGAACCCATTGACTCATTAAGCTTGGACTCTTAATATACTAATGATCTGCTAGACATAAGACAGAAAAAATCCTAGGAAATTTCTATGCACTTATATAAACATTAATAGTCTAAATACATGTAAAGAGTCATGCAGGAAACACCGTATACAAAACACAAATCCGCCCAAACAGCACCGCAATGAACAGTAAAATGTACATGTATATAAAAGACACAAAGAGACACACAAAGGCAAAACACACATACAATAGGGGAAGATGGACGTACCGCCTTGGAACGGTCAGTGACAAGTCACTGGGGGTTAAACCGGTTTTTGGGCGCCCAACCTCACACTTATTCCATCCCCACCCTAAAAGACAGACAGTGAAAATAAATGTATCCCCTCTCCGATGGCAAGTACAGTGGTAAAGTGCATGTAAAACGAAAACATATTTAAGTGAAGTAACTGTATCCACCTATCGTTAGTGTACTCAATAATTGAGCTGCAAACAGAGTAACTGTAGAAAATAAATAAAGGGTACGACAAAAGCGAGATGGTACAATTATCAGACGTCCTCCTTCCGTTTCCGGATTTAAGAGGTCGCCTTCATAGAGTACTAAATCTCTCTTGCCGGCGTACACTCAAAGAGGTCAGCGTGATTGCCAACTATAAAAGGGTTGACAACCAGACATGCAGTATGTTGTAGAACCATATGATGATATCCCTTTTTAATGAATTTGTTAATGTGTTTAGTGAACAAAGTCAGAAAATGGGTATGTCCAATAATTTTACGAAGTTTGTATATCACATCACCATAAAATTCAGGATGTGAAGACACAGATTTACATCATTTCATGAACGTCTAGCTAAACCTATTGTTGATGTCTTATTTATTGCATAAACCAAATTAGATGACTCATTCCCTGATGCCCATTTCCAAGTTAACCATTCGCTTGCTATTCACGTCAATATACATACCTGTAAATAGTGAAGACCCAGATGAGACAGGGTCTCATCAGGGTCTGCACTATTTACAAGTTGATTGTGCAACCAATGCACTCCACAGCAGTGATTGCACAGCGATATACTTGTACACAGGGAAGATGTATGCAATTATACTTTAAAATTCAGCAAGAGAAGGGTTAATAACTACCATATGTGGAGAGCTGACAGAACTGATACAGGTGGGGTGTTGCTGTATATTTAAGATCAAGCATTCCTTGTGATAGAAAGAAACAATTTGAAATCGAAGATATTGAATTTATTTCACTAGAAATTAATATTAATAATAAAAATGGCTGATAATTGGTGCATATAAACCATCTGACCTACCAAACATGTTCCAGGATAACTGCATCACTACATTTGGCATAGCTTGTTCAAAATATCGCAACTACATTTTGATAGGTGATCTAAATTTTGACATGCTAGATACCAAAATCTGTTAACCTCTAACTGATATTTGCGATATCTTTGAAGCATGCAATACTGTAAAATCTCCTACATATTCTGCCAAATAATCTAACCAGTACTAATAGATGCAATAATTACAAACAATAATTAATGCTATTTTAAATCAATTAGTATGAGGGTTTACTGTGTTGCTAATTTACATCAGTTTCTTCTATTCTTAAAATAAATTTCAGTATGATGAATAAGCATTTTTATTACAAAATATGTTTCTAATTCTGACAAGCTTGTTGCTTTTTAAAATGTATCTGTTTAGCTTTTATCCTCATTCATTTTGTATCTATTGTCGTTAAAAGTGTTGTGAATTGTTTGTATGCCTGTCGTATCACTCACTTAGTCACCTGTTTTTTGTTCATAATCCGAGTTACATGCGGCAAATCTAGTCTGGCTTTTTGAAAGAGGAAAGCTGACATTGTTTTCGAGTTTTTTAACGATTGTAATGATACACAATACACTTTGCTTTGTTTCCTTGCAGTAAACAAGATAAAAATGGTCATTGTTTATTCCCATTAGGTATCAATATTGATTTATATTCTTGGGCATGTTTAGTCAGACATCATTCTGTAGCCCCAGTGAGAGACAGCAAATTGTAGTAACCACTCCTTTAAGCCTTTCACCGCCGATGTCGCATAAATGCACCACGACAAATAGTGACATCCCAGATCAAACACTGCATTTTCAAGGCGACGTCTGATCGGGGACTTCACATTTTATCTAAATCTCTATTTCTATATCTGTGCTTTAATCCTTTGAATTTTGCAGTTATTTATCCCCTTTCCTTATTGTACCGAATTATCTAATAAAATTGGATTACAGACGAAACTTAGCACTTTGGCACCAAAAGGGTTATGAGAAACGCTTATTCACGACTTTACAAACATAATATACAACATTAAACGGTTTCTGTAGGAGCCTTCTGATCAGGGTTGGCTCCGTTTGCTTATGAAAATATAATAGTGATGATTATAGAGTTTCTACCAATACATATGCACATATGCCATTATAAACAATAGCTAATGAATATTAATGATGCCCTTATTTATTTCATAAATAGTAAGCGTGTGTGGTCTCACAGGTATCTAGTCACAGACGAAGTATTCAATAACCACCATGTCGAACGGTGAAAGCCTGTGGAGAAAAACTGAATCGGGGATCTTATATGAAAACATTTAATATGCAATGGTTACAGATTGAAACTGCGTAACTGATTCCTTTATTCCATTACTGATTCTACGTGCATTTCGTGTTTTGAACATGCAATGTGCACCGATACATACCATGCATGAACATGTAGCGAGGCTTTCAGATTACATGTCTGTTTTTTCTAAGGTAAACATATACGTCAAGATATTGATTGTCCTTGATAGTAAATATTATATACATTGATAGATTTTCTGTATCTCTCTTTAACATTTTAGCTGAAGTCTTAGAATAAACGGTCAATTTAGAGATTATCAAAGGTATTCATATTTAGGCATGTCAATGCATCGGATTGTGTTCGAGTTTTAGCAAACATACAACACAATTAATTGATATGTTTCAGCAGATCTGCACTTTATCATCATTTGTGAAACGAGTCAAACATAACTTCAGTGAAATGTTATGTCACTAGCTGATGATTACTGGTTGATTAAAAGGTGAACGACAGACAGTAACTAGCTAGTTCAGAACCCGTCATCGATTAGTCTTCACGGCGGCAATATTGTTTGAAGACCAGTTAACGATAATTGATAATCTAAAATTTGAGTCCAGGTAACCACTGTTCATCGAATCACGTGTGTTGGTTGTCAGTTTTGTATGTTTGGAGTTTTACCTCGCCATTTATGTTATAAGTAATAATTTGCTTTACGACAAACGTGTTACTCAATTATATTTGTTTTCGTCAATGAACATAGTATTACATGTATTACATTTACACAGTACTACTTCCATGTCAATGTTTTTTTAGAATCCGAAACATCCTAAATCTTTACAAACACGTATGGACAGTGTTATGACTACGCACATTATTCGTACTTTTTTCTTTAAAGTAGAAATAGAGCATAGATCAGACAGGAGATGGCACATATGAATGTTCAAAGCAACACCTGGAAAACATATGGCGCACATATCGAGGGCTTGGTGCAAAACTATTCTAACTCCTTCACAAAGTGAAGGAGTTAGAATAGTTTTGCACCAAGCCCTCGATATGTGCACGCACAAATACATACAGGCACAACTGTGGAATATCTGTTCCGTGCCTGCTCACCACCGACAGCACTGTTTGACCAAACGTTGTCGCGGTGTTCATAAATGAACACTCGATCAATCTCGATCAAAATCATCGAATACAAAACATACGATAAGTAAATGTACCGTAGCAATGCACCCATCACGTTTGGTATACGTGTGTCAAGAACATATTAGTTGAAAATATTGACGATTTGTCCCCCTGGCTTCTGAATTGCAACTCCTATGAGAGATTGTAAGACATATTCAAGACTTTTTATCTAATATAACATCTGAGTCATTCGCTGTGTCGAAAACTAATAAACTAATAAAACTAATAAAACTTGGAGATAAACTCCTTGGAGATATGCATGACATTTCGTTAAATGAATTTGAAATGGGTGATCGACATCACCACAACTAACTCTGTATATAATTGAAACTCTTTAGAGAGATAACAAACAACGGAAACTATAAACAAACAAATCGGCTGCAATTTATCGATAACTGTTTGTGTGCGATCGCACGAGCCTTCCCTCCTTCGATGACAACCTTTCTTGTGGTATCGTTTTGTCATCGACAACTGTACTTCAGGAAAGAACAAGATATTGGCAATGAATTCTGTATTACGTAAACTAATGTAAGTACTCAGTGCACTTGTGTCGCCAAATTAAAAATATTTGCTAGGAGTATCGTCTTCGTTGGGTTCAACGTAGAGTGTCCTTTATATTTTCCAAATCGATAAGTTATCAAACCGACTAGGTTACAACGATACCGATTAATGCTGTTGAAAGGATTACCTCTGGTGGCAAAGGGTTTATATAGATCAGATCTCTGTCACAAAAAAAATCACTCATATCCGTTCTGCCACAAGAAACAGTTCTTAATAGTGAGATGCAAATAATGAAATATTAAATAGCTAACAAAAATACATATACAATTTTGTAGATCGAGAATAAACAGCGTTCACATTGCATGGGCTGCATTGTGGTATATCTATATAGTCATCCTATGTGAACCAAAAATCAGTCTTCAAATATATAAAATAGGTTCAACTGTGTATGTTCAGTATTGGCATTTTCTATAAAGAAATAGAAAGGCTTAATACAGAAACTTTAGTAGGGTTTTTAGAGAATATTCTGTCCCTTAATGGACATTTTATACTTTTTCCGATTGCTAATGTTATGTTTGCAGAAAAACTACCACCCACTGAGCAAATGAAATTACATCAATTAGAAAACTCATTTAGGCGAATGCTTCAGATTTGTGGTTGAAATCCCATAATGGAACTTTTATGCACGAAACCTTTAAAGATTGCAACACAGATACGGCAATGAATTCCTTGCATTTGTGTCTCGGTATTAACCATTATCCCACAAAGTAACAGATAAACGTGCCTACTCAAGTACTAAAATCGTCATTTCTCCACCAAACTCTATTGTTTAGCACTCTTTAGAGTCATCTCAAAGAGACATTCTAAAGAGTGGTCAAACGTTTTAACCATGTTACAGTTGGATCTGGTGGAGAAATAACAAAATAATTCTTGAAAATGTTTTTATTTACGCATATTATCTGGAACTCTGTCCTATTTTGTTAACAGGGATAAGTGAATTATACCTAGGCCAGACAAATCCCAGTATTGAATAAAGTTATCAGTATAACAAGTATCAGCTTTGAAAAGATTACTTGCATTTGAATCCTTATTTGTTCTGGGACCTAGTTTTCTCCACAATTACACTTAAAGAATTAAACAATACATGTCATAATTATAATACTATCAAAGTTGAGTAACGGACCATTGTGCATGTAATAACAAAACTATGGATTTGGTGACCGAATACTTTATTAGTGTGACATGATAGTAACGATTCATTGTGATAAACGAACAACTAACACATGTGTTGAAACTGATTTGCATATTGGCGATTGATTCTAGGAAATAATTTGGAGCCGAAGAAGGCGCTGAATAATTCGGCTTCTCATCAAGGTCCACACTGGTGGCAAAACTCATCCAATGGAATAGTTACCTTGTCAGAGGGATTGCAGCAATGGAGTGTTATTTAATGATTAAACCATTTATTTACTTATTACAGAAGGGGAGTGAACTATCAGAGGGAAGTCGATCAAGAGGGAGACCGAAGCGCCGCTTCAGAGACACACTAAAGCGTTCACTCAAGAAATACAGCATCGTGGTTGCTGATTTGGAAGCCAAGGTACCAAACATACCTGTTCGGAGGCAAACTATCCGCATGGGAACAGCTTCAAATGAAATGTCTATACAAATTACTGAAATTGAGAAACGCGTAACTAGCAAGGTCAAAATAATAGGCTAAGAACCCTCTATTGTGTGTCGCATTTGTGACCGCCCATGTGCATCTAATTTTGGGCTAAGGTCCCACATGCGGGTGCATAGATAACCCATCCATCCACCAACCCAAGCGCTAGGTTGGATTTTGTACGTGTGTGTTTGCTTGTACGGATGTGTGGCTTGCTTTCTGTTGGTGTTTTGGTGTTTGTTGCATTTTGTAAGTGGCTGTTCCTGCTTGACTTAACTACTTTTTCATTTATCAATTATATAAACGGGAAAGACGTCCAAATGAACCTTATTTTGGAACCCATTTGTATTTCATGTTTAGGTTACACAGCCAACAGAATATTTGTTATCAACAAGTTCAACATACAACGCATACCTGCATCAGAGGCAACTCTCTGATATGTGTATGCACTGTTCGATTGTCTATGCCCTTGTTACCCCTTTCCCTGTTGCATATTCATATAAGAAATAATGACGTCATTAATAATAATAAGATTAATTTTTTATAACGGCATATGAAAACAGGACATTTTGGCTCAGGCAGAAGCTGTAGAATCAGATCTATATTAAACCATAACCAAACGGGACAGACCCTGATCAGACGGCTCCTATAGGAGCCGTCTGATCTGGGTTTACTGTTTGCAGATGCGTTAAAATGCGCTTACATAAGGGAAACGGTAAATGGAGATTTCGCACCAAATAGTTTAATTTATACAAAAGTTCAAACGTTTGATGACAGAGCGAAGTATGCTGCAGTTGTCACGTGGGTTTATAGATACGGCTAATAGACTTAAAGTAACCATTACCGTGAATGTATCACCAAGCAGTACCGCGCCAGTCAGTTAACCCATTACATCATAGGCTATTTTAGATACAACCTCTTTGATTAAATCTACCGAAAAGGAGCATTAACTAGAGAAAAGTATTTTTTTAGAATTTTGTAGATTGAAACCATTGTGATAAATAGAGCATTTGCTATAGGAGCAAATGCTTTATTTATCACAATGGTTAACAAACTGACTATTACAGAGTCGTCAAAAGTCGCAAATATAAGGGAATGGGTTAACAGTTGTACACACTCTATAGCCAGAGGTACATGCATTGACCTTGTTAAATCATATATTCAAAGCACGCTTGGATTTGTTTGTTTGTGTTAATAACACTCATAAACAAATGCCTCGATAGTAAACTTATTTTCATTTTATAAGATGAATGGTGTTTTAGAAACATTAGGATATCTTCGCCTTTATTCCAGGAAGGTTCATATCTGAAATAATGATATCCCGACTATTAAGTTTTGAAAATGACACACGCTCTCAAGCATGTTTGCACATGATATAAATATTAAATCTATATTATTCTAAAAATTACCGTGAATAACATTTTAGCGCTGCCGTACACGTTTCGCGGAAAATAACGTCGTCTGCGATGTCGCATTGTTTATGTAGGTTTTGTATGAAGGCAGGAAGTGAATGGGTGAGTGGGTTTGGTTTTACATCCGACCAACAGTATTTCAGGAAGAATGTATTAACAAATAGTGAAGACACAACACATCTGTGTTTATTCTCAAATGATATATGGTAATTTAAAAATGACACATGGTCACAAGAATGTTTAGACATGATATACACCGTAGAATCAAATCTATAGTATTCTTTTAACAAACAGAGCATACCCTTATCAAAAGGCTCTACGGTAGGAGCCCTCTGTTCGGGGTCACCACTGTGTGCTAATGACAATGTCAAATGATTCACCTCGATAATCGTTTCGGAATTCATGAAGTCGGGATCATGCAAATACAGACGAATGTTATGGCGACCGTATATTTATTGCTAATTAGTGCATTTTGCCATTCACGGTAAACAGACAATTACAATTATGATACACATGTAAAGTTAAACCTCGTTATCGCGATTGTTTACTAAAGAAGAATTGAGAACTTTTAAGGCAGATTGCTGCTTAAGGTAGGATTGAAGTCACACGGATAGCTCCTTGGGGAACTTTCTACCCGATTCTCATCCTGCATTAAGCTGCCACCCGTCTGAAAGAACGGTAATAATACGTGTTAGAGAGTTCGGAATTTTACTGTAATTAGGAATATAATCAACTGTTGTTCCATGATTTCGTAGAACGGTAATCAGTATATCATGGGACAAGTTCATCAGTACATGTACCTCAATCGTATATTCACGGGCCGACTTTTACAATGATGTGTGCAATTCCCTTTCAGTGTCTCGGAGGAAATGTAGCTACATAGAGTGTGTGAGTGAGTTGGGTTTTACGTCCAACCAACAGTATTTCAGTTATTTGCAGACGGCACCCGCATGAGACAAGTTATAGTGCTGCCTCACTGGAATACTCCTGCCGCAGGTACATGGCAAGGGCACCCCACCCAGTCACATTATCCTGACACCGGGCCGACAAGTCCTAGAACTACACCTTTATTGTCGAGCGTAGAATAAAAGTCCATGTACGATTACAATTGCGTTCGCTCTTCAAAAACCTACAGTGGAATAAATGCAGTCCAAGAAAGTAATGCTGCGAGTAATATAGATATTTAGTGTGACTTTAACCCTTTCCCTCATATTGACGACATTTGACCACTCTGTAAAAGATACTTTTTGAAACCATTGTGATAAATAGAGCATTTGCTCCTATAGGATGCTTTCAAACTACAAAATTCTCAAATTTTCATTTTCCAAATGCTCCCTTTCGGTAGACTTATTCAATGAGGTTGTATCTAAAAATAGCCTATGAGGTACTGGGTTAAATGTCAACATGCATATGCAAACATTGAAGAAAAAATAAAAGAATTTATGTTAATATTAGGTTACCTTAATTCATTATACGATGTTGAGATACAAGCAAATGTGTTTGTCCATGATGAATTATAATTATACAACAACGTGCAAGAATCACCTCTGCTATATTTAAATTCTGAAGGGTGGTGATCCCCCGAGAACAAAAATTGCAACACAAAAGGAGAAATTTGCAGACTCGGTTTAATTGAGTCTGTTCATGAGCAGTAATTGAAAGTGCAACACTGCTCACGCCCCCTAGCACCAGCTAAAGCGGTATTCAATTTTCAGAACAGAAAGTACTGAAATTCATGAGATTGTGTATTATATACATGTTAGTAAACTTCGGTATAATTGAAAGTACCCCCTCTGATCAACCATGACCATTTGTCCGAGTTGTAAAAACAGTTTTCAATAGAACGAAACAGCAGAATTACAACATGATGTATTTTCTATCACTCCCACTCATATTCCCTGTCGCCATTGGACCATGCATTTAATACAACACTTCTACATAACAAAGTGACCTAAATATTTGTAAGTGCTTTAAATCTAATTTGGTCTTGATGGTGTCTGACTTTTTAATGGTATTCCGCGCTGCCATATACAGAGCAATAGATAAACGTGTATATTAAAATATTGAAATTGTCATTTCTCCAGCAAACCCTATGCTTGGTCACTCTTTAGAATTGTCTCGACAAAGGCGTTATTCTTTAAAATGTTTCCATATACCCATTTGTATAGTTCAAGTGCTTTAAATTCTATTCCGCCTTAACCCTTTACCTCATAGGCTATTTTTAGATACAACCTCTTTGAATATACCTACCGAAAAGGAGCATTAACTAGAGAAAAATAAATTTTTTTTAGAATTTTGTAGTTTGAAACCATTGTGATAAATAGAGCATTTGCTCCTATAGGAGCAAATGCTCTATTAATCACAATGGTTTCATAAAGTGTCTTTTACAGAGTCGTCAAAAGTCGTCAATATGAGGGAATGGGTTAACGGAGTCTGGATTGTTTTGTTGCTAATCAGCGATGCCATATACAGAGCCAAAGATAAAATTAAATGTTAAAATTGTCATTTCTCCACCACAACACTTTAGAATTTGAGTTTTGCTTTAAAACGTTTTCATATACCCATAGTATATTTCAAGAAATTTAAATTCTAGTTCGTCTTAACGGAACTATTTTAATGACAACAAGAGGTGCTATATAGAAGTGTTAAGGTGCAGAAATACAAAAACACCATTCAATTGGAAAAGCGTGTAGCTGATATAACGGAATAGAACCGATGTAGTAGTCAATGGTTAGTAATTGTATTCATAGCTTCAATGTTTTGGTCCGTGTGTGTATCAAGGGTCCTATTACTTGTATTAACTGAACACATTACCGCCATCATTATATGACTTCTTGATTTACGAGCCCCTCGAGACACTACTAAAGTTTATTGTCAAGATAAAAGCTACAGGAACCTCTCTATCAGCGACCACTCAAAATTAAACTTGTTCTCGGTTTTTATGACTGAAAGTTGCTTTATGCAGAAACCGAGAAATGCAAGAGCCTACTAATCATACAATATTTAATATTGATCAACAAACTGCCTTAAATACACTTGGTTGCTTTTGCATTTGCCCGTGTGTCTTTGTGACGTAATGCTATATTCAGATATGGAAATGTTTGTAATATTTTGACTCAGTAATTCCGAAATCAGTAAAGGCAAACCCACCCAGATCTTATTTTGTAATCCATCAAACGTCCATATAGACGTGATATTTCATAGAAACTAGTTGCTGGTATAAGCAAACCATGCAGATCCTGATCAAAGGGTTCATCCTCCATGAACCCCTTATATCTGTCTACAGTATATACATTTTAAGGGACATGAATATTTATTAGCTAATTGTTTTATAATTTAACCTTTCCAAGGATTTTTTGTTTTGGCCAAAACTGTAGAATAGAAGCTATGTCGTGTCAAAGACAAACACAGAAGACCCTGATCTGACGATTCCTGTAAGGTATTTGGCTCTACTTTATTTGTTAATGCGTTTAAAGCCGTTTATATCAGGGACAGGATTAGCATACATACGTTGTCTGAAGCTCTCCTCCATAGCAAAATACAGTAAAACCTCGATTATTCGAACACTAAAATACGTATTATTATCGATCTTTAAGATAGTAGGCAGCTTAATACATGGTGAAAGTCATGCAGAAAGCTCCTAGAGGAACTTTCTGCATGACTTTCACCATATATTAAGTTGACGTTAACTATGCAATAGGCATCCACCTGCCTAAAAGGATCTAACTTCTTCAAACAGAAAAATCGTGATTTAACTTACATGTATTTGATACAAAGAATGAAAGTACTATTGTTGAACGAAAGTTATTAATACTGAATTTAGTGATAGTGTTTTATCATGAACTACTGAAGTTCTCTTTTTCTTTAAAATTTGCAATATCTACTAATCCTTTCTTTGTAGACATATCATGACTATTTATTAGGTTATTTTTCATAATGGCATAAGTACTTAGGTTCGTTAGTATTGGCAGACATTTTAGAGTAAGATTTACATGTATTATAATCAGCAAACAGAGCATACCCTGAACGGACGGATTTTACAGGATCTGAGTCTGTTCTGCTTGTTTAGACTTGAAAACGAAACCTTATTTACCCGTTTGACTAGTAATACTTTTCGTGTAATAAAGAGCTTCGGTAAAATTCCACTTCCTCCAGTCTTTAGAAACAGTTTTTACAAACTTCCCGATGTCTGAATTACTCCGTGAATAGTTCTTGGTAATTAGCGTTTTAATTATATTGCAGATCATGTTCTACATAGTGTACCTTTCGTTAGGTCTGTGCATCTAAAAAGGCATTACTACAACACAGATTCCGCTGTGCACTGTATTTCTCCTAGTAATGATTTCGGTATCAGAAATGTTTATAACATGACATGTAGATGGTGTCATTTTATAGATATTCTGCAGATCAGTAATCAATATTGATAGAATTGTTTTTCGTAGTCATAATTGTTACCACCTTTGTCTCAGTTATGCGGACTATAGACGGATAATTCCCTTCAAGACTGGTCTTTTCCCAATACATTGTATTAGCTTATTCCCCGTCGGGCTATATTTAGAGCCAATCTCTTTGAATAAACTACTGAATAGAAGTATTTACTAGAAAAATGGAAAACTTCAGAAATGTGCCGTAAAGCATTATGGTTAAAAGGGGCAATTGCTCCTCTGGAGTAAATGCTTTATTTATCACAATGGTTTTAAAACGTGACTTTTACAGAGACATCAAAATACACAATAAGTGGAACCATGGTGATTCCTTTTTACTGTGACGTTTGACACATTGAACCAATTAACCCTTCGCTTGCTATTCATGTCAATAAACCTACCTGTAAATAGTGAAGACCCAGATGAGACAGCTCCTGTAGGAGCTGTCTCATCAGGGTCTGCACTATTTACAAGTTGATTGTGCAACCAGTGCATTCCACAGCAGTGATTGCACAGAGAAATAATTGTACACAGTGAAGATATATGTAATTATACAACAGGGCATGGGTAAAGAAGAAGAGCTGGGGGTTTTTTTAAATTCAGCAAGCGAAGGGTTAACATACCAAGGCACCCTCCCGCGCCTTTAGTTGCCTTTGTGACGCATTTGCAAACCTAGTACATGCAGACCAGACGCCTCTTGATCAGCATATTTATGCTCTGTTTGCTTACGAAATCATACAGATTTTATTAAACTACATGCTATCATTATATCTCTCAAGGATATTCATTATGCAGAGGACTATTCTTCGAGTCCTAGTACATTTGAACATCTAGAAAAGTGATTGGTAATAGTGTGTAAGTAGGACGACATTTATTCTCCTTGCCTCCTCTCCATTTTATGTAAACTCTTTAGTCCGTTACAAATACAGCCTTTGTTCTCAAAATGATAACTGAGTAAACGATGGTGTTCGTGAAACTTAGGTCAGGTTTCAGGGTTGCGTTCTAAAAATATATTCAACGTCTAACAGCTATAAAGGTATGGCTATCTTCAGACGCTTGTGGGTCTTTGTCTTGTTATAATTTCTTGGTGATATTGTTGACAGTATGCGTGATTTGCAAGATGATAAATGTATTAAATCCATCGTTAAACCAGAGATGAATCGTGTTTTGCTTATCATCACCGAAAAAATCCAAAAGTTAACATGATGCAGATTAAAAATGACACACTAATCAGAATTCCCTTGATTGGTCAGTGAAATGATTGATGTGTCTTTATAACTCCTAAATGACGCCAGCAAAACAGCATAGCTCATGGGAAATAATGCTACAAAAATATGTATTCGCATGCAACGGAATTTTTCTAGAAATGAAATTAGGACCATCCATTATCTCATGTAAAATATTTTCTAATGTAATTGTTCAATAATTTAGTTTTGTTTTGTTGCAAAGTAATTTGTGTTAATTACCTTCCGTGCTAATTGGACGCCACAGAGAGAGGGGAGAGGTTACAGAGAACCCCTGGAGCGATGCCCTACTCTTATTACCGACAGTTGTTCTCTGGTTCATTTAGATGTCATGTGTAAAGCACTGATAGATCGTACCTCAGTTTAAAGTACAATTGGAACTGATTCCTCATAAACTATAAAACATGATACTCATTTAACCCTTCTCTTGCTGAATCTTAAAATATATTGCTCCTTCTTTACCCATGCCCTGTTGTATATTTACATGTATTTTAACTGTGTACAAGAATTACGCTGTGAAATCACTGCTGTGGAGTGCACTGGTTTCACAATCAACTTGTAAATAGTACATACCCTGATGAGACAGCTCCTGCAGGAGCTGTCTCATCTGGGTCTTCACTATTTACAAGTAGGTATATTGACGTGAATAGCTAGCGAAGGGTTAATTATACAGGTGACAGTTACTGTGTCTAGCAGAAAAACTTATATACACATGATTATAACCGTGTTCGTTTTTAACATGGGTTAAGGGGGCGTTATCTCCATTTCATTAACTCCATTAATATTCATGTACGAAATAATAACGTTATGAATATTAATTGGTTTAATTGTTAGAATAACAAACAAACACAGGAACTGTTTAACATGGTAGAATCTACAATGTAAAATCGTATCTAAATCAACACATCAGTCGGAGAAAAAGTTTACTCAAATACTTTTCCACCGACAAAGGAAAACGTCCTGTATAATAGCCTGGTGAGGATTATTCCAGGTAATAAGTCATTATTTAAGTACGAACTAAAAGTAGCATTTTGTGTGATTGACGTAATTTGAATATTTAAACAATACGCCATCTTTTCTGTAAATGTCTACATATACAGCATTTCTAGGATTTCGCATCAAACCTCGTTAACAATATCCAGTTGAACGTAAACATTTATTTCTGGTTGATATACTAGTATCTAGCACGAGTATGCACTATTGATATCGCTACGTTATAAATGTCCTGAACAGTTAAACTGCATCCAGAAAATATGCGTAAATGAAACTACCCTCATGTATAACTTCATTATTTCTCCACCACTCCATATGATGTGACCACTCTTTTGAATTGTCTCGGAGAGACGATTCTTAAGAGTGGTCACAACATAGGATTTAGTGGAGAAATGACGATTTTAGTATTTGAGTACGCACCGTTATTTGTACCTCTGATTAAACCACGAAAACATAAAGGCAGTATGTACTGTTTTCGTAAAGGTAAGTACAGTGGCGATACTTCATACACAGATGGTATACACATCAAACATTACTTCACATATTTATAATCTGGTATTATATGGAGGTATAGTGACAAATGCTGCAATCACCACACTCTTTTCTCAGAAAGTAAATATATATTACAGAAGAGCAATTATTATAGATAAAGGTGTTATTTATCCATTCCTCCACTATGCTGTGTCTCGACGAGACATTTCTAAAGACTGGTTACAACATATGGTTAGGTGGAACAGATTTACTCTGAAAATGTTTTAATTAACGCTTCATATCGAGATATTTGCTACGGTGTTTTGATTCTGTCAATAATTAGAAAACTAGTAAACAGATGAGAATAACACGGTCCACCTAAAATGTATCAAATGTCTTACACTAGATATCCCTAGTTGAAGTAGAATGATTTCAGTACAAAATAACAACAGCAAACATTATAATTATGTCAAACGATACCCGATATACAGCATCGCTGGACAGACAACGCCCAATCTGTTCCGAACATATGGAACAATTACGAGGACTTTGAAAACAATTTGAATCACGATGGCACTCCGAGTTACTCGGCGACTTTCAAGGATCAAAACTGTTTGTTCCTCAGATGTTGTTTCAGATAATGAATTTAAGGCGAACATTTGGATGAATTGAACCGATCAATAATATTTGCAGAATAAGAGTTGAGAGGCTTAACCCTCTACATGTACCTGTTCAATTGTGAATATTAATTAGATTAATTGTTATAACGGCATATGAACACAGGAAATTTTGACTCAGGCAGAAACTGTAGAGCCAGTTTTATATCATACCATAAGCAAACAGAGCAGACGCTGATCAGCCGCCAAAGCTGGGTCTTCTCTGTTTGCAAATGCGTTAAAAGGCATGTATATGAAAGAAAGGATTAGAACACAACTGATACTTATACAGATGTGCAAATTTCCAAATACGATTGTACACTCTCTGTTACAACTCTTGAAAATAAGCACACACAAACGAAGATGCCATATTAATCATATTAATTTCAGAGAAGATGACATGCGTATTAAATTAACAAAAGGTTCGGATAAAATCAGTTGCTATTAGCTTTACATGAGGAAACAGAAAATAGAAATATCAGCGGTTTAGTTTACTGTCGTTTTAAACTAACGTATGCAGAAAGAGGTTCACAATATTGATTTATTCCTAATATTACCCCAGTCAAATAGCAAACATCTGTTATTATGTTGTGTTTACGGTAAATTTATTGGCGGAACTTTACAATCTGGCCGCCAACTAAAATGTTATTATCTACAAGTTTACTTTCGTTATGTGACAACCACGCCGTTTTGTGACATTAAACGCGCCATTTTGTGTCATTAACCACCTGGCTGTGTTCTAGGTTCTAGGGTTTAGGTACGATCGTCATTGAAATACATATTAGTCTGAAAGTTTCCTGCACTTTCAATATACAGTCAAACTTCGATATTTCGAACTCGGATAACTAGAACTTCGGGATATGTCGACTAAATGTTTCAAAATTTACAATACATGATATTTTCTAAAACATATTACTACACATATCTAGAAACATACACGACAGCTTAATGTAGGTCTAAAGTAATGCTGAAAGCTCCTGCAGGAGCTTTTAGCATTACTTTAGACCTGCATTAAGCTGTGGACTTGAGATATTTGTCAGATTTGAAATCGGATGAGTCGAACCTCTCTTATCTCGAACTAATTTGTATGGTCCCTTGAAGTTCGATATATCGAAGTTCAACTGTATATGTATACGTCTGTTCATGGGTAGTTATTAAAAGTGCAACACTACTCACGTCCCTCAATTCTCAATGTTGTTATACTTTCTGCACATTCGGGATCATTAGTTTTGATTGAATAAGTTTTGAAATTTGAATACTGCTTAAGACGGTGCTAGGGGCGTGAGCAGTGTTGCACATTTAATTACTACTCATAAACAGACTCAATAAAACCGAGTCTGCAATTTTTTTAGCATTGCTCAGTTTGCTTTCGAAGTATCTCCCACTTTCAGAATATAGTTATGTCTCAAAGAGGTAAACTCATACTTCAATCATCCATAAGTGGGACCCTAGCAAGGACTTGTCTGAGAATTTCAGTTTTGAATAAAACAAAAGCAATCTAAATATATTAGTACCGTGTTTCCAATAAATGCAAATGTCGTTGAACATAGTAGAATATGTCATAAGTGACGGCCTTTCATTTATTGAATGTAATAGGGGGTTGCTAGTGCAGGGCAAAATTGATGCAGAAAGATCCAGTAGAAAAAATCTACATTACTTTCCACCTGCATTAATGAATCATCTGTATTAAAAATCCAGCTATACATCTTATTAATGATCACTTAAGATAGGTGAACCTCTTTATAACGGCCAATGAATTGTATTATTTAGTTGTTATTTAGGGCAGGTGGTTGCTTAAAGCATGGTTAAAGTAAAACAGAACGCTCCTGTAGGAGCGTTCTGTATTACTTTCACCTTGCTTTAAGCAGCCACCTGCATTTTTACACACAATACTTGATGTAATTTCGTGGCCGTTACAGAGAGGTTTTACTGTATACTGATTTTCCTATGACAGCCCTACTGAAGCATATCCAGAGTTCCGAATAGAAATGGCCGTGCCTAGATAGCAATCTCGAAAGAGGTTACCACTAAACATTGTATTCTGCCCGTACTTATTGACTGGTTTAACGACGCATTAACGGAATAGACCCTGATCAAACGACTCCTATAGGAGCCGTCTGATCTAGGTCTACTCTGTTTTTTTTTAAAAATGTAACGAGGCAATTGTATGATGGCAATTGTTAAACATGGCTAACACTGTGATTCGTTATAAATAGCCGTATAAATGAATCAGATAAGCCATAATTTGTACTAATAAGGAGAAAAATGAGTTGACAAGTGGTTCACTTCTAACCGTGAACTTTAACGTATGATGCCCTTATTATATTACATGTGCTTACTGACAAACTGGATGGCAAATAGTACAGATATCCTATTCATGTCAGTCCTATTTCAAAGATATCAAAATAGTGCCAGATTGACTTATTAAACTTTACAAAAACAGCATGAAGTCAGACAGGAAATGCACAACTGAAAGTCAACAGCAAAACTAAATGCACATCTGCATAGACAAACAGTGTAGACCCTGATCAGAGGCTCCAGATGGAGCAACTGATCAGGATATGCACTGTTTGTTGATCCCATCGATATCAATGGCTTATACATGCACATGGTTTATTTGGTCTGCCCCTGAAAAAATGGGTTCGTTAATAATATGCAATAATATGAGGGGCATTATTTGCCTTAGATTTTGCAAATATATTCAATAATATTCGTTGCAGAATGGTCATACAAAAGCTTACATTTGTATTATGTTGGCAAGCTGATTAATTAATTGCGGGTCACTGACTAAATCTTAAGAATGATATCCAAATTCCACCGATAAATGATACTGCCTAAAAGCTTCTTCTTTATTAAACCTTGTACAGTGCTCCCTCTCTACAACGACACCCTTTGGGATACGAATATTGTATGTGTTGTTCAGAGGGAGTTGTTATAGGGAGGGAAAATCAAACATAATTAGCTTGTTTGCAGATCCCAGATAAGGTGTATTTCGAGAAATAAAACCGTTATGCCTCAATCAAACCCTATGTTGTGACCACTCTTTAGAATCGTCACAAAGTGACGATTCTAAAGAGTGGTCACAACATAGGGTTTGATGGAGGCATAAAGAAAATACGATGGAAAAAGGTTGTTTCTGGAGCCTTGTTGTTTCTGAAACAGTGACATGCGTTGTTGTAAGGAGGGAATCGTTGTTGAGAGGGCCGTTGTAGGGAGGGAGCACTGTATACATTTATATTCATGTAAAGAATGATGACATCATGAACGTTGATTAGATTATTTTTTAAATGGCATATTAACCCTTCGCTTGCTGAAATTTAAAATACATTTCTCCTTCTTTACCCATGCCCTGTTGTATAATTATATATATATATATCTTCACTGTATACAAATATTGCGCTGTGGAGTGCACTGGTTGCACAATCAACTTGTAAATAGTGCAGACCCTGATGAGACAGCTCCTGCAGGAGCTGTCTCATCTGGGTCTTCACTATTTACAGGTAGGTATATTGACGCGAATAGCAAGCGAAGGGTTAACACATAAAGTGTTTGCCAAAGCTAAAAATGTAGAATCAGATCTATATTACCTCATAAGCAAACAGAGCAGACCCTGGTCAACCGATTATAAGGCGTAGAAAGGCTTACTTATTGAATAAAGGGTTACATGTAAATTCCGTTTTAAAGGGGGTTTATTGTATTCGACACCAGACAGTGTGGTATCCATGAATATATTACACGACGATACATACCCCCCCCCCTTAAAAATAAGTGGTCAAATATATAGGAACAACACAAATACATAAGCAAAAGTTTGTAAGAATATTTTACACCAGTTGCATGAAAATCAAATGTTTACTTCGTTGTAGAGTATCACTCTCCTTCAAAAGGTCGACAGGGATATCACAGATTGCAATAAAGAACAAGCACCCTAAACATCCGTGTGTCAGAATAGGCAGTTGAGGTAAACTATTGTGTTCACCTTCTTTATTTACACTCCAATCACAGTATATAGCGTGTGTGTCCATCACATTCATTAATGACCGCGTGGCATCAGCGGGAAAAACTGAGAACCAACCTCCGGATTTCTGCGATGGGTATTCGCCATTCCTTAATGAATATGTCTCCTCAGCAGTCCTTGGTTGCCAGTCCCGACCGCATATCCTACGTTGCAGCATATCACAAGCGTGTTCTGGCGACTTCGCTGGCCAGTGCATTCGCTCTATGTCCTGCCGCTCCAGGTACTGGTCCACTGCTCTTGCTCAATGTGGGTGTACGTTGTCATCAACCAGGATGAAACTAGGACCGTAGGCTCCAGCGCAAAAAGGGTTTAAGATATCCGACCAGAGCCCCGTTCCTTGTGACATAAAGATCCGTATGACCGATACGAGAATTCAATATGTCATGCACTGCAACACAGCAGATACGGAAACGTGTGTTTATCTGTCTCCACACTCGTCTGTGCCCACCAGTGAAGTCATTAGACTCGTCAGTCCACAAACTTTGATATCTGCCTTGTTAGATTATTCAGTCAAGACCGTGTGTGGTCGCAGTGATTTGGGTTTTATGCATTTTTAGATTTAAAGGGTTCAGGAATAATTCAACTTTCTTATTTTGAAATTGTTTGCATTTCCAAACAAGATATCTACCCTTATACCTTTGACTCTTAAATGTTTTTGTTGGGTATATTTCACATTCATACTTTGGGCACCAAATAATTTTTACCTGAAACACTGTCTTCTGATTTAAAGTGATATTATCTGCTATAAACACATATTTCCTAGAAGAGCCGTCTGATCAGGGTCTGTTCTGTGTGCTGATAATTTGATAGATCTGTTTCTTTGCTCTCTAAAATGACTACAATGTTCCACCTTTGATATTTTATTATACCGATTTAGTCCATGAATATTCAGTAGGTATTGAAACTTGTAATAAACACAGAACAGAAAAAGGTTTAAATGTTTCCCCTTTTGGTACAAAAAGACCGTTTAAGTCGATACTTATCAGTTTTTCAATGAAGAAAATATTCCAAAATAGGGAATTTATATAATACATAAATACTTGAATTGCTCTGATCTAATATTTCGACCACTAAGGGCCCTTTTCAAAGATTATCATATCAAAATACACGTCACATTTTTGTTACATGCATTCAGCCATAAAATCAAAGATAGAGCAATTCAAGTATTTATGTATTAGTTTTTCGTAAATAAAAACTAATTAGCGATGAGTTTTCAATGAAAGACGGAACAGTGTCCTATGTTCAATTGGATTAAGCTCGATATACTTCTTTACAGCATACAATCAAATCCTTTAACTCTTTTGGTGCCAAATTTCTAATTGTCTTTAATCCAATTTTGTTAAATCATTCGGTAAAATAAGGAAATAAGATAAATAAATGCATCTCATCTGGATCCAAACTCATTTCAAACTTGATCATAGATTCGCTTAATTGCATCCATTTCTGTGAGTTTTGTTCTGGCGACAACGGTGGTGAAAGACACCATGGAATCAGGTTAGTTTCCAAACACAGTGTATTAAATTTAGTTGTTATGTCTTGTTTTATCCTTTCTCCAACCTTAGAGTAAACAGCTTAAACGCTAAAGCTGTAGCATGTTGTAGGAATATGCACGTACCATGTTGTAATAAGTCTGGATAAGGCAAAGAGTATCCGAACTTTGTGACACATTGATATCCTTTAGAAAGGAGGGGAACACATGAATATGATATGATTAATGTAGATTTAACGGTGGCTGGTAGGTCGACGAGAGTTTGTTCAACAACCTAAAGGTTGACGGGCATTTAATTATTTTCCGGATACTAAATGGCATGTTTGCAGAAAGGGAGAAACGTCCACGAAGGAAATCAAATTACACCAATTAGAAAACTCATTATTGCGAATGCTTCAGATTAGTAAGAGAAACCATATAATTGAATTTTTAAGCACAAAACATTTTCAAATCGTCGCGCAGATGCAGCCTTGAAGTGGAGATTACCGGCAAATGCTTGTTGTCATTAATCCATTTGCTCCCACGTTCCCATATATTTTTTTATATGGGACGTAGGGAAACAGTGTAGATTCTGATCAGACGCCGCATGATGCGGCGTCTGATCAGAGTCTACACTGTTTGCTGATAGGAATTTCAATATAAAACAAACCGAAATTTTGAATTTAGGCCAGGCACCCCTTAAATTAAAAATGGACTTAATCCAATATATAAACATTGAAGAATCCACTGGGCGAAAATTGGTTAAGTGATGGCAGAGGTCTAGAGAAAATTAAAAGATTTTAACGAATAACTCCTTTATTTCTCCACCAAACCCTGCGTTGCACCCTTTCTTTAGAATCGTCTCTTCCAGACGTATCTAAACAGTAATCGCGCTATAGGGTTCGGTGGAGAAATGACGACTTTAGCATTTCAATATTATTATTTATTTCTTCTATCTGTTGCTCTGTGATCCCGCTCCAACAAAGTTTGCACAGCTGATAAGGTATGTGCGGATTCAATTTGAAAACTTTAGACAAACTGGAAGTCTTGATCAAACTGCTCCTTCAGTAACCAACCATTCCCCTAGTTTATATGCGTCCGAATACTTGGAGTTAATAAAGGCAGACTATCAGTAACTTGTATCAGATTTGTACAGATTATTAACAGCTACATCCTTATTCATACAGTCATTTATTGACCACTATCATAAATATGAATAGATAATTCAGTCCTTATTTTACTTCTATCTTGCATTATACATGTACATGTACAACCACTTACTGCAAAAAGTAGTAATTCCATATCAACTGATTCATTAATGTCTGCCAATCTGTTGCCAGATGCCGTTATTCAATGGCGCCAACAATGTTATGTATACCAGTATTTGGTGTTCGCTTCCTCAAGTAATTTCAGATTTCAGAAATTACAGTCAACCCTCGTTACAACGGAGGTGTTTGTTTCCATACATTTTGCTGGTATAACATAGTTGCCGTTATAACGAGTTTAAACATGAAAGGAATCATGTGGCCAGTTTTAAATTAGTACCAACAGGTGAACGCTTAATGCAGAAAACAAGAAGTGCAAATAGCTCCATTTGGGAGATTTTTGTACTTCTTGTGTTCTGAATAAAGCGGTCACTTGTCTTATTGGCATTGCACCTAAATATTCAATGGGTTTTTTCAAAGACTTAACGGTAATTTTGTTTCAATGCATACTGTCGGTATAACGAGGGTGTCATTGTAACGAATGTCGCTATAATGAGGGTTCACTAAACATGCGTCTGCTCAATTTTCCATGATGCATGTTTGACTACTTCCGAATCGATCAGGCTTTGGTCTTCAGGGGACATTTACCTTTACATTTTGGCTTGGATGAAACTATGATAAGCGTAAGGGTTGGTATCCTTAACCTTTAGCCTGCTGAGCAAATTATGTTTACAGAAAGTTTCACCTAGTACATTTAAGTTATAATCAATTTATCTACCAAAATGCAATCAGGATGTCAAATAGTTTGGATCCTGATGAGACTCCGAGTTTTATTTACATGCAGTGTCTGGTTACATATACAAGTATTTGATACATGGTTTAATCCCCCAGTGGCCTTGTTTCGTTACTGACCGTTCCAAGTCGGCACTCCTACTTTAGCCCTATCGTCCACTTTGATTTTATATGTTAAATGTTTTATGGATTTCTTTGCGTTTCGTCACGCTTTGTTTTGTACATGTGCTGGTGGCTTAATGCAGGATAAAAGTAATGTAAAACGCTCATATGGGAGTTTTCCGCATTGCTTTCGCACTGCATTAAGCACCATCAGTGTGCTTTTGAATCTATTTGCTCCCACGATCCCATATATGGGACGTATTCAAACAGTGTATACTCTGATCAGACGCCGCATAATGCGGCATCTGGTCAGAATCTACACAGTTTGCTGAATATCAATATAAAACAAAACGAAATTGAAAATTTAGGCCATGCACCACTTAAATTAAAAAAAAATGGGGTAATCCAATATATAAGCATGGAAGAATCCACTGGGAGCAAATGGGTTAAGACTCTTGTGTTCAATAAATAAATGGACGCTTAGGACAGGTTCTACTGTAGTTTAACTAACCTACCTACATGTAATAAGATCTTAACCCTTTCAACGCTGCAACTAATCCATAGCAAATGACAGTGCACTAGTTTCCCGCATTCAAGGGATTAAAAACGACACATAAATGACGATTTGTTATACTCAAACTCGTGTAAGTGCTAATGGAGAATGGCATAAATGCGCAAAGTTACTCTCGAATAGGTTGTCATTATTTCAA
The DNA here is from genome assembly GCA_963576725.1 of Azorinus chamasolen. Taxonomy (NCBI): domain Eukaryota; kingdom Metazoa; phylum Mollusca; class Bivalvia; order Cardiida; family Solecurtidae; genus Azorinus; species Azorinus chamasolen. The sequence goes on from OY755249.1 coordinate 3,738,502, forward strand.
GTTTGCCTTGTAATTCGTTAATACGTTTTGCAATGACTGACGTTTAGATTCATTGTACATGTATCAACTACACTAGAATATGTCTTAACCCTTCGCTTGCTGAATTTTAAAATACATTTCTCCTTCTTTACCCATGTCCTGTTGTATAATTACATAAATCTTCACTGTGTACAAGTATTTCGCAAGCATTACATCTACGTTCAAGGGCAGGTAAATCCATATAATTTGAAGACAGCGAAACAAGAAGATTCATTTAGTGCACAAATACACTTCATAGAGGCCATGAACTTGACTGAGGAGTTTGCGACACCACCTACTCATGTTACATGCGCAAATTACAAAATTACTCAAAGTTCAAAGGGAGATAAATCTACGATGCTTGATACTAACAAATGCAAATTGCGTCTTGCGAAAAGAACTACTCATGTTCAAATACGGACAGACCGCCCGGCCGCCCGACAGGATCCAGTATACCACCTGAAATTGTATTTGCAGGGGTCAATAGGAGCTTACTGCAGTTCTTTCGATCTGCATTTAGCTTAGAAATGTTCACAATAAAGACTTTGCCTTTCTTCAAATATTTAAATGTTGATATAATAACATACAAACGAGAGTGCCAGTAGGCACAATATACGCCCGTCGAGGCCTTATTCAACATAAACTGAGGTTTACCATATTTGCTAAACGCAAATGCTAAATGCAAATTCTAAGTTTAATTGTGCGACCCTGACCTTAGATAAACATACCGGGACACATCATGCTACTGTAGCATGTCCATATAAACATTGTGATGTAATTTGAGAAGGATCCACCGAGCAGAATTTGAGTTAGAGATGTTACAGACAGACGGACAGATAATGCCATTCCATAATACGTCCCGGTTTTTTTTAAACAGATGAAGCTTGTAATGGTAACAAGTGTTCCCAGTTTCAAAGCTTTATCTCAAAGGGTTATGTAAATAAGTGGACTTCTAAAAACGTTTTCAGCATGAATTGAGATTAATATATTCGCTTAACACAAATGCAATTACAATTACAATTATGCGACATTGACCTTGGATATACGTACCGGGACACACCCATGCTAGTGTCGCATGTCCATATAAACAGTATGGTGAAATGTATGTAAGAAGGACCCATCAAGCAGAACTTGAGTTAGAGGTGGTACAGTATAAATTGAGGTTAATGTATTTGCTTATGCTTATATTTGAACTTGAGTAAGAGATGTTACAGACAGACAGACGGGCGTACAGACAGACAGACAGACAGACAGACAGACGGACAGACAGCGCCATCTATTCCATAGTACGTCACGTCTTTTCAAACGGGCGTATACAAATAATAGCAAGTGCAAAATTCAGTATTTAGATAATATAGACACATAGAAATACAGCATTGAGTGGATTGCACACTCGTAGTCGTTTTATTTATTTCCACAGTCGTATACCGATATCTGAGAGTGTACAGTCTAGCTCTATTTGCTGAACCATTTTCATGTTGAAAAAATAATTGTCTCTAATTTGTTGAAAGTTTAACCGACTTTCGATTCGATGAATTGTTCAATCGGTTTAGAAACTATTGACCGAGTGTCAAACAGCCTGGATCTTGCCGGGTTAACTGGCGTCTTATCTGGATCCATGTTGTTTGCAAATTCCAGCCAGGACGAGCTTAGCATGAGACGGGGAAAATTATATACAGTAGAACACCTCTAATGCGACCACTTAATTAATAAACATGGGTGTCTTTATAAGAAGGTGGTTGCTTAATGCAGGACAAAGGTAATGCAGAAAGCTCCTCTAGGAGCTTTCTGCATTACCTTTGTCCTGCATTAAGCTACCACCTGCATCTAGCACCCATAATTGTACATCTTTTAGGTGGTCGCATTGGCGGGGTATTACTGTACAAAACACATTTCTTAGTACTTGTCTTTTACCCTGATAAAATAAATAGTTACAAAGGTCATAAAAGACAGCATAACATTTAATATAGTATGCTATTATTATTTGGTAACTGTATTAGTTTTTAAACAGAGACATGTGACATTTATATTAAAATATTCAATGTAAGTCTCCCTGAATGAATCATAAATAATTTTCCTGTAAGACCAACTTCTGGTATTACAAGATCTGTTATCCCACATAGCCAAACATTGAATTAGAAAACAAGTTTTGTTATAATATTCTCCTCCAGTATCTCTACGGACTCGCAAATCACTGGTTAATCAAACTAATATCGTAAATTGATTTATATCGCATACAATACACACATGTCTTGCCCTCTGCAATCTCGAGTCGGTGAACACGTTCTTAAAACAGGCCTGGATATTTTACAAACATAATTTAAATTTATGCTGTTTCTTTTTTATTAATTATATTGGTATTGCTATTGTGTATGTTTTTGTTTGTTTCTTTTTTCCTGGTTTGCTGGTTTTGTTTTCCGTTTTGTTTTTTATGAGAGAGATTGTTATTGTTTGTTTTTTCTTTGGTTGGTTTGGGGTTTTTTGTTTGTTTTTGTATGTTTGCTGTTGTTGTTGTTTTATTGTTGTTGTTATTGTTTATGAGAGGTAGTTATATAATACGCATATTAAACCGATAGAAGTTGCGAATCACTGTCGGTCTAATATCAAATAATCTTTGGTCTACTGGAAAAAATTATCTCTGCTCAAACCCTGATCTGCTATAAGTTTTTCACTTACTTTCGACAAACAAGCTTTGGAGTATCAAACAGCGTAGATCCTGGTGAGACGTGGAGTAACTCGGTACCTCATCCGAGTCCAAACTATTGACAAATGCTTGCCATTCCGATCCTAACCCAGTCTCTCCTACTAACACGTAGCCTCTCTAAAACTTAGTTTTTGAAACCATTGTGAAAAATAGAACATTTGCTCCATAGGAGCAAATGCTCTATTTATCACAATGGTTTCGAAACTACACAATTCTCCTTTCTGTAGTTAATACTCCTTTTCGGTAGATTAATTCAAAGAGGTTGGTCTAAACATAGTCTAGCAGTGAATGCGTTAACAGGTTAAGGGGTTAAGACGGTTTTTCTGAAAACTGTTGATTTGATTGATCCTGTGTGCCGTGTATGATAATTCAGATCACTCCAGGCCTTGTAGTGTTGTTGCAATTAGTATTGATATCCTACGTCATATATCATCGTTGTGGGAAATGAAATATGGAAGGTGGCACATTATAGCCATTTTAGAAAGTAAAGAAATAGATATTTCAAATTCAAGAGCGAACAGAGCAGACCAAGATCAGACGGCTCCTGTATGAGCCGTCTGATCTGGGTCTACTCTGTTTTCAAATGCGTGAAAACACGTTTATATGAAGGAAAGGGTTAAAAAAAAAACTCGTCCATATCTTATAATGGAACATATCCATTTTTAGAAGTGAGGGGAACACCAAACAAAATGTTTACTAGTACAGTAAAAACCTCTCTATAACGGCCACTAAATTGTGTTCATTAGTTGGTATTTAGGGCAGGTGGTTGTTTAAAGCAAGGTGAAAGCAAAACAGAACGCTCCTATAGGAGCGTTCTGTTTTACTTTCACCTTGCTTTAAGCAGCCACCCGCCTTTAGCACAAAATACTTGATGTAATTTAGTGGCCGTTATAGAGAGGTGTTACTGTATAAGCCATTGACATTGACATGTATTTAGGAAACATTGCAGATGAGATGGACGTTAGTAGTAATCTGATCTGAATCTACAATGTTTGCCTATGTCCGTTTTAGCACCCCCCCCCCATGAGTACTCATGTAGTAAATATTGACGTCATGAATATTAAATAGATTGATTTGTTATGAATTTTTAAGCACATGGACACGGAATATGTTGGCCATGGCAGAAACTGTAGAATCATATCTATATTATATCATAAGCCTGATAGGAGCCGCCTGATCAGGGTCTATTCTACTGTATGCAAAGAAGCAGAATCGCGTATTAATAATGAATGAAAGACTTTATTTAACGAGGGTAGCTCAATTAGTCATAATGACTAATCTACCTTGAGGCCCTCAAAACAAGCATTTCATACAAAATACAAAACAGTAAAACACAGATCTATATACACAAGAAATGAATGTTCAGAAATTCAGTATTGTTGCGTCTGGATAATTAATAAATATTGTCTGCTTCAATTTGTAGATTTATTCTTTATGGACACGCATTTGGATCCTGATAAAACTCCGAGTAACATGGCGTCTAATCTGGATCCAATATGTTACATTGTATCAATATAGGATCAAATGTTAGGAGATACATTTAACATCCCAGATACATAACAAGTTTTTTTTCTAAACAGCATGCCAAACACATATGTTATAGCAGAGCAGTTGGAGCGATACGGGTGTTAAACCCTGTATTGATATCACACGATCTCTAGGGAATAGTGATGGGTATTTTACAGGAAATGTTAGCTCAGGGAGTTGGTACGTTGACAGATAATTCAGTAAACGACATTTAGACTGATGTCTGTATATTTCATGTTATGTCTCAGGGGACCGGCAAATCTGAACAAATGAAATAATAGCCCGTGTGAGATGGGCATTTTGCTGTTCAGAAACCAAGTGAAAAGTCCATGAAAATAATAAGGTGAGGTGAAATTATACACATGATACATTTGATGTAAACATAGCATTATTTTCCCCCCAAGAATATGCATGTAAGAAATGATGGCAGAATGAACACGTATTAGCTGAAATTTACATGTATAAGTTTTATATGAGCACAGGATTTTGGGTCATGACAGACACTACCGAATCAGATCCATATAATACCATAACCCTTCGCTTGCTATTCACGTCAATATACCCACCTGTAAATAGTGAAGACCCAGATGAGACAGCTCCTGCAGGAGCTGTCTCATCAGGGTCTGCACTATTTACAAGTTGATTGTGCAACCAGTGCACTCCACGGCAATGATTGCACAACGATACACTTGTACACAGTGAAGATACATGTATATGTAATTATACAACAGGACATGGGTACATTTTAAAATTCAGCAAGAGAACGGTTAAACAAAGATGGCAAACCCTTATTCTGCTCTGTTTGAAAATGCGTCAGAATGGTATTTTAAGGAGTATTTTAGCAAAGAATATGACTGAACTAATCAAACATAAATTTCCAACTGATGACTGTGAAAGAGATCGATCGTTACTAATAATGTTTGAATCCGTCTGTCTTGGTTGATGATGGATAGCACTCTGAGGTGGAGCAACGTCTGTGATTACTTAACATACGAATCCTAGAGTCCATAGCGTTAAGCCGTGACAGGTTCTATGGAGACCCTGGGTTGCCGATGCTACAAGACCCCCCCCCCTCCCTCTCCACCTTGCCGGCGTATTCCAGAGGAAAGTAGAGCAGTACGTTTGACAGAAGGATGTCAAGTTGACTGATATAACCAACCGATCCTGACCGTACCAACGGCGACTCACAAGGCAGTAGCACTGCTTGTTTGCCCATAGTTAAGAATATTTAACCATAATTATGCCTAGTTTACATCTGACACGGAGGCCGTACGATTTCTATCTCTGCGATTTTCCTACGATTTTGTTTGGCATCGTAGAAGTCTACGGGCTGCGATGTTTTTGTCTACATTGCCTGCGATCATCGTACGATTATTTCTGTATACTGATCGGGACTTATCCGTACGATGACTGAGCGGCGACCGTACGGAAATCGTGCGATCTCCGTTCAGTCATCGCGCTGTCTCCGCTTGGATAAAGCAATTGTACGGAGCCCGTGCGTAGCCCGTACGGAGCCTGTGCGGGTACCATACGAACATCAGCGGGGTTATTCCATCTTCTATTGATAGACAAACTATAAATGCAGGAAATCTCAAAATCGCGACACGGTCATCGTGCGGTCGCCGTGAGGTTGCCGCAGGATGACCGTGCGATGTACGTACGATTTCACGGGTATCGCACGGACACCGAGCGGCAGCCTTGCGTTGATCTTGTGATGACCGTACTGTCGCCGTACGATTTATTTTACTACATGTCCACAGAAAATCTGTCGTTTTCCACACGATGCTCGGGCGGCCTCCGTACGATGTCCGTGCGGAGATCGTACGATGACTGTAATCACGTGTTTACGGGCTGCGGGCTTGCGATTTTTTAAAATTCGACAAATCGTAGAGGCTACGGCGCCCGTATGCCTCCGTACTGAGACCGTGCGGTTTTGACTTAACGGCGAGTCTACGGGTGCCGTAAACTCATCGCAGGGCAAATATAAACTAGGCATAATAGAGAAGCCGGTGCGTCTAACATGCTACGTGTCTGGGGACAGACCGCCTCCATGTCCCATGCAGTTTAGCCTGAGGCCGCGAGGTACTCAGTTTACGTGTGTTGGCACGAGAAGACACCGTATAATGTTGTGTACTGACAGGCAGGTCTTACGTACAAGACTCCCTTTTCGCCCGTGTTGGGTTAGCCAGCGGTTGGGGCTAAAATCAGAAGGTGACAAGCACACAAGACACAGCTGACCACACTGAACATGTCGGAAAACCATTTTTGCACACAACTGAGTAATTATAAATAAGTATATGATCACAATAACATCATGTTTCAGGAGCCATCGATTTGCCAACTAAAAAAACTTCATATGTGAAATGTTCGTGTAAAATAGAATTTATGTTTAACATACAGTCTACAAATTGAGGCTAATTACATAACCCATTCCTCATATCAACGCATTTTAACCCATTTGCTCCCACGATCCCAAATATGGGACACAGGCAAACAGTGTAGACTCTGATCAGACGCCGCATTACACAGTTTGCTGATAGGAATTTCAACATAAAACAAAACGAAATTAAATATATTAGGCCAGGCACCCCTTCAATTACAAATGGACTAATCCAATATATAATCATGGAAGAATCTACTGGGAGGAAATAGGTTAATGTCTCTGCAAATATAATAGACCTAGATGAGGGGTCTGCTCTGTTTGCTTATGTAATGTGTGCAAATATTGTGTATATTTCAAAATTATATACAAGTCTTTGGCCCAATACATCATGTACATGTACATGTACTCATTTCTTACTGCTCCTGCTTGTAAGATAAGCTTTTCACGACCCTAACAGAACTGTTTTTGAAACAACATATTAAGCTGTTCATCCAATGCATGTTTTATGGTGAATCTAAAATATCTGTATTTGTTAGGTCATATGTTCTATAGCACTTTTAAAAAAAAAAAGATAAAAAAAGATAAGGTCCTTTGGGTGAGACTTTATAAACCGAGTTCGATTTATCAGTGCGTTTTACTTGGCATGCTAAAGAAACAGAGGACCTCTCTCAATAATAAGAGTAGGACACCGCGCCCGGGTTTCTCTTTATCCGCCTCCTCTATCTGAAGCGACAAATCAGCCCATAGTTGTAATGTACTAATGCGTGCATTTGATACAATTGAAACGAAATATTCTTCTGGTTCGTACACGCAAATAACTTGGATCCAGATGATACACTCAGTAACAATTTGACACTCAGTCCGCTTTTCAAAAGTTCGGGGACAGATCGGGGACAGAGCATCTATCATTCGTGTCAGCATGAGAAGAATCAGATTTTTTAATCAATGTGTACCAAGGGTACTACAACGACTGTTGGCTGAACAAAGTAACACCATGTTTTTCTGGTTTTCGTGAATCACGAGTCTCCCGAGACACCATCAGACATAATTAAAGTGTAAATAGTTCATGAAATGTCACGAGACACCCATTAACTCTTAACACTTCGCTTGCTGAATTTTAAAATACGTTTCTCCTTCTTTACCCATGCCCTGTTGCATAATTACATATATCTTAACTGTGTACAAGTATTTCGCTGTGCAATCATTGCTGTGGAGTGCACTGGTTGCACAATCAATTTGTAAATAGTGCAGACCCTGATGAGACAGCTCCTGCAGGAGCTGTCTCATCTGGGTCTTCACTATTTACAGGTACGTATATTGACGTGAATAGCAAGCGAAGGGTTAATCTGCTGAATACATACACCAATATCAAAATGGCATACATGTAGATGTATGACTAAAATCGTAACCATATCCAGCATGCATATTAAAAAAATTTATTACATGAATATGCATGGACTATTGTTTTATAATAACAAATTAACAGGAAAACGTTCGGCTGCGAGAAAAAACGGTAGTTTCTGGGTCCATGCTTATAAAGCTTTTAGTTGAGTCTGAGTTCGTTCTCAAGTTTTTGATTGGTCAGATTTGAGCTTTTGACTCAAACCTGACCAATCAAAAGCTTGAGATCTCAAATCGGACCAATCAAAAGCTTGAGAACGAACTCAGACACAACTAAAAAGCTTTATAAGCATGGACCCAGGTCTATATCATTAACCCTTTTCTCGATGGGCCGTAAAACATCATTCATTCATTCACTCATTCATTCTTACTTTCCTCCATGAATAGTCATGTAAGAAATAATCACGTCATGAATATTAATTAGATTCATGTGTTATAATAGCATATGGACACATACAATTTAAGCCATGGCAGAAACTGTAGAATCATATCTATATTATATCATAAGCAAACAGAGCATACCCTGATATGGGTCTGCTCTGTTTGCAAAGGCGTAGGAAGGCGTATTTATGGAGTGAAGGGTTAATAAGCAAAGAGAGCATATCTTAGTCAGACAACGTTTACGTGAGCTATCTGGGTCCATGCTTATAAAGCTTTTAGTTGAGTCTGAGTTCGTTCTCAGGCTTTTGATTGGTCAGATTTGAGCCTTTGGCTCAAATCTGACCAATCAAAAGCTTGAGAACTAACATCTGATCAATCAAACGCTGATATTGGTCTACTCTGTTTGCATAGGTGCCAATAGGCATGCGTATGACATGGTTAAATAGTATATTTCTAGTACAGTGAACCCTCATTACAGCAGAGGTTTTTGTTTCTAAACATTGTGCTAGTATAACGAGGGTGCCGTTATAACGAGTTAAATATGAAAGGAACCATATTGCCAGTTTTAAACAAGTGCAACAGGTGAAGGTCAATGCAGGGCACAAGAAGTGCAAAAAGCTCCCTACGCGATCACCGATCTTTATTGGCATTGTACCTATTTATTCAGTGGTTGTTTCAAAGACTTAACGGTAATTTTGTTTCAATGCATACAGCCGATATAACGAGGGTGCCATTGTAACGATTGTCGGTATAACGAGAGTGCCATTGTAACTAATGGCGGTATAATGTGGGTTCACTGTAGAAATATGTGTAGATTTATCTCGATATTGTTTGTTGTTGACAGTTGAATGGCTTGTTTAACCCTTCTAATGATTAAACAATAATGTCGACTCAATCTGTGAGTTGCTTAACTTTTCATTGACTTCACTTCCATCACACGTTTGAGAAACTATTGACCGGGTGTGATTAATTAGCCTGGGTTCTGGTGTGGTGCGTCTCATTTTGATCCAAATTGTCTGCTAATGAGAGTCAAAACGCACATAGCATGCGGATAGTTTACGGTCAGATATAAACAACACAGTAAACCTCTTTATAACGGTTACTAACATGCGTTAATTAGTTGGTACATTAGGACAGGTGGCTGCTTAAAGCAATGTGAACGTAAAACAGAACGCTCCTATAGGAGCGTTCTGTTTTACGTTCACATTGCTTTAAGCAACCACCTGTCTTTAACACAAAATACTTGATGCAATTTAGTGGCCGTTATAGAGAGGTTTTACTGTATAATTATTCTCTTTTGACCATTCTCCTGATCATGTCTCGTTTTCCAGCACTGAAACATTCCCCAAACGTACAATGTTCTTGATTATAAATGACATTCTAATCAGAAATCCTTTATATGACTAGTAGAAAGATAAATGGCCCACTATGATTAGTATAGTAAGGACCAGATTATAATGACGCATGGGAAATATTGCTTCAAAATAGCAATAGAACGTGCTCATTTCCAATGGTAGTGTAGGTGAATTAGTCCCTACACCGCTGTAATTAACCCTTTCGGCGCCAAATTTCTAATTGTCGTCTGCAATCCATGTTTGTTAAATCATTCAGTAAAATAAGGAAATATAAATAAATACCAATGTCAAAGGAATAAAATACATATATAGAAATAGAGATTGAGACAAATAGTTAAGTCCCTGATCGGACACCGCCTTGAAAAAGCGGCGTCTGATCTGGGACTGCACTATTTGTTGTGGTGCATTTATGCGACTGTGGCGGTGAAAGGGTTAATGCACCGTGTATTCAAATTTACATCTGGTCGCAATATGGACTACCGCCGAGTTTTAAGCTTTTCAGAAAGTATTTATCAACACCTTGGAATCTTGATGAGACGCCGGGTCGGCCTGTTTTCTGGATTAAGCCGTTGGAAAATACGAGTCAGAAAATAGGATCAAAGGTTTGCGGACGTTCCTTTATTGCTTTTATTTCAACATTCAAACAAAATACACCGTGTTGTTCGTTTTACATTTGAATGCATTTTAAAAGAAAGAACATTGTATTACATCTAACCGAATACTATACGATATAACCGGTTCCTACAGGGAAAAAGGCAAAAGACATCCCACATGATATTCAGATGATTCAAAGAGGACAGTATTGAACCCCAGTAAAGTGTTTAAAATCTGATTTAACTGATTGATTGATTCAGTAAACTAAATTTAGAATTATTACAATTTCAGAAATACCATTTCAACAGATTTCAAATTTTACAAACGCACCGTGAAATACGTTGATGATAAAATCTTATCCTGTAAGGCATGTTTTGATTTGTAGTTGCAAGCAGTTCAATAAAAACAAGAAGCTCGGTGTCTCCTCCAGATTATATAAACTGACCCAGCGCAGACCATTACGTAGCACTCAAGTTATAAGGCGTAGAGTAAACAAACAAGCTATTAATTCCATTTTTCATGACATTCCTTTTGCATTTCTACTTTTGCTTTCGAAGGATCATCCATTTTGCAGAATATTTGGTATGTGACAGCATATGTCACTCTTTCTTGGATATGTGTCTACCCGGTTTGCCCTTGAAATAGTACAAAGTCTCTTGTTTATATTGTAATTATAAATGTTTCAGTTAATTAATATTCATGACATCACTATGACCTGCATGCTTATTCATGGAATAAATGGTTAACATCGAAAGGATTCAAGATAGAGTGAACCCTCATTACAACGGAGGTGTTTGTTTCCAGACATCGTGCTGGTATAACGCGGTTGCCGTTATAACGAGTTTATATATGAAAGGAACCATTTGACCAGTTTTAAACTATTACCAAGAGGTGATCTCTTAATGCATAACACAAGAAGTACAAAAAGCTCCCTAGCTTTTGCACTTCTTGTGTTCTGCATTAAGCAATCACCTAGGCTATTGGCATTGCATCTATTTATTCAGTGTTTGTTTCAAAGAGTTAACGGTGATGTTGTTTCAATGCATATTGCCGGTATATAACGAGGGTGCCATTGTAACGAATGCCGGTATAACGAGGGTGCCATTGTAACGAATGCCGGTATAACGAGGGTGCCATTGTAACGAATGCCGGTATAACGAGGGTGCCATTGTAACGAATGCCGGTATAACGAGGGTGCCATTGTAACGAATGCCGGTATAACGAGGGTTCACTGTATAGCTTTCTTGTCATAATTATGTAGTGCAAATTGTAAGCCTTTCTCTTGTGTAAAAACTTTTGCACGACTTTGGAAACAAAGTAGACCAGGATCAGACGGATCCTAGTGTATGATCCGTTTTCCTATGACACACACTACGTTAGGTTTAGTATAAAACCGGGTTTTAGAGACAGGTAGCAGCTTAATGTAGGGTGACAATAATACAGAAAGTTCCTCTAGAAGCGTTTTGCTTGGCTGCAACCCTGCATTAAGCAGCAATCGTATTTAAATTCTAAATGTATTTAAATTATTCTCTACTAGAATTTCCGGTAGGGAGGGGGTTTACTGTATAACATTTCCTAGAAATAGAATAAATAAATTGCTCAGTTGTACTTACATAGACTGGTACAGCTGTTATATACCCCAATACGTTGATCTAATTATTTCCCTGTTGAATATTCATATAAGACATATTGTCACCAGGAATACATGTTAGCTGATTTTGAATAATGGGATGGAAAAACATTTTTTTTGTATTTGGTATTGGCACAAAATTTAAAATCAAATCTATATAACCTCTCTATAACGACCACTAAATTACATCAAGTATTTTGTGTTAAAGGCAGGTGGATTCTTAAAGCAAGGTGGAAGTAAAACAGAACGCTCCTATAGGAGCGTTCTGTTATACTTTTACCTTGCTTTAAGCAACCACCTGCACAAAATAATTAATTAACATAATTAAGTGGTCGTTATAGAGAGGTTTACTGTTGTTTCATAAGCACAAAGTGCATAACCTAATAAGACGACATCTACAGAAGCCGTCTGATCTCGGTCTACTCTGTTTGCAAATGCGTGAAAACAAAACGTTTATGCAGGAAAGGATTAGATGTGTTTCGAGTACAATACAGCTCGCTAATCCGAATACATAAATAAGTGCAGTAAAACATTTCTATAACAGCTTCTAAGTTATGTCAATTAGTTGGTATCTAGGACAGAAAGGCTGCTTAAAGCAAGGTGGAAGTAAAGCAGAACGCTCCTATCGGATCCAACTGTCTTTAAAACAAAATACTTGATGTAAATTAGTGACCGTTATAGAGAGGTTTTACTGTACCAGCATTGATGTTTATGACAGATGTCAGCTTAGTGCTGTTTAAAAGTCATACAGAAAGTTCCAAGGAACATACATTAAGCAGGCATTAACCTCAATTTTCTAATTTTTTTGAGTGAGGGTTTAATGTATTTTATTAGTGCATGTTAACCACCATTTGACCTACATTTGCTGACTGAATATAAGTGCTGCTCGACAAGGTTTTACATGTATCGTTTAAACGTAAACCTGAAGAACTCTAATACATGTAACATTTGTTTTTATAAGTAAATGCCTCTTGTACTTAAGAGTTTAGTTTTGCATGTGTGTCAAGGGTACAACAACAGCCGTTGCTTGAAAATAATTATCCATGATTTCACGGTTTCTTGATTTGTGAGTCTCCAGGGAAATTTTGAAAGATATTCAAGATATTCTTAAACACATTAATGACATTTTAACTGTTTTTAAGTACAGCCAAGTGACATATAGCAATAACAAACAGGAAAAGGTTTGCTAACTGTTCACAGACTCGGTTTTAACAACATAAAACAACACATGGGAATCGATGATAGTATTAGAATGTACAGATATTCAATATCAAAGAGTAACCCAGAAACTGCATTCCTCCTGGCGTAAATCCGACTGTTTTATCATCACTCAGACAACTGTTAGGAGTAGGTGACAATTTACTGGCATCTGATTTTGAAAACGAAACATCTCCTGATATGATTTCATGCTTATAAAGCTTTTTAGTTGAGTCTGAGTTTGTTATAAAGCTTTTGATAGGTCAGATTTGAGCCAAAGGCTCAAATCTGACCAATCAAAAACATGGGAACGAACTCAGACTCAACTAAAAAGTTTTATAAGCATGGATAATGGAGTTAAAGTGGGAACACTTCACTAAGTCTACGTCTCCAGTCATCAACATAGTCATTCTTAAACCATTTTCCTCATGCAAACGTCTTTTCACGCCTTTGCAAACAAAGAAGACCCAGTACGAGCCGTATGACCAGGGTCTATTCTGTTTGCTTATAAAACTACAGTGATGTGATTTTTAAAAGTTTGTGTTGAGATAAAACACTTCTGTGGTCTTGTACCATAACTATATGTATGACCATGTGAGAAAACGGAATGACAAAAACAGAGTTGTGATTATTTGGCCGATAAGAGGCCATGTATTCTGTATTTTGTAAAATTGATATGAAACATTTACAAAATGAAAATCAAAATGATGAAATCCAATAAGGATCAATGTGGGGGGTTTCATTCGAAACCGCCATATAAACATAACGTATAAAGATCAATACAGAATCTGACTAAATACAAAGATACTAAATTACAGTAAAATAAACTAAAATTCTCTACATTGAGGCAGAGTCAGGGGAAGGTGGTGGGAGAATTTTCGTTATTTTTCAAATGGCGGATTTTCTCATGGGAGGAAGTTTTCAAGTTGGCTTGCGGTAGGTCAGTGGTTTTGCCTGGATGCGCGTCGGTGCACGAGACGATGCAATTTGTTCCATGCACAGAAACATCTCTGGGTATTACATTACCTGTAATTAGGTGCACAGCGCAATGTGACGTTTCAATCATATTGTTAAAAGCGACGTAATACCCTATACAGGAAAACAAATACAAAGGCCTTCATAGTTTCAAAGGAAAACTACAGAGCTCCAAACCGGTTACAGTAAAATCCTTCTTAACTTGGCATTCAATTAGTATCAGTGCCGGTCATTCAGACAGGTGGCAGATTAATGCAGGGTTAAAGTCATGCAGAAAGCTCCTTTGCGAGCTGTATGTATGCCTTTCTTGTCATAAAGGAATAATTATGCAATAATACACCATAACAGACAGGATGACAAATTGGGACAGTATAGAAAATGACAATGATGCGAGCTAAGGCATATTACGTATAGTCATTGTAAATTATCACGTCAAGTAATATTGTTTTGTAACAGACACTTTTATTAGTCAACCAGCTACTGTTTGCGACATACAAATTCACTAGAAAATGTTAGAAATCATAATACGCAGTTCTACTAAGCAATCAAATAAACATTTTGGGATCGAAAAGCTCAACGTCAGTATGAAACAGAAAGAAACAACAGTTTTCAATGGCATAAAGGTAAAACGAAATGTTAAACTGTTAGAGAGTGAATCAAGAATCTAGACTGTTTACGACTTGAACTACTGCTATCCCGTAGTCAGCAAATGGTGCTTTTTTAAACTTTGCAAATCACTTTAAATCGGCATTAGAGCGGTTGGAAATGATAACTTCCATTGCAGAGGAGGACAATATGAGATAATATGCGTACATGAAACATGTTGCGGTTCTCCTCCAAACCTTATGTCGTGACAACTCTTTAGAATTGTCTCTTCAAGACACAGCATAGGGTTGGGTGGAGAAATCACGGGTTCAGTACTTGAATATGCACATTTTAACTATATGTATAGCTCCGTATTGTAATGTTCATTTCAGCCACGTGCTGGTCATCATTATTCCGTATTTTATCATGCAACGTCACCAAACATAACTACTTCCTACTAGCATAATATTTTCCACGCCGACGCTGTATTTTGTGAGGTATAGTGTACGTGTACTGACCCCACTGGGGTGCAAGTTTGGTTCAGCAAATAGGAGGAAACCAGAAGGACGAAAAGGCAGAATTAAACATAAACATCCAATTTAACACAAGTGCTCACCTTTGTCTCAACTGTTTGTCCATATAAAAGGAATAAATCAAGTTTGTTTATGTTGTAAAAGTCGATGACGTCACTGCCCGCCAATATGACGTAACGTATATCGCACTTGCATGTATTTTCATTCAGGGGACAAAATCGCTTGAGCAAACTTTCTTTTTCTTCATTTTCTGCATTTTTTCTTGGTGTTGCATGATAAATGAATTACTATGCTAGTAGTTTTGAGGTTAAGCTGTATTTTGGCTCGTCAGAAAAGTAGTTAACAACTTTTCCAACTCGCCAAAATACAGATGAACTTCAAAACTACTAGCATAGAAATTATTATGTATCCACACAATCCAAATTAACATCTCGAGATGGTTCAAGAACTCAGTTCCCAGTATTCCGCAGTCATTAATATTTTCATTATTAATTATCTACCCTTTTGACTGCGGCTGTCATTTTTATACAGTGTATAACAAGATCAGAGGGCTCCTAGCGCACTGTTTGTCAATAAAACATTCTACCCTTTATCCCATTACCTCATCGGCTATTTTTACATACAACCTCTACCGAAAGGGAGCATTAACTAGAGAAAAGGAAAATTTTAGAATTTTGTAGCTTGAAACCATTGTGATAAATAGAGCATTTGCTCCTATAGGAGCAAATGCTCTATTTATCACGATGGTTTCATCAAGTGACTTTTACAGAGTCGTCAACATAAGGAAATGGGTTAATACTGAATGAAATCTACATTTTAACGGTGATGGACTATTCCAATTAGTTAATTGAAAGGTTCCAATAGTTAACAGTTTGCGTAAGATAGAATGTATCAAAGCAACTAGATATAATGAACTTGTTCACAACCAAAACGCATAACGGGCCGAAGTTTTGAAATTGACACATTACATCTATGTCAAGGACTTTCTAATGAATGTATTCATCATATACAGTTCGTAAATCATCTTGTGTCGAATGAAATAGCTTTGATTTATGATCTAAATACATAACATTAAATAAGCGTTGATATGATGAATTGGTTTCATGCAATTGAGAAATAAGCTATAATACAGTGACGCGCCATCAAAATAACAGCTCTGTTGTAAATGAAATTGTAAGAAAGAAACAAATTAATTTACTTTCATTACTTCATACAAACGCTTGTTCTCGCCTTTGCAAACATAGTAGGCCTAGCAATGACGACTCTTTTGGGAGCCATTTGATCAGGATCTGCTCTGTTTGCTTATGGAAATATACAGATCTGATTAAACAGTGTATGCCATGTTCAACACATCCTGCACTCTACTGATGAATATACATGGTGTCATTATTCACCAAGTAAAACGTTTAACATGCTAAGACAGTACATCAAATATAATACTGAACGTGGAACGCTAAATATAATATTCTAACTGATATCAAGTACTTCAACACATAGTAGTCCGTACATATTGTAGCATATTGTCCACGAGAGACGCAGTTACAGGCACATTTAGTTTCCTCTCAATAGTCGTACAAAAGCCATAATAATGCTCAAGTCCCACTGTGTTTGGCATGGTTTTATACAAAAAGCTATTTGTAAATTTAAAAATCGAAAGTGATTTGCGTGCTCTTCAAATAGTGTCGTATAGTTATCTAGTCAATTCGTCATAGATAGCAGAATTATATATTTACTGTCTTACGGATAAAACTTAACTTTACAAAATTGATATTAGTGCGTGTTTAGTATTAAGCTTTATAGAAATCCCCTAACCTCTGATCCGTAATACATAATAAACCTTACTAATGAAACAAGTAATGAAGTGGTTTCTGTCGTACCCTGAATGGATTTATTCAGACAATTGTATAAACAATTGTATAAATGGAATATCCTCCTTTTGGATGATACAGTAACGCCAAAATAAGTTAAAGTAGAAAACAAACAGTCAAACAGGGAGAGCCACACACGTAATGGCACGGCGCCAAACACCATCAAACGAGAAACGGCACAATTACACGTTATTGAATACCCTTGCTATAAATAGTAACAAAATTGCCGTAGAAAACTGTCATTACGGAGTCATGTGACCGATCCATAATGGCCCGGCGGGTCGATTATCCATAATCGGCCCACGATATTTTTCACGCGCAATGCGTTGATCTTACCAACATAGCTCTAGATCTAGATCTATTCAAACATGGCCGGAGAAAGGTGATTGACGTCGTTGTAAAATCGTATTCTAGATCTGGAAATCTGTAAAGTTTATACTATAGATCTACAATCGTAAAATTCTATTAAAAATCAATTTATTTGTTTGTATCGATCGGTACTAGATATACCTAACTTTGTTTATGTTATTCAAAAATGACAGTTGTGACGTCATAATTTCACGTCATCCATCGGAAGTTCTCAAACAAATTTTCTATGTTAAAACAATATAATTATAACTCAATCGTTAGTGTTAGTGGTTATAACGTCGGACTACATATTTTTCGGCGGGGATTCGAATCCCAATGAAGGCATGACTATTCCTTCCTCACTATTTTAAAGTACAGATCTAGATATATTTCTGTGGTTTGTTGGGATCTAGATGTATTGAAATGATAGGTGGCATATAGATCTAAATCTAGTAAAAATTGTAAAATATTCAATAAAAGGGTAAAATTATGGCCTGTATGTGCCTTCTGGTCATAATGGCTCACCTGGTGTCACAATAGCCCTCGGGCTAAAGCCCTCGGGCTATTATGGCACCAGGTGTGCCATTATGACCAGAAGGCACACCTAGGCCATATTTTAACCTCTTAATATTTTTATTATCACTTTGTGGTGTGCGGTGGTCTAATGGTAACGCACTTGACTATCAGTCCGGAGGTAACTTAAAAAAATACGTAAATCACATGCTGATGAGTATAACATTATGGTGATTAAAGTTTGATAAATGACAAAGTAGTAAAGTCAAGCAGGAAAAGCCACACACAAAACGCCACCATCACCAAACACCTACAGAAAGCAATTGATATAGCAATTTATACTCATACACACACACATACAGTAGAAAGTCACATACAAGACGCAATCACCACCAACACATCGATAGACAGCATGTCACACACACACAACCAAACACACGCAAACACACGAGAAGAACACAGAAAACACCAACAAATACACAAGCACCAGAGACAAACATGAATAAAACACAAGCACAAAGACACAAGACAAACAAAAGTAAGGGTGACAAAGAGAGAACCGCCTTTGCACGGTCAGTAACAAAATCACCACTGGGGATTTAAACCGGTTTACGGACGTCCAAACCTCACACTTATCTCAAAGTCACCCTAGCTAAACAAACATTGTAAATAAAGGTATCCTCGCCGGACTTCCCCACAACATAGAAGACAGAAATCACAGTACAAAAGTCTTACGAAGTCATATATGTAGCCCTGATTCGTTTGTTTTCCAGTGATAATAAGGTTGCGATTGTTAAAGTCATCAACAGAACAACAAACCCTAGTTAAACGAATAAGCTGAGAAATGTAAACCTCATAAGATGTAAAATAGTTGCTTTTTTAGCCTGAGCTCTTTCTAGTATACTGAGATTATTATAGAAGATTATTATAGAATCACAGAACGGTTAAGCATAAAGTCCCACTCAACGCAATACAAAAACAGGTCTGCAATTAAATGTTCACAGCTGGCAATTGAAATACCGATTGTCTTTCGATATACAGAAGTGCCAAAGCGAACACATATATTGTCTAACTTGTGGTAATGAAGTATAAAGTATAGAAAAGTCGTATGTGCTTGTAGTGTTAGCTTGGTGTTGCCTTTTTGTGACTTAGTTAAGACCTCATTGGACTTTTTATAGACCAACAACGGTTAATTCCGGATTCTAATAAGCTTTATCACAGTTACGCTTAACATGTTCCTGAATCACTATTAGACACGATGTTATTAGTTTGGACTGTGTGGTTGGTGTGCATGAGACAGAGTTTGTTCTGAAGCGTGATTTATACGGCCTATATGTAGTTTAGGTATCCAGTACATTGTCGAAAGTTTATGTTGTTGGATTAATATATCAGCATTGAATTGTATACATTTATTAGCATGTTCAGATATTATGTCTGTGTTGGTGAGTTCGAGTTTAGCGAGTGAGAATTAACCTCGTTAATTCGATTCTTTAGTAAACATGAAAAGATAACTAGTTAGGCAGGTGGATGATACATGCATGGTGAATATATTTCAGAAAGCTTCTAGAGCAGCTTTCTGTGTGGTTTTTATCCTGCACTAAGCTGTCACCAGTCTTAAAGGCCAGTAATAAGACTTGCTTGGGAGTTCAAGTTATTATTTTGATATATAATACCCTTTAGACCTACTGCTTGCACAGAAATAGGTATTGTGTATTATTCGGTATATATCCAGCTTTATAAAATCCTAAACTACTGTCTCTTCTGTGCTGACGCTTTCTCCCCTTTCAGTATTGTAACTATGGCATTGGAATTTTGATTTTTCTAAGCCGTCTTCTTTATTGGAAAATGTCATGACACAAAATATAAAAACGGCTTTATATCATTAACGATAAATATTTCCACTGTTTCATCATAAAGCTAATTATACGTGACATTGATGAGTACAAGAGGCGACAGAGGTTTAATCAATGTTTCAGTCCAACTTGAATGTATTCGACAGATAAACCGTGTATTTAACACCCGACCATAACAGCCGTACACTGTAGGGTCTATTTATACCCGCGATACTACTGTCAGCAATGTAGCACGACGACGTGGCGGTGTTAGGACATCTGGAATATTTAAGCAGGCAGGACCGCCATGTCTCAATAATAGAGCAACTACCATGACAATCAGTCCTAAATATTGATGCCAGTGACCTCTCCTAGACTATTTTATTTTTAAGTAGCTTAGTATTATATACAGGCTTAATCAACAAATGTCGCCCAGAGAATAAACACAGCGTTGGACTTGTTGAGGGGAACAATATCAATGGGCATCAATAAACATTACAAAAATGACTTGCATTACCGTTCATTTGGAGATAGTACCAACACTGCTCAATCGGATGTAAAGATATGGTAATAATATGATTACGTCACTGTTAATTAATATAATCTTTTATATCATTACTCAACATTAAGTTCGTTACCAACTACTACCATGAATGACTCGTCATTAAGCGAACCCCATCCCACCAAATATGGATGCCCATAATGACATAGAGGATCTTACATGAGTGTTCTTGATTATTGGATTTATTAAATGAGTCTTTTAAAATGATAAAAAACGAGCTTTAGCGAGTTTTTTATCGTTTTAAAAAGACGAATTTAATAAATCCAATAATCATGAACACGATTGCAAGATCCTATTTATAACATAACACACACAAATGTTATTTGCAGCCAATATTTCAGCAGTAACGTGGATTGTTATAAATTCTCCTTACATATAGAAATGATGAATGAAAGGTGTTATTAGGTTCGCTAGGTAACTGGAACAAAGTAGGTCCAAATTTTCCAACTTTTTATTTTACTTACTCTCATATCAACCAGGATCTAATTCAGACCTCTCTGGTATTCAATTTAACTGTGATAGTTTATGATACAAAAACATACAGAAACACGTAAAAATAAATTTTGCGTTACAGTTTTGACATACATAGTTACAAACACGTCACATCATGACGTCATTGTACACAACATGTGTCTATGTAAAGCGCGCCATTTACATGAAGACCCACATACAGTCGCCAACACGTCCGACACTCACTGTCAATGGGATTCGAAATGCGCCTTCGTTTTGGTATATTAAGCCCTTCATTAGTGCTGTATGTATACACATGGACATGGACATTTCCACCGAGAAAAAAATCTCGATTCAAGTTCAGTGAAAATGTTTGAAATGGACAAAAGATTCAGTACGAACTGCTGCATAAAATGTGTTGGAACAGGAGGAAGATTTTCGCGATCAACTGAGTATAGTATATTTGAAATATGTTTGTTCTGTGCTGGATTCAGATGACTATAGTTGTTGATTGACGAGATATTTTTATGAGTAGAAATCTGCATAAACAAAAGGACATGCGGTGAAGAAAATGCAAAGTTGTGGAGGCATTTTCTATGTAGAATGGATTGTATGGGTCAGAGTAGCTGGTAGGTCTTTTTTGCCATACATTTTGTATATAATTACTGACAGCGATTACAATTTGTATTATTTTATCGAAATTAAGGCGCAAGTGCCAACAGTCCTTTGCCATCTATCGTGACTCAATCGTTGACCGTCAAGGTAGGTCACCGTCCGTCAGTTTGTTTGTTTTGACAGCGCGTATGAATAAAGTTCGGTCGTTCGAATGTTATTCACTAGTGAATATATGCCCATGATTATAAAAAAATAAATGATAGCGTTACGTCACGCTGAAGCCACGAGTTATGTTATAAAGCAATTAACATAATTCCTATAGAATAACAAATAACAATATAATTGGCTTGTTTGAAAAATCGCCCCTTTAGGCCTCCTGTTTGCACAGAAATACGTTTAATTACGTAGTGAAGCAAATGGTAGAATCCTGTAAATTCATCGGCCTCTGGATATTGCATACAAGTGCAGTATGTTTTTAATTAAGTTCATGGGAGTTTAAGTACCATTTATCTATCCAATATCATCGATTCCACAAAACAATTAGGATATTTTTACTATAGAATAAAAACATCCAAACACATCATTAAACCTGAAACACATAACTTTATTACATCATTTATTTTTCGTGTTAGAAACTTTGCACGGGAATTCCGTGGGGGCACCAATGAAATGTTACAAATGTAGTCATTATCGTGTGTGTCCAACTGTTGCGTCCTAACATTGACGATGCATACTCTTGACGAGTCAAGCAATCTCTGACTTGGGTATCATTGCCCACTCTTTTTAAAATGCTGTATCCACAGGCGTAAGTATTCGCTCCCGGACAGAGCTGTTTGTGATGAATGGGAATCTAACCGGCCGACGCTGCTTCAAAGAAAAGTTACAGCCAGTCTGCAATCCATCCAACGCTACCATATGTTGCAGGATAGCAACACAACACCACATCGTGCAAATGATATAGATCTGGCAGTTTCTACAACAGAATAATGTAGATCGTCGGTTCCATCTCTTTACAACTCATCCCCAGTCGAGATTGTATGGTCTATGCCCGCAGGTATTAGATGGAGGGGGTTTCAGCTGAGAACACTGTAAGATCTTGGTGCAGCATTGCTGTAGGAATGCTGAATGATATCCTAGTTTCAGATTGCAGCTAAGCTTGAGTATGTGCCGTCGTTGTGAGGTCTGCATATCCACGACAGGTGGACACATGTGTTTTATAGTGACATGTTATTGGTGGCCCAATGAATCTCAATCCAAATCATCTCACACAGAGTGTTACATATTCAAAGCAACTGTTGATTTTTTCTTAACTTCGAATTCAGAAGTTGAACATTACACAATGTGGACTTGCCTTGATGTTTGTAGATCTGTTACCTTTCTTTTAGATAATATATTTGTGCGTTATGGGGATACCATATATCGTCAAGTTGTTGGTATACCCATGGGTACAAATTGTGCCCCTCTTGTTGCAGATTTGTTTTTGTATTGCTACGAGAGGGATTTTATGCTTAGCTTAAAACCTGATGCACAGACCGATATTGTTAATGCTTTTAATAAAACTTCAAGGTATTTAGACGATATTTTGAATTTAGATAATCCTTATTTTGATACTATGGTTTCTTCAATTTACCCAAAAGAACTGTCTTTAAACAAAGCTAATCAATCTGACATTAATGCTTCATTTTTAGATTTGAATCTTTCAATTACAAATGATAAAGTTTCGTCCAAAGTATACGATAAAAGAGAAGATTTTAATTTTAAAATTGTTAATTATCCGTTTCTAGATGGGGATGTGCCACGTTCTACATCTTATGGGGTTTATATTTCACAACTTATTAGGTTTGCCCGAGCCTGTTCTTTGCTTGAAGATTTTAACAGACGTAATTTAGTTATAACTGATAAATTTCTTAAGCAAGGTTACAGATATCACAAACTTCGGAAAACTTTTTCTAAATTTTATTATCGAAATTTACCTCTCATTAGTAAATATAATTGCAATCTACGGACGTTACTGCGACAAGGCATTTCTCAACCAGAATTTTATGGGGATGTTATCTACAAACTTAGGAAAATTCGGGGTCATATCCATTTTCATGATTTGTTTATAAAACGCATTAAAACATTTAAAAAGAAAGGTTATGATCCTATTATATTGCAACGCACTGCATGTTTGGTTATCGACCCTTTTACAGTCGGTAGCTACGCTTCCCTCTTGGTATACTTTTAAACTTGGATACAGGATGAGCTTACCAGACTCATGTATTACTTTTTCCCTGTCGTGCCCTTAACGGCTTACCTGCAGGTGCTCTGACTTCAGCAAAGTCATTGAGTACATATTTGACGGATTGTCACAGTTATTATGCTGTTTTACATGTTGTCCTGTGTTCACCGTCGTCTATGTTGTGGGTAAGTCCAGCGGGGATACCTTTATTTACAATATTTGTAAAGCTATGGTGACTTTGAGAGAAGTGTGAGGTTAGGACGTCCGTAAACCGGTTTAAACCCCCAGTGGTGTTTTTGCTACTGACCGTGCCAAGGCGGTACTCTCTTTTTCACCCTTCCTTTTTTTTGCCTTGCGTCTTTGTGCTTGTGATTTGTTCATGTGTGGAACGTTTGTCCCTGGTTCTTGTGTGTCTTTTGGTGTTTTCTGTGTTCATTTCGTGTGTGTGTGTGTGTGTGTGTGTGTGTGTGTGTGTGTGTGTGTGTGTGTGCGTTTGGGTGTGTGGTTGTGTGTGTGTGTCATGCTGTCTATCGGTGTTTTTGTGGTGGTTGCGTCTTGCATGTGGCTTTGCCTGCTTGACTTTACTACTTTTCCATTTAAATGATGTAATGCAATTATTGCAACTTTCCAATTCGATAATATGTCTTGTTTTTCTTTCATACAATGGTAAATACTGATAGCCCTTACTTTATTGTTGGGTATACGAATGAATAACCTGTTAAACGCTGAATATTCGGATTGGAATGGTCCATCAGTGTGTAACGTGGCCATTCAGTTTGAAAGGTTTATGTTTGCGAGAGAGTTTCGAATGACAAACCGTGCATGCCCTTGTCGGAGGACACCTCCAGGAGTTCTCTGATCTCAGTTTACATTGTTTGCTAGTGCACTCGTTTCCCAACAAAGGGACAACTTACCTTATTAGATTTACCTACTAATGCCAATATATCATTCGTTTGAGCAGTAGCTTTTGTATGGATCAACAAGAGGTCGTGTTAATAAATGTACATCATTGGAATGCCTGCAACTTCGACAGTTATTCGAAATGGATGCTAAGCGGAAAGAAGTGAGTGAAAATTCATTGTGAAAGTATGATATCCTCCGAAAACAACCAGCAATGCAAACAAAATAACAAGTAGGATACTTTCGAAAAAAAGCAGCAATACAAACAAAAAGTGAAACTTGTACACTCGGATTTATTGAGTCTGTTCATGAGCAGTTATTAAAAGTGTAAAACTACTCTGCAAATAGCACCGGATTGAGCGGTATTCAAATTTCATAACTAAAAGCATTGAAATGGGTGATCAGGAACAGACTGTTTGGAGTTTCAGAACATAGCAACACAAAAGAAATGTATCGATTGGCCGTTCTGAGATATATTAACTCTTTACTCCATAAATTCGCCTTTCTATCACTTTGCAAACAGTGAATAGACAAATATATGAGCCTCCAGATCATGGTCTACTCTTTTTTGCTTATGATGTAATATAGATATCATTCTACAGCGTTTGCCTTTGTCGAAACTTCCAGTGTCCATGTGTTATTATAACAATTTATTTAATATTCATAATGTCATTCTTTCTTAGATACGTATTCACGAAGTAAATGTTTAAATGCTAAAGACTGTGGAAAAATTAACAGAACAGTTGGCGATAAAGTGCTGTAGATCGTAGATATCCGTTCGGTTTTATTAGTTGTGAAGGCGAACCACTGCGAGAGTTTGACCACCATCGCATCCATTTTACGAGAAATTAATTTTCCTTGCACTATTAAACACCAAACCGCTTTGAATAAATCTCCCGAAAAGGAATAGTTACTAGTGAAAAGGAAACTATTCTCGAATTGTACTTAGTATTTTTCACAAAGGATTCATCCGTAGACCGCAAAGAACCTGGGAATCGTCTGAAGGTGGATTGGATTGCCTTTGTGTCGTTCAATGTTATGTGTAATTATTAAAAAGGTTAAGCATTGGGGCTGATGTAACTATAAGTCAGTGAGTCTTTGAGAATACGTTCATAGAAACCCGTGAGTGCCAGAAAGTGTTATATTTTTAGATGTATTACTAACGCTGGTGCCAATGCCTTTAGTACGGTATATAGAAATTAAATCACAGACATTCCTGGCAGTAATTTGTGGACAGTTCTAGCTGTTTTCCCAAATAAGCTATGGTATCTGAAGCATACCATGATATTTCAAACATTACCCTCAAACCTTATAAATGACATGTTAAAAAATGAAAATTATATCCCCAAAATAAAAAACATCAATAACGTATGAATGTAACTGAAATGTATGAGGTGCTATAAAAGTCGAGCTTTCTCGTCACTTCCCAATGCTAACCCATTGACACATTCATAAATATTTAGCCATCGTTCATCACAGTTTAATTAAATTATTGTGACACAATATTTTCATGTTGAATATTGAAGTTTAGATCCATTTGTTATGTGTATTTATTTGGTAAATCATTATACATGCAGATCAAATGTAGTCCCAGAATTATCATGGCATATAGTGTAGCCCCATATGAGACAGCTCCTACGGGTCTACAACATTTGCAAATAATTCAGATGAGTCTACACGCTTTATATATTTGCATATGGGTATGCACTACAGTGCAACCTCACTATAACGGCCACTATATTATGTTAATTAGTTGGTTATTATGGCAGATGGCTGCTTAAAGCAAGGTGAAAGTGAAACAGAACGCTCCTAAAATACGTTCAAGAATAACTCGTTATTTCCCCACCAATCCCTATGTTGTGACTACCCTTTTGAAAAGTCGTAACAACATAGTGTTTGGTGGAGGAATGACGATTGTAGTATCTGAGTACGCACGGTTTATTTTGTTGCTCTGATAACCTCGCTAAAACAATTAATATGATACACGAATTCCTTTAAAAGCAGTTTCCTGCTTGATGAAAGTAGTGTATGGTCCTGTGTAAAGATGTGTACTTAACCCTTCTCTTGCTGAATTTTAAAATACTTTTCTCCTTCTTTACCCATGCTCTGTTGTATAATTACATATATCTTCACTGTGTACAAGTATTTCGCTGTGCAATCACTGCTGTGGAGTGCACTGGTTGCACAATCAACTTGTAAATAGTGCAGACCCTGATGAGACAGCTGCTGCAGGAGCTGTCTCATCTGGGTCTTCACTATTTACAGGTAGGTATGTTGACGTGAATAGCAAGCGAAGGGGTAAACTGATACGTGCAACAAACAAATACATCATAAATATGTATAAGTTGTAATTTTAGGATGTAATATTTTCAAGGCAGGTATTAGATTTGACAAAAATTGTAGAATAAGTTTGTATATTATGGTATAAAGAAACAGAGTAGGAGAAAAGTTGCCGGGCCAATGTCTCATTAACACCTAAAAATACTACCAAGTTGCGTGTACATGGTTGTGCACAGATATATTAAGTAAATATATGACGTATATTAACATCCATGAATATGAAACATTATTGTATATGTGTAGCCTACTACACGAGACAACTATAAAGAAAATTTTACTTTCAGAGAAACACGCAAAAGCATGTTTTATTGTATTACTCGTATATGTACGTGTATAATAAATGTTCGAAACGTTGCCGTCCAGCATTAACTATTTAGAAAGCTATATTTTCAAACCTATAACAATGAAAAACAATCAAACCGAGACATTGTTCTGTTTTGTATTTCCTAGCAGTTTCTCATTGAACCATAGTAATTCATGTGGTATGAACTAAATGACTGATTGGCATTCCAGGAAATATGACACTCGTTGACAAACAGATAATTACGCATCACCCTATGCGTGAAATGAACTTGGATTTCTGGTGTCAGTTGCAAGCTCAGCAGATATAAAATCGGGTCAACATTTGTGCGTTATAGGGTTATGTACAAATATTTCCCCATTATATCGAACAAGGGGCATTCTTAGTTTGCTTTCCTCTTTATTCCTTTTCATAATGAAAGTTCATACATGAATTGACCACTTTATGTTTATTCATTGACTTATTTTTATAAATAAAATGTTAAAAAGGAATTGTTGATTTAGACAAAACATGCAGGGTCAAATCTAGCCAATCGCGTAAACAAACAGAACAGACCCTGATCCGACGCCGATGCATTTAACCTTTTCCTCCATAGGCTTTTTTAGACCCAACCTCTTTGAATAAATCTATCTAAAAGGGGCACTTACTAGAGAAAAGTAAAATTTTAGAATTGTTGTAGTTTGAAACCATTGTAATAAATAGAGCATTTGCTCCTATAGGAGCAAATGCTCTATTTATCACAATGGTTTCAAGAAGTGGTTATTACAGAGGCGTATAAGGGCGTATTTATGGAGGAAAGGGTTAAAAGAGCTAAATGTTGAGAGAAGAGATATTGGGCAAAACGCTAAGTATTACATTAACACGTTTCCTACATAATTAGCATTAATATCACAGTAATACTAGTTGCATTAAAATTGTTACACAAAATAACCAAAGCAGACCTCATATCGCAAAAAAAAAAAAAGATGACCTTCTATCTGAATTATTCCTATGTTTGTCTAACAATCTTGCCTAGCCTAGGACTGGAAGCCCAATGGCGATACAAAAGTTCTACCGGTCAAAAAAGTATCCAAAAGTTACCACCATTTCCATTCAACACAGGTTCCAACTCGTAATAAATACAACATAAGGTCGATTATTAGAACACAAAAATACGTATCGTTATCGATCTTTAAGACAGGTGGCAGCTTAATGCTTGGTTAAAGACATAAAGAAAGTTCCTATAGGAGCTTTCTACGTGACTTGCGCCGTGTATTAAGGAGCCACCGGTCTAAATTATTCTATACAAAACATTTGAATAATCGAGATTTCACTGTATATTCGGATAACATAAATTCAAAAGTTGGAGTAGCACAGCAGTGTTACGGTTTCTATTTTGTCATAAACTGTAGATTATTTTGACGTCAAAAATATAAACGCGAGTATCGTGAATGTCTTGACCTTTAGCATGTTATGGGCGGATGAGTAAATACCTATGCAAACAGTTTGGATCAAGATTAGACGCCGAGTAACTCGGCGTCTCATCAGGATCCAAACTGTTTGACACCCTGATTGCAATTTGGTAGACAAATCGATAATAGCTTGAATTGTGGAAATGGAATAGGTGAACAATTCTGTAAACATAATTTGCTCAGCAGGCTAAAGGTTAATCTGAGAGACCAGTATATGATCACCAATGATCGGGAGTATCTTCAAACCAATATGTTTGATACATAGATTGATCGATCGGTTTGTTTACTGGTTGACTGGTTGACTGGCAGCCTGGCTAGCTGGTTCAATAATTGATTGATGGCTTGAACAATCGATCGGACGATTGATTGATTGGTTGATATATTTTATCTTTTTTCATTGATCCTATTCATCCATTTAATTCATTTACGATTTTTCAATTATTTATCTGTTTGTACAATGGCTCCGGTTGTTTTGTTATCTCTGGAGCATGTGTCCGTAACTCATGGCCGTAAAAGAACGAACTTATGGTTTTATTCTTATCCTTTTTTTTTGTTCAACAAAGATTAAGATCAGTTTCGGTATGCATTTTAGAATGGTTGTTGTTGTTGTTGTGTTGATGGTTTCCAAATTTGCTAATATATTGATTTCCAGTAAAAACAGTGGAAACAGGGGGAATAATTTTGTTATTGCATCAGTATTTACTACACTTTTATAGCACCGATATAGATACAAAACACCTCATTCTAAACCTAAAGTTATATTGAGATTTGAAAGAGTGTTCGGGATGCGTTTATCATCAGTTGTTTACTTTTGTCATACGATGGAGACTGGTATCTCTTTCGCATTATTCAAACAAACGTTTACGATGGCAATTAATCAGGAAAACTATTCGTAGTTAGAATAATACCGTTAAACCTGCCGTAAGCGACCTTATATTGACTTGACACAGGAATCTCAAATAACATGTTGTTGCTTAATACAGGGCAAAAGTAATGTATATAGCTCCTATAGAAGCATTTTGCATACCATCTGCCTTACAGACCCATAATTATGCCTCTTTTATGGCCGCTTGAGACAGGTTTTACAGTTCTACTGTTTTTATTATGGTAGCTTGTGGTACAACAACAATATAGAAGAACTTCTTCAGCAACACACACGCTGCATTCATTGTAAAACGTGCATTATCAACCTGCTATCAGTTCTTATATTTCCGCTGCATGTAGATCTCCAAAAACACAATTAAATTACATTCTGTACTTCATTTACACGCAGAACGATCATCAGCTGAATTTTTCGGAACCGTTTACCACATTTATGAGTTGTCTGATCAGGGTCTGCTCTGTTTGCTTATGGAATCATAGAGATCGTATTCTACATATTCAATCACGCCCAAAACTTCCTTTGTAAATAAGGCTTTAAAATAGTTCGGCTTAATCATATTCATTATGTCATTGTTATTTATATTATCTACATGAATATTCAACATGAAACGGATTGAGCGTCCTTGAACAATAATTTGTAAAGTCTGAAAATACTTCCTGTCATCCGTGAACGAGCGTTCAACCTCATATATGATATGTAAGATATTCTTACATAAAACGTGCTGTTGTAGTCCCGATTGCCCATGTGTTAACCAGGCAATTCTCGTGCTCACGCAATGTTGTTGACCAGGACTCGTATTCATAAAACTCCTAATTGGTCCGCCACACCATGACGTTCTGGTCAGCGTTCTATGGCGTTTGAAGAAACGTTGGTAGTCGCCCATGGTCGCTTGGATATCGCCAGAAGAGCGTTGTGTGAACGCTAGTGAACGTCGGTGATCGCCGGGAATCGGCGGAGAACGCTGGTCCGGAAAAAAAGTTTTGAACATGCACAAAAGTTCTCACTGAGACCAGCGTTCTTCAACGTTTAATTTTAAATGCTGAAGAACGTTTAAGAACGTCATGGAACGTTTTACTAACGCTCGATGAGCGTTACACGCGTTCGGATACCGTTAGTCAGTAGTTACTCTAGCGTTACGTGGTTGTTACTAATCGTTTGCTTTGCAGTGAACAACTCACTGGCGACCTGTCAACGACACGCAGCGTGTGACTAAAATCAAACGAACGTCAAAACGCTATTCTGTCGTTATTCACACGTTAGTCACACGCTCAACACGACCGTCTAACGTTGACAAATCGTTCGTCGAGCGCCAGTGCCTCGTTGACACACGATAATGGTTTTCAGGGGTATCTTACTTGGTCGCTGTTACACGCTTCTCGCGCATTAGACAGACGCTAGTCATGCGGTAGGCACACGTTAATCACACGCTCAAAAATTGAACGGATGAAATGTTCAGAGAACGTTGACCAGAACGGCATGGTGTGACGGCCCCTTAAGGAGAAACGTAAGAAAATTCTTAAGTGCATGTATCTTGAATATTCCTTAATCTTATAAAATCGATACAAGTAAAGATATTTAATAGATATAAAGCTGTACATAAAATATATACATTGTACTTAACCAAATATTCTAGAATTCATTGAATAAAAAAATACTCAATAGTTTTTTCTATAAATGTAGACAGAAAAAATTCTCCTTAAGTTGTCCTAGGGTTGAAACATTCCTAAGGAGTTTTATGAATATTGGTCCAGTTTTAATTGTACATTTGCGGGACTTGACTTCAACAGCAGATGTGAGTACGTCAGCGTTTTAGCCAAGCCAAGGTAACGGCATAAATCGAATGAACCATCCAAGATATAGCGTATAGTAATGGTTGTATTTTGAACAATTAAATGAACACAGGAAAGCTGAAAAAGGTTGTATGCAAGAATAGCGATATAAAACGTTTGTTTTGGGCAATAACGTCTACTGTGTCCTTTAAGACTGTTGTAGCCCTCGCCCCTCGGACTCGGGATAACAACATCCCCTCGGAACACTGCCTCTTCACACATCTGCAAACAGAGTAGTCCTAGATCAGACCGCTCCTATGAGCCGTCTGATCAGGGTCTGCTCTGTTTGCTTATGGTGTAATATAGATCTGAATCTACAGCTTCTGCTTGAGGCCAAATGTCCTGTGTTTTATGCCATTATAAAAATATTCTCATTAATATTCATGGCATCATTATTTCTTACATAAATATACTACAGGGAAATGGTTAATCGGCACATATCCTATCCTATGATGAGCTGGTATTCATTAGAAAATGTATTATCATAAACCCTTCCGTGTCAAGAAGATTGATATGTGATAGCATGTGCAAATCGTTTGGATCCAAATGAGACAACGATTAACTCGGTGTTTATCGTTTTATAAAATGAATAAACGTCCATTCTAAAACATGAATCAGATGAAAATGTGTCAAGTAGACGATTATGTTAGCAGTGAATGAGTTAAACCCTAAATACGCCTTTCTACGCCTTTGCAAACAGAGTGGACCCACATCAGACCGTTCATATAGGAGCCGTCTGATCAAGGTCTGCTCTGTTTGTTTATGATATAATATAGATATGATTATACAGTTTCTGCCATGATCCCTTTGTTCATGATGGCAACATAAACTTACAGTTGATTAATATTTATATATGCATTTCTTAAAAAATATTCATGGAGTGAAAGGTTTAAGAAAAAGCAGTCATTCTTCCATACCTTTTCAACGTCCTATCCCAAGTGTCAAACAATTTGCATATGCGTCCATACTGTTTGCAAAGGTTATGGAGTAAAACCTCTCTAAACCAGACGTTTAAATTAGCATAAATATCGTTATTGGAGACAGGTGACAGCTTAATGCTCCTCTAGGAGCTTTCTGTATGACTTGCTCCATCCATTAAGCAGCCACCTGCTTAAAAGTATCTAGGTTTAGAGAGGTTTTACTGTATTTGATTTGCTCAGAGCTCACTAAACTCTTCGCTTGCTATTCACGTCAATATACCTACCTATAAATAGTGAAGACCCAGATGAGACAGTTCCTGCAGGAGCTGTCTCATCAGGGTCTGCACTATGATAAAGTTGATCGTGCCACCAGTGCACTCCACAGCAGTGATTGCACAGCGATATGCATGTACACAGTGAAGATACGATAAGAAAGAGAAATGTATTTTAGAATTCATCAAGAGAAGGGTTAAACAACAATTCCTATTGTTCCGGGTCTTCTGAAAAGAAATAACTATATTTTCTCATTTCGATAGTTTTACTTGGACTAATTGTAACGATACCAATCTTAAGGGAAAGTCTATACTCCTTGACATTTCTCACTGGTGTGAGTTATTTAACCCTTTCCCTCATAAGCTACTTTTAGACCGAGCCTCTTTGAATAAATCTACTGAAAATAAGAATTTGCTAGTAAAAACCTAAAACACTTTCAGATTTGTACTCAGGAAAGACACTATGTAAACATTTCGCTATGCTCAATGTAGTCCATTTTAACGATATCCCACATTACAGATTTAGTATTAACCCTTCGCTTGCTGAATTTTAAAATGCATTTCTCCTTCTTTACCCATGCCCTGTTGTATAATTACATATATCTTCACTGTGTACAAGTATTTCGCTGTGCAATCACTGCTGTGGAGTGCACTGATTGCACAATCAACTTGTAAATAGTGCAGACCCTGATGAGACAGCTCCTGCAGGAGCTGTCTCATCTGGGTCTACACTATTTACAGGTAGGTATATTGACGTGAATAGCAAGCGAAGGGTTAATATGGCGAGTGTCACCCGATCTTCAAACATTAATAAAAA
Organism: Azorinus chamasolen; assembly: GCA_963576725.1. Taxonomy (NCBI): domain Eukaryota; kingdom Metazoa; phylum Mollusca; class Bivalvia; order Cardiida; family Solecurtidae; genus Azorinus; species Azorinus chamasolen. The sequence continues at coordinate 3,771,907 of OY755249.1, forward strand.
CATAACTCAATTCGATTTAGCATTTGAAGCTAAAGTGCCGACGGTCGATGTCTGGTATTTGTACCAATTCGGGCCCTTCGGGGAAATTTGTTTTGGATTAACGTTGTAAGACTGCAAGTATTTATGTTCAGTATTCATTCCTGAACCCATTTATCCTTATATTATTTAATTAAAACTGGTCCAGTTCTAACTTTGGAACCCATCCATTTTTATGTGGAGGAGACACAGCAAACAAAATAGTTTCTTGAATAAGCCATTTGCATAGATGGTTTCAGCAAACAGTGCAGACCCTGATCAGAGGGCTCCTTCACGAGCCCTCTGATCAGGGTCTACACTGTTTGCATATGTTCCTTTAAAGTTGCACTTGGCACAAACTGGTTAACAAGCACTGCTTTGCAAGCAGTTTGTTCTCAATATTTACACACCATTCTCCCGTTATATCCAACTAGTATAAATCAAACTTTCGGTTATTTCTTATCACGCGTTTTAAATTTCGATTTGTCCCCTTCTTTTTCAACGTTTTGTTCCTGCCCATTCAGTTTTATTTATTGTACAAACGTTATGTTTTAAATGTGAAGTGTTACTTGGAAATCGCCACTTTCTCAAATCACTGGTTAACATATCAAACAGCGTGCCGACATTGCGGTAGGCAAGCAATACCAAATAAATTGAGAAATGGCCAACACAACGCCATTCCAATAAAAGTGTGTCCCGCGAATAGTACAACTGAAATGATTCGACAAACATAAATTACATGGCTCAGTACATCATAGTATTCATATTTCGAAAACAGGTTGAACCGAAAACATGCAATACTCTTCTAAATTTCGATGAATTGTAGTCTGTTGTTTTGCTGCCCGCGTTGTTTTGTTTTGCTGTCCAGTTTTGCTGTCCTCGTTATTTTGCTGTTGTTTTGCTGTCCGCTTGTTTTGCTGCCTGCATTGTATTGTAACGCGTTTCTTACTGCTGGTGTTGTTTTTTCTGTGCGCATTTTTTTTTCTTGTAGCCTTTTAGTACTGAACCAAATTACACCAATAATTGTGAACTAGAAAAAACATACTCTGTTTCAATTCTACGCACTCAAAATTAATTCTATAATCCGAATTAAGATGCGTTAATCAATACTTTAAGGCCTTCTAGTGGATTTGATTGTACACACGAGTATAAAGAATTAATATAGTTATAAAGAATATAGATATATCATCTGTTGCTTCGAGCTCGCAATTATATCTGTGTACATCAAATGTTCCTAAGTTAACCCTTTCCTCCATGAATATTCATGTAAGAAAGAATGACGTCATAGATATTAATTAGATCAAGTTTTTATAATAGCCCATTGACACAATAAATTTTGTAAGTGACGAAAACGTTAGAATCATATCTGTGATATATCGTAAGCAAACAGAGCACACCCTGATCAGACGGCTCCTATAGGAGCCGTCTGATCTGGGTCTACTCTGTTTGCAAAGGCGTATAAATGCGTATTTATGGAGTAAAGGGTTAAACCATTATAATAACCAGAACAATCTATATATACTGTAAGAGTAAAACATGTCTACAACGATCGTCTAAATTAAGTCTAATGCTGGATTGAAAAGACATGTGGTAACTTTACACTTTACGCTATGGTCATTCAAGTAAGAAATAATGACATCATATATATTAAAATAATTCAATAATTTGTTATAGTAACACATGGACACTGTATATCTTGGTAATGGTAGAAAGTTGTAGTATTATAAATATAAAAGAGGCACTTTTTGCATTAAGGCATATCGAATTATGTGTGAAAGAAGACTTTCATTGATCAATGCAAATATATACTAAACTCGGTATGACACATACATCTGGGTTTGTACATCATACATCTTGCTCTATACAGTATAAATCTTTGTCGATACAGTGTACATCTTGATATATACAGTATATATCTTGAACTACACAGTAACACCTTTGTGTATACAGTATACATCTTGATATATACAGTAACACGTTTGTCTATACAGTATACATATTTGGCTATATAGTATTCATATTTGTCTATACAATATACATTTATTTCTGTACGCAATACATTTTTGTCTATACCGTATACGTCATGGTCTATACACCATACATGTTGGCCTATACAGTATACATATTGGTCTATACAGTAATACATCTTGATCTATACACCATACATATTGGTCTATACAGTAATACAGTACACATCTTGGTATATACAGTATACATATTGGTCCATACAGCATGCATCGCAAATTGCAAGTCATCCTAGAATGTATAAGGTTCATTCTATTTCTATGTCAACACAATGATATTTGTCTTTGTCTATTCTATGTGCATTATTTTACAGTATGAACTTTCAACGTAGTTTTGTTACACCGTATATTGAACAGGCCTGGTGCATTTAAAACTTTTCTTTTCGTTATCAAGAATTTTCTAAATTCTATTTGACACACTTTAACACGATTGGATTATATATAGCATGAAATCATCCTCAAGCATCAGATCGGTCAGATCTTTTACTACGTCAAAAGTTGACCAACCTTGAGCTTGACAATGATTTTTTACCCAAAATCAAAACGTTTGATAGGCACCAGACCAGATAATACTAATGAAAATAAACTCGTAGCTATAACCATACTAGACAATATCAATGCAACAAATATGTATGTACATGTAGCTATAACCATGCCAGATAATGCTAATGAAATAAATATGTGTGTAGCTATTACCGGACTAGATACTATTCATGAAATAAATCTGTATGTAGCTATAACCGTGCCATATAATGCTAATGAAACAAATCGATGTGTAGCTATATTTAAAAGAAAACTAATTTATATTTGCAAGGCTTCTAGCGTTATGTGGGCATCTAACAACATGATAAAATTGTGTTTATACAAGTTACACACTGAGCTGTTTGCATAATTGTGTTTGAGTTTAATATGTTTAAATATGTAAATGAGAACTGTTAGTTTTAACCCTTCTCTTGCTGAATTTTGAAATACATTTCTCCTTCTTTTTCCATGCCCTGTTGTATAATAACATATATCTTCACTGTGTACAAGTATTTCGCTGTGAAATCACTGCTGTGGAGTGCACTGGTTGCACAATCAACTTGTAAATAGTGCAGACCCTGATGAGACAGCTCCTGCAGGAGCTGTCTCATCTGGGTCGTCACTATTTACAGGTAGCTATATTGATGTGGATAGCAAGCGATGGGTTAAATGTTAGTGAATTTTACTGCTATTGGGCGAACGTTGCTGTGACCAGATCTCTGCAAGATTGGCTGGCAATATTATGGATAGTGTGGCTCTGTAAATATGCATTTAAATGGTTTCCATTGACAACACATATGAATGCAATCTAGCAAATGTGTCCACTTCTAGTAAGAAATTATGACAGGTAGCCACTGCCAAATACCGCACCGGCTACACCATTCTCATGCCGAGGGATATGTTATAAACAACATGGTGTAACCTCTGCGATATAAGCTGCAGAAAGAAACAATAATTCTATAACGGTTTGTCGTTAAATATTTATAAATGTATAATACACAAATCAAGGAATTGCAGTACAAATAAATGGAAAACTACAGTATTACAAACACAATGAAATTAGTTATTTTACAATAGCATTAATTCGTTTATCTGTCTGGGAATAATCATACGAGTTATGAGACTCCAGACATAGTAACATATTAGGTAAATATTACAAATGGCAGAAATTGTGAGATTACATGTAATAAGGAAGTATATGAAATTAGCCAGTGACACTTAATGTAGCACAAATCACTGCGTAATGTAACAAGGCAATAGGTAGATGCGGATACGCAAATACGCATTTCTCCACCAAATCCAGTGCTACGACCACTCTTAACCCTTCTCTTGCTGAATTTTAAAATACATTTCTCATTCTTTACCCATGCCCTGTTGAACAATTACATTTACAACATAACTCCTGGCTTCAGCGTGACGTAACGCTAGCATATATATTTTGATATTCACGGGCATATATTCACTAGTGAATAACATTCGAACGATCTAACTGTATTCATACGCGCTGTCAAAACAAACAAATTGGCGGACCGTACCTGTCAACGATTGAGTCACAATAGATGGCAAAGTACTGTTGGCACTTGCGCCTTAATTTCGATAAAATACAAATTATAATCGCTGTTAGTAAATATCTACAAAATATATGCCAAAAAAGACCTACTAGCTACTCTGACCCAAACCATCCAGTCTTAACATAGCCGCCACAACTTTACATTTTCTTCACCGCATGTCATTTTGTTTAAAAGAAATCATGTAGGAATCAACAAATTATCCTCTACGTCGTTACGTATGGTCCAGAAAACAGGTCTCAATCCAAACATGAAGCAAACCACAGTGCACGCAAATACATAATTCAACGGCTAAATAACATTTTGACGTCCCGACAAATCAAATAATGCAGATTTCTACTCATAAAAATATCCCGTCAATCAACAACGATAGTCATCTGAATCCTGCACAGCACAAACATATTTCAAATATATTATACTCCAAAACAGCTGACCGCGAAATTCTTCCTCCTGATCCAACACAGTTTTATACAACATGCGGTTCGTACTGGATCTTTTTCACTGAATTTGAATCGAGATTTCTTTTCACGGTGTCCAAGTCCAAATGTCCATGTCCATGTGTATACAACACTCGTCTGATGAAGGACTTAATCCACCATTGACAGTGAGTCACTTGTAGGATAACTGTATTGGTCTTCATTTAAACAATTTGAGCAGATGGCGTACTTTACACAGACACATGTTGTGTACAGTGACGTCATAATATGACGTGTTTGTATGTCGAAACTGTAACTCAAAATGTATTTTGACGTGTTTCTGTAGGTTTTTGTTATCATAAACTATCACAGTTAAATTGAACACCAGAGTGGTCTAAATTAGATCCTGGTTGAAATAATAGTAATTGAATAAGCAGTTGGAAATTTTGGACCTACTTTGTCCCAGTTACTTAGCGAACTTGATAACACCTTTCATTCATCATTTCTATATGTAAGGAGAATTTATAACAATCCATGTTACTGCTGAAATATTGGCTGCAAAAACATTTGTGTTTGTTATGTTATAAAAAGAATCTTGCATTCGTGTTCATGATTATTGGATTTATTAAATTCGTCTTTTTAAAACGATAAAAAAATCTCGCTAAAGCTCGTTTTTTATCGTTTTAAAAAGACTCATTTAATAAATCCAATAATCAAGAACACTCATGTAAGATCCTCTATATATATTCACGGTGTACAAGTATTTCGCTGTGACATCACTGCTGTGGAGTGAACTGGTTGCACAGTCAACTTGTATATTGTACATGTACAGATCCTGGTGAGACAGCTCCTGCAGGGGCTGTCTCATCAGCGTCTTCACTATTTACAGGTAGGTATATTGACGTGAATAGCAAGCGAAGGGTTAAGAATCATCTCGAAGAGACATTTCTAAAGAATGGACACAATATAGGGTTAGCTGGAGAAGTTCTTGAACATATCTACACATATTATCTGTTCATGTGCTGTAAACTACCATTATAATTATAACAAGAACATTCACATAACTGTTAGGTTTACCCAAATCTTTACCAGATAAAGACGCATTTTGTAATCAAAGTAGACCAAGATCAGACAGCTGTTTGTTGTCTGATCAGATTCGGCTCCATTTCCTTATCGAATAATATACATGTATATTATCTTATTCTACAATTTCTGCAATGGTGAAAAGTTTCTTTCTTCATAATGCCATTTTAAAAATCTTACCTAATAAATTTTCATGTACAGTACAACTCCTCTAATGCGACCACCAACAAGGGGCATAATTCTAGGAGCTTTCTGCATAACTTTCGACCTACATTAAGCAAACACCTGCTTATAAAGGCAGCTGTGGTTATTTTTAAGTGGTCGAATTAGAGGGGTTCTTCTTTGTTCCATTTTTCTTTAACCATATCCACTATTGAGTTAATTCGTATAAAATGTAAGACAACAATTTCTATCACTATTTTTATGAAACTGATAGAATCCCCTAATCCACAGAAATTGCACAATCTTGTTGTGTAGATAACGGTTTGTAAGGTGTACTTTCACCAAATAGTGTCGCCTGTAAATTGTTCGTACATGTTTCGTCTCTTTATAATAGTGGAATATGTGTCAGGCCACCTTTAGGGAAAGCATTATGCACAACAAATATGTCATATATAAACTTTAAACATCCAGTCTTAACACATTCCCTCCCACCGATGCTTTTTGACGTCCCTGTAAAAGCCATTGTTTGAATCCATTGTGATAAACAGAGCATTTGCTCATAGGAGCAAACGCTTTATTTATCACAAGGGTTTCAAAACTACATAAACCTTAGATTTTCCTTTTCTCTAGTAAATGCTCCATTTCGATAGATTTATTTGAAGGGACTGTGTACAAGTGTAATGTCATAGACTTTTGAGACACTATAGACCTAATGTCAAACAGTTTTTATCATGATGCGATACATGTGAAACCTCTCTAAACCGGACGCTAAATTTAGCATAAATATCGGTCTTGGAAACAGGTGGCACCTTAATGAAGGGTGGAAGTCATGCAGAAAGCTCCTCTAGGAGCTTTCTGCATGACTTTCACCCTGTATTAAGCAGCCATCTGTCTTAAAGTATCTTAATTCTTCTCTACTAGAGTTCCGGCTAGAGTTACTCCTCAACGTATCATCTGGATCTACGCTGTATGCAAATACCAGCCAGTCTGTGGGTAGCGGAACAAGTGTTGACTGAGATTCGTTTACAATTCAAGAAGTGAAGATGGTTAATTTGATAGAATCTAATCGAGTTTTGACCCTTTACTCCATAAATACGCATGTCTACACATTCGCAAACAGAGTAGACCCATACCAGACGGCTCCTATACTGATCGGGGTATGTCTGCTCTGTTTGCTTATGGAACAAAACAGACATGGTACTACAGCTTCTGCTGCTGCGGCCAAACATTCCTGTGTTTATAAGCCATTAGTACATGTAACAGGAATAAATTTCCCTGTTCTATGTTTAATCTAAATTTCAGTACCTACTGAATATTCATGGATAAAATGGTTATAATCTAATACGGAAGGAGGAAAATAGTAGCCATTTTAGAAAGTAAAGAAATAGACCTTTCAAATTCCATTAGCAAACAGAGCATACCCTGATCAGACGGCTCCTCTTATCTGGGTCTACTATGTTTACAAATGCGTGAAAACACATTTATAATATGAGGGAAAGGGTTAACACGAATCTATTTGATATTTATAATATCGTTATTTCTTACAGGAATATTAACCCTTCGCTCGCTATTCACGTCAATATAGCTACCTGTAAATAGTGACGACCCAGATGAGACAGCTCCTGCTGGAGCTGTCTCATTAGGGTCTGCACTATTTACAAGTTGATTGTGCAACCGGTGCACTCCACAGCAGTGATTGCACAGCGAAATACTTGTACACAGATAAGATGTAATCATATATAATTATATATATAATTATACAACCAACAGGGCATTGGTAACGAAGGAGAAATGTATTTTAAAATTTAGCAAGAGAATGGTTAATGGAGTAAATGATTAATAATGCGTATCTATATGTTCTACGCGAATGTCTCCAGATGCTATCCGTGATGTTGTAAAAGGATTCCTTGAAAGTGTTACATGTACTGTTGGTGTTAATGTACGTTATATGACATGTTACGAGAACAATAGATTGCTATAGCTCATGTTACATCATAATAACGTTGAAACACAGGTGCACAGTCCGTCGTAAAAATCAAAACATCTCTGGTCTTTATTTCGTTTTCCAGGAAAATGAATAAACCGATTCGTATTCCATTGCTATATGTTGCATACATAGTTATAATTTCGTCTCTATGATAAACTCGCTTGAAAATAAATCAAACGCAATTTCTTGCTGACGATGTTTTCAAATAATTAAACTAGTTTCTGTAAGAATATCATATTAATGTATTTGGTTCAGGTTTAAGCATCCTATTCATAAAACTACTACACTTACAATTTTTTTTTTATCATTTACTTTCCTTCCTTAACCAATGGTAACAACCCCCTTGTCTCTGATGTCATTGTAAGACGTCAGCTAAATAATATCCGTACTGTCGTAAATTCCTACATGAATATACATGGAGAAAACAGTTAACCCTTCGCTTGCTACATGTATTCACGTCACTGTACCTACCTGTAAATAGTGAAGAACCAGATGAGACAGCTCCTGCAGGAGCTGTCTCATCAGGGTCTGCACTATTTACAAGTTGATTGTGCAACTAGTGCACTCCACAACAGTGATTGCACAGCGAAATACTTGTACACAGTGAAGATATATGTAATTATACAACAGGGCATGGGTAAAGACGGAGAAATGTATTTTAAAATTCAGCAAGCGAAGGGTTAACCCATTACTCAATGAATACGCATGTAAGAAATAATGACATCATGAATATTAATGACAATCATTTTATAACGGCGTATGGACACAAGAAGTTTTGGCAGAAACTGAAGAATTAGAACTCCGTTATTTCATTAGCAAAAAGAGCAGACCCTGATCAGACGGCTCCTGTAGGAGCCATCTGATCTGGGTCTACTCTGTTTGCAAAGGCGTAGAAAGGAGTATTTATGAGGTAAATGGTTAAATAGTTCGCTGCCAATGCTGCCAATGTCGCATATGTGATTACGTATGCGGATAGGTTGATTGCAGATGAGACGCAGAGAAACTCGGTGTCTCTCCTGGAATCAAATTTATTTTCTATTTTTTCATAACAAAACAATACAATTAATACAAACAATGCAATTTGATTTCACGGGTTGTAAGACAAATAAAAACATGGAATGGAATCAAATTGTGTGAAACATCACGTACGTTTTAAAGTATGAATTGAACGAAAGTCCACTTGAAACGTAAAGCTGACAGTATTATTTGCAGAGGAAAAAGTATTTGGCACCAAAAGATTTCATATAAAACAGAACGTACACTGAGTATAACATATAAGGGTCTGTACAATTTTTCATGTCACGGTTTTCTTTTAAACAACCCCTGAATTTTCAAAGCAAACTTTAACTGCTTGTATTTTGAAATACTCCATTTGAAAAGTCAGCGTCAATCCTTTCCCTCATATAAACGCCTTTTCACGCATTCGCAAAAACAGAGTAGATCCAGACCAGACGGCTCCTATAGGATTTGATAGCTCTGTTTCTAAATAATTTCTAAAAATGACTACAATGTTTCACCTTCCATATTTCATTATAACTACCTTGTCCATGAATATTCAGTAGATATTGAAACTTGTAATTAACATAGAACAGAGAAAGGGTTGAACAAGTTAATGCAAATTGATGATAAGGCGGGTCTGGTTTTATGTCAGTTTTGCATTCGAGACAAACATTTGTCTAGAATATAATAAGGTATTTCAGCGGATCGAGTTCAATGGTATAAATAGTGTCTTAGAATGAACAATTAACACATGAAAACTCGTCTATTCCTATATTATTTAACCTTTTCCCTGTTCCGTATTTAGGCCAAATTTCAATACCTACTGAATAGTCATTAAGATGTAGTTATAAAGAAATATGAAACGTGAAAGTACAGAAACAGCGCTATCAAATTCTATTAGCAAACAGAACAGACCCCTAATCTATCCATTTATCATGTTTAGGGGCTGATCAAACACAATATGTACAGTAAAACCTCTCTAAACCGGAATTCTAGTAGAGTAGAATTTAAATACATTTAGGCAGGTGGCTGCTTAATGCAGGGTCAAAGTCATACAGAAAGCTCCTAGAGGAGCTTTCTGTATGACTTTCACCCTGCATTAAGCAGCCACCTGTCTCCAACACCGATATTTACAGCAAATTAACCGTCCGATTTAGAGAGGTTTAACTGTACTGGTATAAAGCCACTGATGACGGTCGGTTCAACAAACAGTACAGACCCTGATCAGGCGGTTCCTTCATGAACCCTCATATCTGGATATACAGTTTGCATACGTCCTTTTAATAGACACTGGAGACATCAATGGTTTCACTTCAGTTCTTAGTAAGTACGCACAAATGTAGTTGTATTTAATATATTTTCATTTTAAAGGTGTATCTCTGTAAGAACTGTTTTGTCGATGTTGCTTTTGGCAAATAATCTTTTCAGCATCCCCCTGTGATTTTCATAATGAGCAGACATAGGCGGGTTTTAAGCTTTATAAAGATGTACTTTAATATCTTATAACACTATAAGAAATGTCCAGAAGTTCCACAAGATTCCACAAGTTTTATTTCGTTTACGCAATGCCCCCAACTAATGGAAGCACTTTCCAAAAAAGCCAATAAGATAATACAGAAAAGAAAGGAAGCAACTGCGAGCAAACGTTTCAGAGATATTCGTGTGTGATGTTTGCGCACATGCGTGTGGCATGACGGTCCGCCTGTGCGTGACACCTGTGCGTGCTAGCGTGTGGTGCGTGCATGTGTGTGTGCGTGTGTGTAAGTTCTGCCTGAAAGCCAAGCAGATAAAATGAAAGACTTCACAAGTACGTCGAACTTCAGTTTCTAACATAATCCGTTTTGTCAGAAACTTGAAACACTCACCTCTTTCCTTCATATAAACGCGTTTGACGCATTTGTAAATAGAGTAGACCCAGGTTAGGGACCGTCCTGTTTGCTAATAGAATTTGATAGATCTGTTTCTTTACTTTTCCAAATATTTCACCTTCCATATTTCACTATAGCTATTTCGTCCATGAGTATTCAGTAGGTATTGAAATTTGGACTAAACATAGGGCAGGAAATGGTTCATCTGAACGTTATAATTAGTCCTCAGTTATATGATACAGTTCATGGAAACACATTACGGAAAATGGTGACACTTTTGGAACTCTTTCCAATATAGTACATGTAGATACAATAGAGTCGCACTTACACTACCACATAATGAGTGTAAAACATGTTTGTTTGTTTGTTTGTGTTGGCTAACGTCCGTTTCTGCTCACTATGGGCTAATTAGACATGTAATTGCTTCAATAAAGGGCATACGTAATGCAGACAGCTCCTATTGGAGTTTGGAGCTTAACTTATGTCCTGCATTAAGCTACCGCCTGTTTTAAAAATCTAGCATAAAACTTCTTTTTGAGTGGTCGTATTAGCACGACTTTATAGTATTTAACGCTTTACTTGACAGTGACGTATGACAAACACATTATTAACCCATTCCCTCATACTGACGCCTTTTTACGCTTCTACAAAAGTCACCCGTTGAAACCATTGTGATAAATAGAGCATTTGCTCCTATAGGAGCAAGTGCTTTATTTATCACAATGGTTTCAAACTACAAAAATCTAAAAGTTTCCTTTTCTTTAATTAATGCTCCTTTTCGGTAGATTTGTTCAAAGAGGTTGTATCTAAAATATCATATGAGGTAATGGGTTAACACATTCCCTCAGACGAAGGCCCTTTGACGATTCTGAAAACGCCAAATTTTGTAACCCATTGTGGAAAATAAAGCATTTGCTCCAAAGGAGCAAATGCTATGTTTACAACAATGGTCACAAAACTACACAATTCTAACATTTCTTTTTTTCTAGTAAATTTTAATGCTGCTTTTCAGTATATTTATTCAAAGAGGATGGGTCTAAAATAGTTTATGAGAGCATGAGATAATGGAATGATATATATCAGTTTGCACGGTTTCGTCTATAGCCTAAACAACCGCGTCCATATGCAATTTTAGAAGTCCAGCTATTTGATATCCGCGAGGTTACCTGTATCATTTCCAGCGTATATTTCCATCCACTAAATGATTTAGTGGAATGTGAACTGGCTCTTCTGATGAGAATTCGTACGTCTCTAAATGTTTGGTTTGGTTTGGTGTATGTCGGGTAGTTACGTCACTTTAACCATTCCCGTATATTGACGCCTTTTGACGCTTCTATAAAAAACATTTTGTGAAACCATTGTGATAAATAGAGCATTTGCTCCACAGGAGCAAATGCTTTATTTATCACAATGGTTTCAAAACTACACAATTCTGAAAAAAATCCTTTTCTCTAGTTAATGCTCCTTTTTGGTAGATTGAATCAAAGGGGTTAGGTCTAAAAATAGCCTAAGTGGGAATGGGTTAACAGTACTTGTCATATCATGACGTCCAGCTGAATACAGGTGGAGAAAGACTCCTGTGTAATTCGACAATTTTGTTCGGCACAGAAATATGAAATCCACTGACGGAGAGTTCTAATATGAACTGTTGTTATTAATATTTGCTACTAGTGGAAAATGCATTACTTTGCTAATGCAGCTGATTTATAGCCTTCATTTTATCCTAAAAATATGCACTTACTGTGCTTCTCGCTCACTTTTTGTCACTCCATTTAAATCGAGAAAAAGTGCAGCGTCCTCTGCAATTGTTGAAACAAAGGAACACGATTTTCAAGTTTTGCCAATTAACAATTTCCCTGCTGAAACTTCATGTAAGATAAAATGACATCATGCCTGATAATAAGCTGGACTTTTGAACAGTAAAGCTCCTCTAAATCACACTGTCAATTTAGCTCTATGAGCTTTCTGCATTACTTTTGTCCTGCATTAAGCTACCACATGCATCTAGCACCCAGAATTATACCTCTTTAAGGTGGTCGCATTAGCGGGGTTTTGCTGCATATTGTTTGTAAATATCAGTACATGCAGGTCTCGCATTCAAAGGGTTAAACACTGCAGTTTGCAACATCTCACTTTCAAGCACTTTACTTGTTTTTAGTATGGCACTTATAACGCAGAGTAATCCGTAAGATATTTTGTAAAACACTGCTTCATTGGCATTACAAATGCGCCGACATAATGCAGAAAAGTGATCCCCATAGAACAAAGTTTCCACTACATTTTAAAACATGAGTCTTATAGTATCTCAGAATTCGAGAGTTTCATGTTACATAGCTTCCTGGATTCCAACGTACAAAACCCTTTCCCTCATATAAACGCCTTTTCACGCATTTGCAAACAGAGTAGACCCAGAGCAGATGGCTCCTATAGGAGCCGTCTGATCAGGGTCTGCTCTGTTTACTAATGAAATTTGATAGATATCTTTCTCTACTTTCCAAAATGGCTACAACAGTCCATTTCCATATTTCATTATAACTATTTTCTCTATGAATCTTCAGTACGTACTGAAATTCGGAATAGACATAGAACAGGGAAAGGGTTTAACGCTTTTCGATGTGTCTAACTGGAACTTGTAAAGACAGCAGTCCAGATAGGATGCATATATTTAACCCATTACCGTATAGGCTATTTTTAGACCCAACCTCTTTGAATAAATCTACCAAACTGGAACATACACTAGAGGAAAGGAAAATGTTAGAATTGCGTGGTTTTAAAACCATTGTGACAAATAGAGCATTTGCTCCTATGGAGCAAATGCTCTATTTATCACAATGGTTTCATGAAGTGACTTTTGTAGAGACGTCAAAAGGCGTCAGTATGAGGGAAAGGGTTAAACAACTTCAAGAAAAGATCCTTTATTTCTCAACCAAACCCAATACTGTGACAGCTCTTTAGAATCGTCTCGAATCCATTCTAAAGAAGGGTCACAGTATAAGGTATGGTGGAGAAATGACGAGTTTAGTATTTTGGTGGGCGTCTTTATCTGCACCTCTGTAAATATAATGCATTTTCATCGATATTCTGATCTTCATACTGCTTGTAGTTTTGTCAAAGGTTCGAGGAAAGATAATCTGGATCTTTCATTCTGAACATTCCAATTTTAGACATTTTTTTCTCATTGAATTTATTTTTATGAAGTTTCACAAACGGTTGTAGTTCAGATTATACATGTATAACATAACAAAGAAAATACCGGATGACAAAACCATCGACAAATCGTAATTTCAGAATATTACTGCAAAAACGCTAAAGCTGTGATTCAGTTTGATATTTGCATTCACATTATTAAGTAATAAAGTATTCGTTACATGAAAAAATTATTCTTATAAATTAAACGGCGTCAGTGGTTTATTTGTTTCTCATCAAACTATGTTCGTGTGAGCTCTTAATACATTACTTCATGAATATGCATGCACATGTAAGAAAAGTGTGTATGTATGAATATCAAATAGCTTAATTTACATAATGACACATGAGCAATATATTTCCTGGCTATGGCAACAACTATAGAAACTATGTTTCTAAATGTAAATACAGTAAAATCTCTCTATAACGGCAACTAAATTACATCAAGTATTTTTGTTAAGGGCAGGTGGCTGCTTAAAGCAAGGTGAAAGTAAAACAAAACGCTCCTATAGGAGTTTTACTATCACCTTGCTTTAAACAGTCACCTGTCCTAACTAACAACTAATTTATACATTTTAGTGGCCGTTATAGAGAGGTTTTACTGTATACTAGAACCAGATCAGACAGCTCCTACAGGATTCGTCTGATCTTGGTCTACACTGTTTACAATGTCGTTAACGCTATACTCCATGAATATTCATGTAAAAAATGAATATTAATTGGACTAAGTGCTGTAATAGAACATTTGAACCTGGCAGAAACTGCAGAATCATATCTATATTATATCATAAGCAAACAGAGCAGACACTGATCAGACGGCTCCTAGTAGGTCCTTCTGATCTTGGTCTACTCCATTTGCAAATGCGTATAAAGGCGTATTGATACAGTAAAGTGTATTTACAGTGCTCCCTCCATACAACGGCCCTCTCAATAACGATTCCCTCCTTACAACAACGTATGTCACTGTTTCCGAAACAAGAAGACTCCAGAAACAACTTTTTTCCATCGTATTTTCTTTATGCCTCCATCAAACTCTATGTTGTGACCACTCTTTAGAATCGTCACTTTGTGACGATTCTAAAGTGTGGTCACAACATAGGGTTTGATAGAGGCATAACGGTTTTAGTTCTCGAAATACACCTTATTTAGGGATCTGCAAACAAGCTAATTATGTTTGATTTCCCCTCCCTATAACAACTCCCTCTGAACAACACATACAATCTTCGTATCCAAAAGGGTGCCGTTGTAGAGAGGGAGCACTGTATTAGTCAATGACAACTGTCTAGCGTAAATGTATATTTTGTTAAGTGCCATATAGTACACATATAATAGATGCATGATTCTTTCTTGCGGAAAAATGACTTTTTAAGAAGCTGAAATATGTTTCGGAAATTATTTCGCGTGACCGTTCTCTATTTTTGTATGGAATTTCCGCTATGGTGAATTGCTATATATCGGGAAATTATATTTGCCAGCTCGGTTGATTATCACAGAAATCCTGCTCTATCAGAGAAGCGCTTGCCTTTATGTTCCTGGTTTGATTTAATAGTCAGGAACTCGTGCATATCTATTTCTTCCAGTATCTTTCAACATGTAAATATAGCCTAGCATCAACACTAAAGTTTCGCTAAAACGATTACTGAACTGAAGTATAATCTTGTTCTATGTTTATTCCAAATTTGAATACCTAACGGAAATTCATGGACAAAACAGTTATAATGAAAAATGGAAGGTGGAACAATGCAGCCATTTTAGAAGTAAAGTAACAGAATTGTCAAATTCTATTAGCGAACAGAGCAGATCCTGGCGGAACGGATTTCGAACCCTTGACCTCGCGCTCCGAAGGTCGACTCTCTACCCACTGAGCTGACGGGGCTGTAGGACAGTATTTATAATATTATATGTGTCACGAATATTCAATAAAATTATTTGTGAAGCATCCAGTTTAAACCCTGATCAGCGATCTCACTGATCTGGGTCTACACTACCTGCCTACAGCTTTATCTAGGGATAATAGGCATACATAGTTTAACCATTCACTCCATAAATACAACTTTTAATATCTTTGGAAACAGAGTAGACCCAGATCAGACGGCTCCTGTAGGAGCCGTCTGATCAGGATCTGCTCTGTTTACTTACGGAATGATATAGATCAGATTGAACAGCTTCCACCAGGCAAAATATTCCTGTGAATATGCCATTATGAAACATTCAGCCAATTAATATCCTTCATGCCATTCTTTCATACATAAATATAGTAAATGGTTTAACCGTTCTCGTGCTGAAAAATTAGGTCTGCTCAATCTCGATTCTGAGAGGCCGAGTTGATTTGAGACGCCGAGTTACTCGGTATCTCATCTGGACCAAATATGTTTGCCAATTCAAGGTTGAGCGCGCTTTGCACGAGAAGTGTTAAGTATTGCACATATAGGTTAATTTCAAGAATGATTTAATATATCCCTCTTGTTTGAAATGATTGTCCGCTGACTGTGCTGATTAGCGTCCGGGTCTGCCAACTATGGGATAATTGGACGCCCCAGAGAGATGGGAGCAGATACAGAGAAACCCGGACATAATGCCCTACTCTTATTATCAATAGAGTTTCTCTGGTTCTTTACGATGCCCAGTGTAAAGCTATTTGATATTATGGGAAAGATGTTTTATGAAGACAATTTAAAATGTGCGTACAATATTATTGCTGAATGAGGTGATATCTTCTCATCGTCTGTGTCTCAGTGATCTAATAAATCCGAATTTGAATCTTGTTAATGGTTACATGATCTTTTGCTGAATTTCTTGTTCAGAACATAGCGGATAGATCGAGTTATATCCATTCAATTACAGGACACGAGAATAGAATTTAGCAAATTGAAATGTGCTGTACGAATATAATTATATTACAACGTCTATGGTTTTGTCTTTGACAAATCAGAAAGTCGCAATTTGTTCGCAAATGAAGCCTAATTTCTTTAAGTAATGTATAATCCGGCACATTTCAATTCATTTCATAAGATTATGAACATGTAAAAAATAACAACAAAGTTGGTTGAGTGTATACAAGTAACAGGGGCATAGCTGGATACAAATGTAGTGTGCGCATGGTTGCCATATGGGTTAAAGGGTCAAGGGCACCCCGACCCCGTTGGAAAAATGTAGAATCGTGTCACCACTGTGATTAACCCTTTCCCTCTTCTATATTTAGTCAAATTTCCAATACCTACTGAATATTCATTAACAAAATAGTTATAATGAAATATGGAAGGTGCAACATTGTAGCCATTTTAGAAAGTAAAGAATCAGATATTTCAAATTCCACTAGCAAACAGAGCAGACCCTGATCAGACGGCTCCTCTAGGAGCCGTCTGATCTGGGTCTTCTCCGTTTGCAATTGCGTGAAAACACGTTTACATGTGTATATGAGGGAAAGGATTAAACGAGCATTTGCTACTACATGTATACGAGCAACTGCTCTATTTACATGTATCACAACGGTTTCAAGGGGAGATTTTTACAGAGGCACCAAAAAGGTGTTAGTATGGGGGAATGTACATGTATTAACGCTCACATGTACATGTCGAAACAGAATGTTTATCAAAGTCAACACCATCCCCTTAGCCTTCCAGTTTTGTTTCATTTTGGCCATAATGATGTTTTTTACCTTGATGTAACGCACGCTTTTAAATACAGATGAACTTCGATATCTCGAACTTTAAGGGACTGTATCTGAACAATTTCTCAATCTCATAGCTTAATGCAGGTCTACAGTAATGCTGAAAGCTCCTGTAGGAGCTTTCAGCATTACTGTAGAACTGCATTAAGCTGTGAAATGTGTTTCTAGATATGCGTAGTGATACATTTTAGAGCAATTCTGTATTGTAAGATTTTGGAAGGACCGAACTTTAAGTTCGAGTTATCCCGAAGTTCGAGTTATCCGAGTTCGATATATCGAAGTTCAACTGTACATTTCCCCTGTTTAATATAATTATGATATCAAGAATATTTATTAGATCATTTTTGTTAATAGCATGTGTACAGATGATTTTTATTTGCTTTGGTATCGGTGGAAACTAGATTCATATTTCTATTATGATTTTATAAGCAAACTGAGAAGACTTATCAGACAATTCCTCCAGGAGCCGTCTGAACTGAGTCTATTCTGTTTGCAAAGGAGTGAAAAGCGTTTGTGTTTTGTCGTACTCTATTTACATCAATGAACGTTATTGCAATGACAAACAGTGTCGAAACAGATCTTTAACCCTTTCCCTTATATTGATAACTTTTGACGACTCTGGAAAAGTCACTTTACGAAACCATTTACTGTACACGTTTATATCTATGATATGAAGGGTTTCTCGATTTCAGGACAGATATTTGTGTATTTTCATATCAATTATTGTCAACATACCAGTCAAACCTGACCTTGCAGTTCAATATTGAATTTACAATGCAAGTGAATCCCTCTCTCTTTCTCTCATTCCTCTCTTCTCTCTTTCCCACTCTCTCCCCGTCACTCCCTCTCACAATCCCTCTCATCCCTTCTCTCTCTATCTCTCCCCTTCTCTCTTCCACCTCTCTCCTTCCTCTCTCACTCCCACACGCTCTCTCTCCCACTGTCCCCTCTTTCTCACACTCCCTCCCTCCTCTCTCTCTCCCCCACTCCCCCATTTCTCACTCCCCCTCTCTCACTCCCCCTCTCACACTCTCTCCTCTCTCTCCCACTCACCTCTTTCTCCCACTCCCTTCCTCCTCTCTCTCTCCAACTCTCCCATCTCTCATTCCCCCCTCTCTCACTCCCACTCTCCCACCTCTCACCCCCCTCTCACACTCTCTCTCTCTCTCTTCTCTCTCTCTCCCCCTCTCTCCTCTCTCTCTCCTACCTCTTTCTCTCACACACCTCTCTCTCCCACCTCTTTCTCTCAGGCTCATTTCCCGTCCCTGTCGCTCTCGCTCTCCCCCTCCCGAAAGAAAGAGAGAATAAGAATATAGAAGACAGGAAAAAGAAATCCAGACAAAGGGACATTTACCTCAGAATCCGACGACCATATATCGGACTTCTGTAAATATTACAGGAAGGGTATGGGGGTTTCAGAATCCGACGACCTTATGCCGGACTTCTGTTGCAAAAAGACGCCAATTTGAACAAAGGCATCTGGATTGACAGTATGTCATTTGAACTCTCACATACTACAGGTACATTATATGCGAAAACAATTTTACTTTCGGCAGTTAAAGGTGTGAAAACTGCAGGTTAAAGATGTCATAAAACCATGAATAGTTGAAATTTCAAGTAACAAACTCAAAAAAGAATGTTTCATGCTTTGAATATTCATTAAAAATCACAAGTCTTTGGAAACATGTAATTCGTTCAGTATCAAACTGTCTTAAATTATTAAAATTGATAAGAAATGAATCAAAACCAACTAGCTTCACTTACTTCTATATACGACCCTTTACTTAATCCGAATTAGCATATGAAAGACGAGTTTACCCTAGGGATATGAATACGGTCTAGGGACATGCCTTTTCACACCTGTACAAGCAAAGCAGACCAAAAACAATCGACCCCAAAAAAGGGTCTGCTTCTGTTCGCTGATGAAATACAGTAAAA
This sequence comes from Azorinus chamasolen, assembly GCA_963576725.1. Taxonomy (NCBI): domain Eukaryota; kingdom Metazoa; phylum Mollusca; class Bivalvia; order Cardiida; family Solecurtidae; genus Azorinus; species Azorinus chamasolen. The sequence continues at coordinate 3,791,345 of OY755249.1, forward strand.
CCTCTCTATAACGGCCACTAAATTCCATGAAATATTTTGTGTTAAAGGCAGGTGGTTGCTTCAAGCAAGGTGAAAGTAAAACAGAACGCTCCTATAGGAGCGTTCTGTTTTACTTTCACCTTGCTTTAAGCAGCCACCTGCTCTAAATACCAACTAATTAGCACAATTTAGTGGTCGTTATAGAGAGGTTGTACTGTACTAATGCCTGGGTTTCTGCGATGCCAAAAGGAATATGTTCATGCATGTAATATACCATCAAAATTATGGTAACACATATTCATGATGCCATATTCCTTATTAAAATAATCAAGAGGTAAATGGTTAAACCCTGATACATGTACATGTAATACGTGTAGGCTTCAAAATCACCATCGTGCTATATGTGTAAATAAGCAGAGTTTCAACGTCTACATTGTTTACTGGAATCATTTTCTGTATTGAATCCGACGTCTAAATTATCCGCCATGCAAAGGAATTAATGTTTTGAATGCTGAAAAGGAGACTGGTTCGTCAGTATCTGGCAGTTTTAACCCTTCGCTTGCTGAATTTTAAAATACATTTCTCATTCTTTACCCATGCCCTGTTGTATAATTACATATATTTTCACTGTGTACAAATATTTCGCTATGCAATCACTGCTGTGGAGTGCACTGGTTGCACAATCAACTTGTAAATAGTGCAGACCCTGATGAGACAGCTCCTGCAGGAGCTGTCTCATCTGGGTCTTCACTATTTACAGGTAGATATATTGACGTGAATAGCAAGCGAAGGGTTAAAGGATATACGTGTTTTTAACGGCAAAACGTGCTGACCCTGATCAGAGGACTCTTCCGGAATCTGGAATCTGAATGTTCGTATTTTTGCAGTAACAAACACTACTGTCATAATAATATTATACTTGAACACTTGACTCGATGAATATTCATGAAAGAAATAAAGACATCATAAATATTAATTACAGTAAAACCTCTCTATAACGGACAATAAATTACAACACGTATCTTGTGTTAAAGACAGGTGGCTGCTTAAAGGAAGGTGAAAGTAAAACAGAACGCTCCTATAGGAGCGTTTTGTTTAACTTTCACCTTGCTTTAAGCGACCACCTGCCATAAATACCAAATAAATAACACAATTTAGTGGCCGTTATAGAGAGGTTTTACTGTAGATTAAGTGTTACCATAGCACATGGACGTAGGAAGTTTTAGCCATTGCAGAAAATGTAGAACCGTATCTTTATTACATGTATGTCATATGCAAACAGAGCAGACCCTGATCAGAAGGCTCCTACAGGAACCGTCTGATCTGGGTCTACTCTGTTTGCAAAACGTATAAAGTCGTATTGATGGAGTTAACCGTTCCTCTATTACGAAACAATCAAATAATCATTTTTATGGTGTGCTGCAATATTTATTCTGTCGACTTGACCTTTGGAAAATAATTTGTGAAGCGAATAGTGTAAACCTTTTTGTGAAAACTCCCTCAGGAACTATATGTGTGTTTGTTTGTGTTGATTAACGTCCGTTTCTGCTCACTATGGGCTAATTGGACGCCCCAGAGAGAGGGGAGAGGATACAGAGAAACCCGGGCGCGATGCCCTACTCTTATTATCGACTGAGATTCTCTGGTATTTAGATGCCCAGTGTAAAGCACCGATACATCGGACCTCGGTTTATATAGTCTCGTCCGAAGAACTACTATATGTCAGGGTCTGGTGTGTTTATCTGTGTCCATTTTATTAAATACAGTAAAACCACTCTATAACGGCCACTAAATTACATCAAGTATTTTGTGTTAAAGGCAGGTAACTGCTTAAAGCAAGGTGAAGGTGAAACAGAACGCTCCTATAGGAGCGTTCTGTTTTACTTTCACTTTGCTTTAAGCAGCCACCTGCCCTAAATACCAACTATTTAACACAATTTAGTGGCCGTTATAGAGAGGTTTTTCTGTATCTGGGCTAACATTGGTTAACCTGTATCCAGTATTTCGATCAAAAAGTACTCTGCCCAATTTCACCCGGTTAGTAGTTTCTCAAAAATTTAAAACGAATCGGAAGAAATTAAATATTTAAACAGCCCGGAATGCGGGAAACGAATAGACCGCCATTTGCAAACAGTATAGTCCAAGATCTGAGAGCACTCTCACCAGGGTCTAGGTTTTACTCCATGAATATTAATACATGTATACAATGTAAGAAATAATAATATTATGAATACTGGATTAATTGTTATAATAAGACATTGACACCGGAAAGTTTAGCTACATGTATGGCAAAAACAGTAGAATCATATTTATATTATATCATTTACAAACGGTGCAAACTCTGATCAAACGACGCCTACAGGAGAAGTATATGGGTTATGATATAAGTTACGGTTTTTAAGCCGGGTTACATCGGCATCTCAAACCGGCGAAGAAAGAATGGGCTTTCACGGTCGTACTCAGTTCATCCCGGTAAACCCCGGATTATTGTTCCGGGATACGTCGGGAAGTACAACTAAGAATTAATACTACAAAAGAGCGCTTATAAAGGAGTGCGACATTTAGCGTTGATGTTTCTACAGATAGCGACAGTTCACATTGTTGCGACATTTGGCGTTACAGATGCAACACATAACGTCAGGAGGTTTTGCGACCTTTAGCGTTGGTTCCGATATTTAGCGTCAGCCTTGCGACATATACTGTCAAGTGCGACATTTAGCGTCGGTGCGACATTTAACAGTGCTACAGATGCTCTTTAACCACGTTCTCAATAAATACGCCCTTCTGTGCCTGTGTAAGCAGAGTTCACACATCAGACCGCTCCTATAGGATAGATCAGGGTCTGCTCCGTTTGCTTTTGATATAATATAGATATGATTCTACAGTTTCTGCAGTGACCAAAAACATTTCTAAGTCCATTTACTATTGTAACAAATTAATCTAATTAATATTCATGACATTGGTAATCCTTACATGAATATTCATGGAGTAAAGGGTAAACAAACATAATTATGTGTATGTGTATTGTATGCAAGATTTCGATGGAATTCCTTAACCCTTCTCTTGCTGAATTTAAAAATACATTTCTCCTTCTTTACCCATGCCATGTTGTATAATTACATATATCTTCACTGTGTACAAGTATTTCGCGGTGCAAATCACTGTTGTGGAGTGTGTACTGGTTGCACAGTCAACTTGTAAATAGTGCAGACCCTGATGAGACAGCTCCTGCAGGAGCTGTCTCATCTGGGTCTTCACTATTTACAGGTAGGTATATTGACGTGAATAGCAAGCGAAGGGTTAAAAGTTAATATTTCAACGACCCATGTTCCTACGTTTAGAAGCATGGCCGCATAAAAGCGATTTATGATATTGATAATGATTACACCGTGGACGCGTCTTTCAGAATTTGTCCGTTACTGTCATACCCTACTGTTGGTCAATTTATCATCTTATATCCTCTGCTTTGATTACTCCCGTAATTATTATTTTATACATCAAATGTATTTATTACTGTCAATAGACCGTGACATCGCAGGGTGTTGGTGACGTTTTCCACTCAAATTAACTGTGTTACATGTAACTGTAGGGTCGGAGCTCCAAGCTCTTCAAACAGCCATGAATTACACTGGGGATATAACAACAGACGCAAGTTTACATCAGAATCCAAGCTGTTACACCATCGGTCAGTCTCATTTGAATCGGAATTAGTCAAATGTTCACAAGATCCAAATTTAAGCAAACATTGTGTTAGTAATATATACAGCTGAACTTCGATATCTCGAAATCGGATAGCTCGAACTTCGGGATAACTCGAACTAAAAGTTCGATCTTTCCAAAATTTACAATACAGAATAATACTAAAATATATCACGATGCATATCTAGAAACACACGTGGCAGTTTAATACAGGTCGAAAGTAACGCTGAAAGCTCCTACAGGACCTTTCAGCATTACTTTAGACATGCATTAAGCTCTGGAACTTGAGAAATTGTTCAAATTAGAAATCTGATAACTCGAACCTTTGTTATCTCGAACTAATTCATATACTCCCTTGAAGTTCGAGATATCGACGGTCAAAATGTATACTTCAGCATTTGGCATTGTATGTTCAAAAAAGTTGATGTGATTGCGGTTGACCCCTCATATAAAGACCTGTTCACGCCTTTGTTAACAGAGTAGATCCAGATCAGACTGTTCCTATATGAGCCGTCTGATCAGGGTCTGGTCTGGTTGCTCTCAGCTTTATAACAGTTTCTGCCAATATCAAACAATCCGGTGTACGTTTTTCATTTTAGAAATTCAGCTAATTAATATTCATAAAGTCATTATTTCTACATGAATATTCAACAAGGGAAGGGTTAACACTGAACATCCATTTTCGTTTACATGTATGAGCAGCGTGCGAATTGCATGTGGGTAATGTAAAATGCCCAGAATGATAGTGTACATGAGCCATGTAACGTTAAATTAACCTTTAGCCTGCTGAGCAAATTATTTTTACAGATTTTTCACCTACTACATTTCCAAAATTCAAGCTTTAATCAAAATGTCTACCAAACCGCAACCAAGGTGTCAAACAGTTTGGACCCTGATGAGACGCCGAGTTACTCGACGTCTCATCTGGATCCAAACTGTTTGCGTATGTATTCACTCATCCGCCCATAGCAGGCTAAAGGTTAAATAAAGTTGGAGCGACCAGCATTATAGTATTGTGGTTGAAGGAGGTTGTCTGTTTGTTTCATTTACCTGTCATTACTTAATTACCTTATAAATACATGCACCTACGGTGGCACTGAGGTGACATATGCAAGAATTTTTTTTCAAGTTTGTTTTCCCGAGATATTTTTTTTTATTATCTCGAGAAAACGAAACAAAGTTCGTTTTCCTGAGATAATATTTTTTATTATCTCAAGAAAACGAAGTAGTTCGTTTTGACGAGATAAATAAATTTATTATCTCGAGAAAACGAAACAAAGTTCGTTTTCCTGAGATAATATTTTTTATTATCTCAAGAAAACGAAGTAGTTCGTTTTGACGAGATAAATAAATTTATTATCTCGAGAAAACGAAAAAAGTTCGTTTTCATGAGATATTTTTTTTTATTATCTCAAGAAAACGAAGTAGTTCGTTTTAACGAGATAAAAAAAATTATTATCTCGAGAAAACGAAATTGTTCGTTTTAACGAGATAAAAAAAAATATTATCTCGAGAAAACGAACCAAAGTTCGTTTTCCTGAGATAATTTTTTAAGTCGTGCGCACGACTTAATAAGCCAATCAGAACCCTCCATCAGAGTAAACAGTTTTCGCAAGTATTTGAGGCCTATGAGAACATGGCCGAGACAAGGGATGAACTTATATGACGTCATAATTGCTTTCATCTTACCTCCTACAAAATTCTTGTCATTCCATTGGTCAAAAAAGGTCACGAGAAACCCCTATAGATTCCTTATGAGGGTACTAAAATCCTTATCATGGCTTTACAAGAGTTACTTCCCTTATTTGACAGCCATATGCTTTTCTGTTATTTATAATAATATTTTATGTTTATCTACTACAGTTTTAAAAATGCATATATATAATTTATGCTTTAATTGGAGTTGAAATATAAAAATTAATTAGTTTTACAGTGATAAAAAAGAAAAAAAACAAATATATAAACCAGATTTTAGGCAATTACAAAATATTTTATTTAATTCTACTAAAGGGAGGTAATTCCCTTGCTTCCCTAGGGCATGCCATACACGTAGATCTATGATGCAAACATGCGTATAAATACTTGAAATTTTCGCCTCGTCCCATATAAATATTTGCTGGCAGTGTATAGTCCATATTAGTGACACTAAGCCCTGCATAACTAATAATAACGTTACCGTGACGTATCAAACATCACTATGACGCGTAGTAGTAGTAGTAGTAGTAGTATGACGTTTAGTAGTTCTAAATAAGGCTTGTAATTGGTTTACTATACAAAAGCAGTGAATCAGATTGGTTAGATATGAGACCCCTATACAATTTTCAATAGACGCAAATGTTAGTCGCGTTGATACGCTAACCATTTCCTCCATAAATATTAAAGAGAGTTTCTACCATGTAAATCTATATAACTAGATCTACCTAAAATTAAGTTTTGATAGAAACTATGAAGGAAAGGGTTAAATTGTTTATGGATAGCGTCCATCCGTTTCCCATATGTCGAATACACCTTCCCGGCTTTCAAAAGGTTTATACACAACTGCGATTCTTTATATTAACCCATGCACTCCTACATGACTATTCGTGAAAGCCTCCATCACTATGAATATACCGATATAATAAATATTTATTTAGGAGCAAACTGATAAGATTTTTGAGGAAGTAGATCTAGCCTATATTCTATATTTTAGTATATGTTCTAAGCAAACATAGAAGACCCTGGCTAGACAAATCCTTCAGGAGCTATCTGTTCAGGGCCTACTCTGGCGTAGAAAGTTAAAATCTTGATTTATGACATTTTCTAAGGAAACATAATAGACCCTGATCTGGTAGCTCCTATAGGAACTGTCTCATGCGGGTCTTCTTTGTTTGCAAAAGTGGTGATAAAATGCAGCAATCACGCAGCAAAAATCATTCACTTCCACATAAATTCGTAACTTCTTCTAATTCGCTTACTTTGGGAAAATTATATTGCCCGAGTATCAAACAGCTTAGATCCTGATCAGACGCTTGTTACTTGTTGTCTGATCTAGGACAAAAGTGTTTGCAAATATATCGAGCCTCGCTAAGCGGGAAACGAGAAACCCCATAGATGAACAATTGACTCTGACGGAGGGTTCTGATTGGCTTATTAAGTCGTGCGCACGACTTAAAAAATTATCTCAGGAAAACGAACTTTGTTTCGTTTTCTCGAGATAATAAAATAAATTATCTCGTTAAAACGAACTATTTCGTTTTCTCGAGATAATATTTTTTTTTATCTCAATAAAACGAACTACTTCGTTTTCTTGAGATAATAAAAAAAATTATCTCATGAAAACGAACTTTTTTCGTTTTCTCGAGATAATAATTTTTTTTATCTCGTCAAAACGAACTACTTCGTTTTCTTGAGATAATAAAAAAAATTATCTCAGGAAAACGAACTTTGTTTCGTTTTCTCGAGATAATAAAAAATTTTATCTCGTAAAAACGAACTACATCGTTTTCTTGAGATAATAAAAAAAAATATCTCAGGAAAACGAACTTTGTTTCGTTTTCTCGAGATAATAAAAAAAATTATCTCGTAAAAACGAACTTTTTTTCGTATTCTCGAGATAATAAAAAACATTATCTCGGGAAAACAAACTTGAAAAAAATTCTTGCATATGTCACCTCAGTGCCACCGTATGCACCATATAAGTCGATGATATTAAAAGCAAAATTCAAATATCAGATTTGAATTTGTCCTCGCATAGTTATTACTTCTAAACTAAATCTACAAACTAGAATCGCAATATATGACGCTTTTCATCCCAGACAAATCAGAAAGTGTAAATTTGGTCTGGCATTTCGGTATATGTCATTTTATATTTTTAAATTGGCCGAGACTTACCAATTACTTAGTAATAGCCATCTATCGTTTTGAATCCATTTTTCGCGCCTGGCATTATCCCAATCCATACGTCACTTTTACATCCGTCTGTGTTTAACCCTTTACGCCATAAATACGCCTTTCTATGCCCTTTGCAAACAGAGTAGACCCATATCAGACGGCTCCTGTAGGAGCTGTCTAATCATGGTCTGCTATTTTGCTTACGAAATAATAATACGAAAAGTTGAACATCGGTATCTTGAACTCGGATAACTCGAACTTCGGGATAACTCGAACTTAATTTTTGGTCCTTCCAAAATCGTACGATACACACTTGTTCTAAAATGTATCACTACGCATATCTATAAATACATTTCACAGCTTAATGCAGGTCTACAGTAATGTTGAAAGCTCCCACGGGAGCTTTCAGCATTACTGTAGACCTGCATTAATCTATGAACTTGAGAAATTGTCCAGCTCAGAAATCGGATTACTCGAAATTCCGTTATCTCGAACTAATCCATATAGTCCCTTGAAGTTCTAGATGTCGAAGTTCAACTGTATATGATCCCGTAGTTTCTGCCATTGCCAACATTTCCTCTGTCCTTAGTGTTATTATACTAAATAATCTGATTAATATTCATGACGTCATTATTTCGTACATGAATATTCATAGAGTAAAAGGTTAATGCGGTTAGCTTTTTGAAAGTAGTGTAAAACCTCTCTATAACGGCCACTAAATTGTGTTAATTAGTTGGTATTTAGGGCAGGTGGCTGCTTAAAGTAAGGTGAAAGTAAAACAGAACGCTCCAATAGGAGCGTTCTGTTTTACTTTCACCTTGTTTTAAGCAGCCGCCGGCCACCTACCTTTAACACAAAATACTTAATGAAATTAAGTGGCCGTTATAGAGAGGTTTTACTGTGGTGTAAAAATTCCTACAATGGTGCACTGCTTTGACATGATTAGTTTTATTATTATATACAATAAAATGACATTTTACAATGAGGATAATTTGAGGTCCAACTTTATTGATCGCCGCATGAGCGGCGATCACTAATGGAATGTTCAAAAGTATTTACCCATGTAGGAGAGGTAGCGACAAGTTTTACAAAGTCTATTCTGCGTATATTGGTGAGAAGAACCAAATGAATTGGCACATGAGGGCGTGGCAGAGAATAGTTTCTATCTACATTATTGATGTAGTGAAATATGTGATGTAAAAACCTTCATACGATGTTTAAAAAGAAATTTATCAAACAAATGTACAATAATAACAATAATTATGACACTTTTTTCGTCGAAGTATCGACATTAAATGCCAAAAACAGTTTTGTAAACATAAATGAAGCCGGGTCAAAGTCGCAGAATTGAAGCCGGGTCAAAACTGTAGTCGTGCACCTGTTTGCGGTGCTCTCGTTCTAAATTATGCCCTTCAGAGATTTTGACATATTACAGTTTTGTTTAATGACCATTGTTTATTGTCCAAAAATGTCGACAAAAGTAATACATACATCAGTATATTTATACACGTGATATACACATGTTAAGTCATGAATAGATTCAAACTCTTTGCTAGTGCCTTTATATGTGAAAGCGATATATACATCTTCAATTTCCCTTGAAGTATGTCTGGCCTGATAGCGTAGTGGTTACCACGGTCGCCTATCGTGCAGTCAGCTCTGGTTCGATTCTCACCACTGACGAAACTTTTTTTCTCTCTTTTTCCTTTCTATTTTTTTTTAATGACGGTTTGGGTTTTTACTGGGATAGTTAATGATAATTATCCATATTAAGTGTTTTTTCTTTCAACTGATACGTTATTTTTGGTAAAACAAATTTGTAGAAAAATTAAAAATAGTTCCTGTTGTAAGAAGAAATTCCTATACCTACTATACAAATAAACCTCTACTGTACATATAAACTTAGGTTTATTATGCTACCCCTTTATTACGTCACTAGCGGCTGTAGTGACGGGATAAAATATTTATCCTCTTACCTTTTGGTATCGTCAATATGCCTCTGAACCAATCAATGACCGACCTAGATATTTGTGTCAAGTTTCATGTGATACTTCCAACAATGCATAATTATGTCATAATAGTTTTACCAGGTATTAACTTGTTACAGTTTGCAACAGAGTTCTTTATCAGCATGCCATAGTATATTTTCTTGTTTACATAGTTATTTGTTTCATAATAAATGACTATATTTTTAATTTATAGCCTTGTCTCTTTATTATCACCTTTTTAGAGAAGGGGAGTAGGATATTCATTTATCCTCATTTTTTTAGCTCACCAGAGCACGACGTGCTCATGCTGAGCTTTTAGGATCGTTGGATGTTCCTCGTCTGTTGTCCGTTGAGATACCACATTTTGCACTTGATCTCTAAGTAAATTGGTTTGTGTTTTGCCCTGCATGAAATTTAGGTCAATCTCGAATATGGGTCACCTGGGCTCAAAAACAAGGTCACTAGGTCAAATCTTAGAAAATCTTGTTAATGCTCTAGAAGCTACAAATCTTATTGGATCTTACTGAAATTTTATCAGAATGTGTCTCCATGAAATCTACGCCAAGTTCGAATATTGGTCATGTCGGGTCAAAAACTAGGTCACTAGGTCAAATCTTACAAAATCCTAAACACTCTGGAGGCCACATTTTGCACTTGATCTTTAAGTAAATTGGTTTGTGTATTGACCCTGATGAAATCTAGGTCAAGTTCGAATATGAATCGCCTGCAGTCATAAACTAGGCCACTAGGTCAAATCATAGAAAAATCTTGTTCACACTCAAGTGGCTACAAATGTTATCAGATCTTACTGAAATTTTATCAGAATGTTTGTCCACATGCAATCTTGGTCAAGTTCAAATATGGATCATGTCGGGTTCAAAACTAGGTCACTACGTCATTACACTCTTGAGGCTACATATCTCGTTAAGTTTTAATGAAATGTTGTATTTCAATTGTCTTAACAAAACAGTTCCTTATTAAAAACCTTCCTTGTATACAAATTTCGCGGCGATCCAATGCCTTGCATCAGTATTCGTCTTGTAATACTAGTATACGTCTCGCAGGAAGTAATGAAATGTCACAAGAAAACAAAGAAACATTAACGTCGTCACTAAGTAATAATCTTGGGAGTTGAGACTTTACTGAACTAACCTTTACCCTGCTATGGGCGGATGAGTGAATACCTATGCAAACTGTTTGGACCCAGATGAGACACTCGGAGTCTCATCAGGATTTATAATGTTTCACACCCTGGTTGCATGTTGGTAAACAAATTGATTAAAGCTTGAATTTTGAAAATGTTGTAGGTGAAAAATTCGGCAAAAATAATTTGCTCAGCAGGCTAATGGTTAGACAACCTACCACCTGTCTGAAAAGATCTAAATTCGTCATTGGTTTAAATTTCCTGTTAAACCTTTCCATGTTCTGTATTCATGTAGGACATAATGACGTCATGAATATTCTTTAGCTCATTTTTTATAATGTAAACTTTTCAAGGAACTTTGACGAAAACTGTAGAATCAGATATATATCATGTCAAAAGCAAACAGAGCAGACCCTGATCAGACGGCTCCTATAGGAGCCGTCTGATCTGGGTCTACTCTGTTTGCAAATATGTGAAAAGTCATTTATATGAAGAAAAGGATCAGTAGCTTTATCCTGTGTACCATTGTTTGACATATACTGTCAAGTGCGACATTTAGCGTCGGTGCGACATTTAACAGTGCTACAGTTGCTCTTTAACCACGTTCTCAATAAATACGCCCTTCTATGTCTGTGTAAGCAGAGTTCACACATCAGACCGCTCCTATAGGATAGATCAGGGTCTGCTCCGTTTGCTTTTGATATAATATACATGTAGATATGATTCTACAGTTTTCGCAGTGGCCAAAAAAAATCTAAGTCCGTTTACTATTGTAGCAAATTAATCTAATTAATATTCATGACATTGGTAATCCTTACATGAATATTCATGGAGTAAAGGGTTAACAAACATAATTTTATGTGTATTGTATGCAAGATTTCGATGGAATTCCTTAACCCTTCTCTTGCTGAATTTTAAAATACATTTCTCCTTCTTTACCCATGCCCTGTTGTATAATTACATATATCTTCACTGTGTACAAGTATTTCGCTGTGCAATCACTGTTGTGGAGTGTACTGGTTGCACAATAAACTTGTAAATAGTGCAGACCCTGATGAGAAAGCTCCTGCAGGAGCTGTCTCATCTGGGTCTTCACTATTTACAGGTAGGTATATTGACGTGAATAGCAAGCGAAGGGTTAAAACAACGACCCTTGTTCCTACGTTTAGAAGCATGGCTGCAGAAAAGCAAATTTATGATATTGATAACGATTACACCGTGGACCATTGTTTGAAAGTTAGTAACCATGATATCCATTACAACAAGTCGATATATCCATACTGTATAATGTTAACTATATATAGCAACTAAGTAATGGATACTTATAGAGGTCCTTAATCATGTACTCCATGAATATTCATCGGCGGATGTTGTCTTGTGGCTAATGCGCTCGATTACAGTACCAGTTTTGGGCTCGAACGAAAGAAACTGTACAGTGCGCCTATGGAAGCGTTTTGTCATATTGATTGTCTTGCACTAAGATATCACCTGTCATAATACGTCGTTTTCTATTGGCCTTTGTGAAGAGTTGATTCTGTAACAGTGCTCGTGTCTTTCTCATAATTTGCAATATATATGCACACAGTCATGTATAGAACGTCGTTTTTGTAGGAGACACTAGTATATCCATTTCATTTATTATGTAGACGATTTGTAATAACGCAAAACTTTGAAGATACGTCTGGGGAAATACAGAAGAATCTGTCTTAAGCGGCCATTCATTTATTAAACATAGGCGTCTTAAAAACTGGTGATTGCTTCATGCAGGACAGGAGCTTTCTGCATAACTTTAGTCCTGCATTAAGCTACCACCTGTCTTTGCCACTGTGAATAATTATTAAGACCCCTTTGGCTGGTCGCATTAGAGGGGTATTACTGTACATTTACCATTCCCATGGTAACCGCGTTATGACTGGTACTTGCAAACAGCTTATATCCAGATTGTATCATTTATCGCAATGATATAATTCTCGTGCTTCTTCGTGCAAACGAATGAGGCATGTGTATGGTCTGATCTTCCAAGTGCTTGTATTCAATTTAACACATTAAATTATATTTCAGCAGTTTAGTTTTGTTTCGTGTTTTCAAGAGGAGTAAGTGAGTCCTAAGAAAATGTATGGTCCTTTAGATTGTTATCGTGCTGAATAAAATTATGTCTGCCAAAACTCTGATCTGTTTCATTTTTATTTCGTGCACATGTACAAGCATTTTGATTCGTACATGCGTTTGAGAAACTGTTGACCGAGTGTCAAACAGATTGGACAGGCGTCTGATCAGGATCCAGTCTGTTTACAAATGCGAGTTAGGTTGCGTTTAGCATGATACGGTTTATTTTAACTCGTTTGCGCCCAGTGGATTCTTCAATGTTTATATATTGGATTAGTCCATTTTTTAGCCTAAATTTTCAATTTCATATTTTTACTGATGTGGACAACAAGAGAAGGGTTAAGTAGATAATTTCTATTACAGATGGGTAATGTATAATATTAGTACCCAACTTACACAGTAGGTCACATGCTATAAAATGTATTAAATCTTTAACGGAAATATTTGAATATCATATAAAATATGCAGATGCTTTGAAAATGTTTAAATCGCCTGTATTATACAATAATATTTAATTATATTTTCCCTGTTCATCTATATGCATTTCTTGTAATGAAAGCTACTTTTTATAAACTGAATCATAATATCTGCCGACTGATCCGTCCTTTTAAAAGGACAGAGGAAATTAAATTGCAAATTTGATTAAAACGTAAACTCACTATTATGCATTCTCCAGTTGTATCACTTGGGCGATATTTCGCAGTTAATAATGTCAGAAATGTCTGCCTAAAGATACTTTGTAACAGTAATAAACCAGTACAAAATTGGAACGAGAACTAAACCATTCCTTCCTGGACTATTTTAGACCCAACCTCATTGAATAAATCTACTGAAAAGGAACATTTATTAGAAAAGAGGGATTTTAGAAGTGTATGCTTTTGAAATTAATATGATAATTTGAGCATTTTCTCCATACCATGGCTATTTATTACACTGTTTTCAAAAATTACTTTCAGGAGGCGTCAAAAGGCATCAATATGGGGGAATTGGGTTACTTACTCTCCTAGTTTTAGTATAGTAGAGTCTGTTCACAAAATTAAAATATCAACTAATATTTTCATATATAGTTGCATGCAGTGACCTTCTTCATTTAACATTTTCCCTGTTCTGTGTTTATAACAAAGTTCAATACCTACAGAATATTCACGGGCGAAATAGTTAAAAAGAAATATGGAAGATGGAACTTTGTAGCCATTTCAGAAAGTATAGAAACATATCTATTAATTCCATTAGCAAACATAGCAGATCCTGATCTGGGTCTACTCTGTTTACACACGACTGAAAACACGTTTATATGATAGGAAGGTTTAACAGTATGTAATTTCTAAGGAAGAGGTCACAAATTTTGCCCATCAGAATATAGGCTATGAGCTGTCAATTGATATACAAACAATCCCCATAGTGATCTAATCCTGTGATTTAATAGGAGGAACAGAGAAATGGCAGGACTTTTCAACATACATTTATCATGTATTGTCATGCAAAATGTAGTCCTGAAGTTACCTTCTGGTTAAAGAAGCACAGCTTTAACACTTTTGCTGCCAATGCCGGGTCTGTGATTACATGTACCTATGCAAACAGTTTGGATCCAGATGAGACGCCGAGTAACTCGGCGTCTCATCAGGATCCAAACTGTTTGTTACTGATACTTTGTTTTTGAAACAAACATGAAGAAAATCAAAAGAATGAAAATTTGTAGCAGACGACAAAGTTAGCAGACGACAGAGTTTGGCAGCGAAAGGGTTAATATTTCATTAACTAGTGGATTAGTCAATAGGCGTTTATTGGTAGAGTACATGTGGTATGAAAGGGTACATGTACCATGTGCGGAATGATTTAGATGGGGACTCTCTGATCTGGGTCTACACTGTCTGCCATTGACATTGCACTAGTTTCACGGATAACTTTTAATTATACATTTAGCAATTATGTGGTCAATATATTTCTTCGTCTTACTCTGAAAAGTAATTTCTGTAAGAAGATGAAATTATTGCGGAAATTATTTTGCGTGACCGCTCTCATATTTTATACGGATTTTCCATTACGCCGGAATTCCTCATCACCGGAAATAGTTTTTGTTGACATGACCTGATTATTGTAGTAAGCTTTGTTTCCGAGAAGTGATTCATTTGGCAAAAGAGAATAACAAAGGCTAATAAACTATGTTCTCGTGCTGTGATTTGAAAGTGTTCTTAAATGCGCATTTAAATATGTGTCTCGTGAATATGATGTCAGAAAGAATGCCATCATGAACAAAGGATTTTTTTTCTTTCCAAGAAATTGTGGAATCAGATTTGTATGCTTGCTTTAACCCATTCCTCCATAGGCTAATTTTAGACCCAACCTCTTTGAATGATTCTATCCAAAAGGTGCATTTACTAGAGAAAAGTAAACTTTTAGAATTTTGTAGTTTGAAACCAATGTGATAAATAGATCAATTGCTCCTATCATTCTGTACAATGGTTTCAAGAAGTGGTTATTACAGAGGCGTAGAAAGACGTATTTATGGAGGAAAGGGTTAAGCAAATATTATTCTAACGTTAGGCTGAACATATTTGAAGAGTACGTCATCTGCATCCACCCCTTCATCTTATTGAAATACCCTTGTAAGTATTGGCAAACGAACAGGCCCTGATCAGATGGCTTCTACTGGAGCCGTCTGAGTGTGATATTGGTCTACACTGTTTGCACAGACATCAACAAGTGTCTTAACCAGGTAAAGGAATAAATGTAGAATAGGTTATATTCAAATACAGTTTATTTTTGATATCTCGAACCCGGATAACTCGAACGTCGGGATAACTCAAAACTCGGTCTTTCTAAAACTTACAATACAGAATTGCTCTTATTGTATCACTACGGATATCTAGAAACACAGGTTACAGCTTAATGCAGGTGTAAAGTAATGCTGAAAGCTCCTGTAGGAGCTTTCAGCGGTACTTTACGCCTGCATTAAAACTGTCAACTCGAGAAATTTTCCAGATTAAAAAATCCTATAACTCGAACTTCTGTTATCTCGAACTAATGTGTATGGTCCTTTGAAGTTCGACATATCGAGTTCAACTGTATATTCAACATAAAGTAAAAATAGCATAACCCTTCTCTTGCTGAATTTTAAAATACATTTCTCCTTCTTTACCCATGCCCTGTTGTATAATTATATATATCTTCACTGCGTACAAGTATATCGCTGTGCAATCACTGCTGTGGAGTGCACTGGTTGCACACTCAACTTGTAAATAGTGCAGACCCTGATGAGACAGCTCCTGCAGGAGCTGTCTCATCTGGGTCCTCACTATTTACAGGTACTGTAGGTATATTGACGCGAATAGCAAGCGAATGGTTAAAATGTATACGGGTTTACATTTGGATATCGTTTTTACCCTTTCCCTCATAAGCTGCGTTTAGACCCAACCTATTTGAATAAATCTACTGAAAATGAGCATTTACTACAGACAAACGAAGAGTTTTGAATTGTGTAGTTTTTCCTCTATGAGCTTTCTGCATGGATTTCACCCTGCATTAAGTGGCCACCTGCCTACAAAAACACAAATTCTACATTACTAAAATTTCGTAGTATCGAGTTTTTACTATATTCCACTTCACGCATTGCAAACAAGAGGAACCAGATTCGACGTCTCCAATAGCAGCCGTCTGACCAGGGTCTGCAGTTTGCTTTTAAAAGTATAGTTCTGATTCTACATTTTCTGACATAGCAAAGCAAGCATGTGTTCATCTGCCACTAAATTTAAATCATCTAATTAATATTTACTATATTATTATTACATTCATACATTATTACATGTACAGTGCTCCCTCTCTTCAACGACACCCTTTGTGATACGAATATTGTATGTGTTGTTCAGAGGGAGTTGTTATGGGGAGGGAAAAATCAAACGTAATTAGCTTGTTTGCAGATCCCCAGATAAGGTGTATGTCTAGAAACTGTTATGCCTCAATCAACCCTATGTTGTGACCACTCTTTAGAATCGTCACAAAGTGACGATTCTAAAGAGTGGGCACAATATAGGGGTTGATGGAGGCATAAAGAAAATACGATGGGAAAAAGTTGTTTCTGGGGCCTTGATGTTTCGGAAATAGTGACATGCGTTGTTGTAAGGAGGGAATCGTTATTGAGAGGGTCGTTGTAGGGAGAGAGCACTGTAATGGCAAAAAAAGAAGAATTCTGTAGTTTTAAAAACGATGCACATATTGTAAACATTTGAGCGTTTCAATGTTCTGGTGTTTTAGTGATTTGAGAAGAGCAATGCTTGTGCTATAGTTATGTTTTAACTTATTCCTACATATATTCACTCATCCACCCATAGCAGGCTAAATATTAAATGTTATCAGTTCTTGTGCTAGGATACTGTTTCTGACTAACCTTGATCTCGGTGGCGCGTTCGTGCAACCAATGTTGATATGCAATTTACGGTGATTTATTGGCAAAGCAAGACACATCACTCGAAGACATGTTTCTAATTACGCCACAATCTATGCGTGAAACTGTAATTTTGGTGGCATCAGCAAACGGCTAGGATCCAGATGAAACGCCAAGTAGCTCGGTGTCTCATCAGTAGCCAAGCTTTTTGACTATTGGCCAATGATTTCTCAAAATCTTGGTGGAATCGGAAGTAGTCAAAATTGCACAGATCCAGTTCTGAACAGATATTATGTTTTAACAGCGGGGGAAACAATTAACACACTGTGTGTTCGTTTCAGATATGAATAGAATGGGGGAAAAATATATTTTTACCGGGTTTACTAAAGATCATACGAGCAAAGTCAAAATAACTTTTCCTTTACGACAATCGCTACTCAGAGGTACAGATAAGATAGGTAAGTTAAAACATTTTCAAGAATAACTTCTTTATTTCTGCACCAAACCCTATGTTGTGACCACTCTTTAGAATCATCTCGTCTCGTAAAGAGTGGTCACAACATAGGGTTTGGTGGAGAAATGACGATTTTTGCATTTAAACCATTTGCTCCCACGATCCCATATATGTGACGTAGGCAAACAGTATAGACTCTGGTGGCGTCTGATTAGAGTCTACACTGTTTGCTGATAGGAATTTCAAAATAGAACGAATTTGAAGATTTTGATCAGGCACCCCTTAGATAAAAAATGGACTAATCCAATATATAATCATGGAAGAATCCACTGGGAGCAAATGGGTTAAGTAGGCACATTTATCTGTTGTACTGGCTAATACTGGGAAATGCAAAACTTTTCATTTACGACAATCGCTTCTCAGAGGTACGGATAAGATAGGTACGTTAAAACATTTTCAAGAATAACTTCTTTATCTCTCCACCCAACCCTATGTTGTGACCACTCTTTAGAATCGTCTCGTCACAACATAGGGTTGGTGGAGAAATGACGATTTTCGTATTAAGTACCAGGTGCGGATCAAGGATTTCAGATTAGGGGGGGGGGTTAGAAAATATTTTTGAGGGGGGGGGGGGCGTAGATTTTTATGTTTGATGACATAAATAAATAGTGTGTTTGTAATACATGTTGAAAAAGAGCTGTGTTAAAGGCCAATGGCTGCTTAAAGCAAGGTGAAAGTAACACAGAACGCTCCTATGGGTGCGTTCTGTTTTACTTTCACATTGCTTTAAGCAGTCACCTGCTCTAAATACCAACGAATTACAACAATTTAGTGTCGTTATAGAGAGGTTTTACTGTATATAGACCTAAAATATTACTAGTTTGGTTAATTTGGCAATTTTAGGGGGCGTACGACGGCTCCGTCCCCTCTAAATCCGCGTCTGGGTACGCTCTGGCTAATACTGGGAAATGCAAATCTATCATACACTCTAGGATGCCGCGATAAAGACTGACAGAAATTATCGACAATCGCGTAATAACATACGATAATTTCTGTCGCAAGATCTTCAGAAAAACGAGCCCCGGATTAATTTTACATTCATTCCACTTAATTTCCCATTTGTAATCTACAGAAGACAGTATGGCAGATTGGCATATTATTGAAAACGACAGCAGTTGAAGACGCATTAGTAATGAGCGCATGGGTGGAATTGGCAATTACAATTAGATAACCCTTCAGCTAAATACAAAATGCATAGTCTTAACCCTGTCCTTCATATAAATGCCTTTTCACGCATTTGCAAACAAAGTAGACCAGGATCAACGGCCCCTAAAGGATCCGTCTGAACAGAATCTACTCTGTTTACTTTTGACATTACAGTAAAACCTCTCTATAACGGCCACTAAATTACATGAAGTATTTTGTGTAATAGGAAGGTCCTATAGGAGCGTTCTGTTTTACGTTCACCTTGCTTTAAGCAGCCAACTGCCCAAAATACCAACTAATTAACACAATTTAGGGGCCGTTATAGAGAGGTTTTACTGTTTATATATCTGATTCTACAGTTTCTGCCTGAGCTAAAATGTCATAGTTATATACAACTATGAAATTTAATCTTATTAATATTGATGGTGTGGTTATTTCTTGAATGAATATCGAAGAGGCAAAGGGTGAATCACAAGGTCATTGACTTTGAGATAACTCGTAGTAAAACTTCCGTCAATCTAAAATTTACAATACAGAATTCTTCTAAAGTGCATCACTACGCATATCTATATAAACACATGCCGTGACAGCTTAATGCAGGTCCAAAGTAATGCTGAAAGCTCATACAGAAACGTTCAGCCTTACTTTAGACCTTCATTAGTCTGTGAAATTGAGAAATTGTCCAGATTAGAAATCGGATAATCTGAAAATGGGTGATCCTTCGAAAGCAAAAGTAGAAATGCAAAAAGAGAAAATTGCAGACTCGGTTTTATTGAGTCTGTTCATGAGTAATAATTAAAAGTGAAACACTACTCACACCCCCTAGCACCGGCTTAAGCAGTATTCAATTTTCAAAACTAATAGCATCAAAACTTATGATCCCGAAGGACCAGAAAATATAACAACACTGAGAATGAAGTACGGGGCGACTTTTTACGGCCGCCACACAAGCACTTAACACCTGCTGTTGTGAAGTACATATAATCTGAAAATGGGTGATCCTTCGAAAGCAAAAGTAGAAATGCAAAAAGAACTCGAATTTAGGTTATATCTCGAATTCATTTGCATAGTCCCTTGATATTCAGGATATCGATGTTCAACTGTATTTCCGTACGGTATACCATAGGGACTTTATTCAGCAGAATCCAACCACTATATTGATTTAACACAGTGTGGACTCAATTTGCATCGACAATAGACACCAGGTCATGCATTGGAACTATTTTATCATAGATTGGCAAGAAGAATTAAATGTTTCAAGAAGCATTGCAATCTAAGACATACTGTGTAATGACATCACACTGCGAATACAACTAAGAGCAATACATAAATGTGCGAACTCAATTACTGAAATCGTCATTTTTCCAACAAAGAATCGAAGAGACGATTCTAAAGAGTGGTCACAACATAGGGTTTGGTAGAGAAAATGTTTTGATTTACGCATTTTATAAGTACCTCTACAACTGATGCAAAACTTTAAACTGAACGGAAATGTGCCACGTAATACAAATAAGAACAATGTAGAAAACATACATTCTTGCACAAAACGTGCTGTTGTAGTCCGGCTAGACCATGTATTAACAAGGCGATTCTCGTGAGCACGCGCTCTTGTTGACCGGTTTTAATCATACCTATTCGGGGCCTCAGAGGTAAACAATGGACTCGAATGCTATATATGATAGCGTTTATGACTAAGCTAGGCGAACGGTGCGAGTATTTCAGGGGCACCGACAATGAACTGTTTTAGTAATAGACATATTGAATGAAATTTCGTGTAAACGATATTTGATACACTCATGAAATGACGTTAGAAAGAAAACAGTGGTCCGGAAACAGCATAAATCGAACGAAGTGTCAAAGAAGTGTATAGTTTTGCTTGTATTTGGAAGATTTAAAATGATACAGGTAAGCAGAAACTGGGTTTTATGCAAGAATAGCGTTAATACACGTTTGTTTTCGGGCAATAACATCTGCTGTGTCCCGTGGGAATGTTGTTGCCCTCGCCCTTCGGGCTCGGGCCAACAACAGTCCCTCGGGACACTGCAGATGTTATTGCCCGAAAAAACGTGTATTAACCCTCTAATGTTTACATAAATTATACAAGATCCTCTAACATTTTAAAACTTTACAAAATTACGTTTTAAAAGGGAGTGAAATGTCTATCGATATGTTACTGACATATGATCGTTCTGTTACAGTAACCTGTCCAAAGCGGCCACTCAATTATTGAACAAGAAGTTTTAAAAACCAGGTGGTCGCTTATTGCAGGACAAAAGTAATACAGAAAGCTCCTAGAGGATATTTCTGTATTACTTTTGACCTGCATTAAGCTACCACCTGCCTTACAGACACATTATTAGATTTAGTTTTATGGCCGCCTAAGACAGGTTCTGGTATATATGTATAAGTTTCACTTTGTTTTATATGATACAGTAAAACCTCTCTATAACGACCACTAAATTACACCAACTATTTTGTGTTAAAGGCAGGTGGTCGCTTAAAGCAAGGTGAAAGTAAAACAGAACGCTCCTATAGGAGCGTTCTGTTTTACTTTCACCTTGCTTCAAGGAACCACCTGCCCTAAATACCAACTAATAAACACAATTTAGTGGTCGTTATAGAGAGGTTTTACTCTATTTCCGAACAGTTATGACAATTAGGTAACGGGGTTTCATGCGTTTTGTACATTTATCTATTACGCTACCGATGTCGCACCTGTGATTACTTTATGTTATTCAAACACTTTTGGTCAAGATGAGATGACGAGTATAACGGCGTCTGTACAGGATCCAAATTGTTTTTACTGTGACAATTTTGTTAGAAAAAAATATAAGAAATATAAAAAAAAGTGAACATGGTAACAGATGATACAGTTTACAAACGACAGAAAAATGGCAGCAAAAGAAATAGGTTTATATTGCAATTAATAGCAATATATGACGAACACAGATGTCAAAGAGCAACACTAGGCAAATTCAGGGTCAAAATCAAACGCTACTGACATTACTCAGAGGTCTAGACAAGAGGCGTAAATATAAACATTTTAAAAAAATAACTTGTTTATTTCTCCATCACATCATACCTTGTGACCTCTCTTTAGAATCGTCTCGAAAAGACGATTCTAAAGAGTGGTCACAACATAGGGTTTTGGTGCAGAAATGACGATTTTAGAATTTTTAGTACGCCCCTTTATTTATTGCCGTAGTTACTAGAATTCGAGACAAATACTCGACTGAAATATTATCGAGTAAATAAATTGTTCTCGAAAGTTTACTGTTTATTGCAGATATGTCTTCTTGAAATCAGATGTGAAGCTGTATATTTACTAAACAACCTTAATTTAGATATTTCCGTAATTGGGAATACAGTAAAACATATCTAAACCGAATACTAGTTTAGAAGAATTTAGATACTTTTAGGCTGGTGGCTGCTTAAAGCAGGGTGAAGGTCATGCAGAAAGATCCTAGAGGAGCTTCCTGTATGACTTTCACCCTGCATTAAGCTCTCAACTGTCTCCAAAATATATATACTAAATTTAACGTCCGGTTTAGAGGGATTTTACTGTACATCTTTCCGAGGTTTTCTTTAGTCTATGTGCGTTTCTTTGTAATTTTAAAATCAATGCCCGACAGACAGAATCAAATAAGGTGTTTAGGTTCCCTGTTGAGTGATAACCTTATTTCTAATCTTGCAACAGCTATAACACTGTCGTCACGAGCAAGGCCGTTATGATTGGTTGTTTCACGGGACAGCTACAGTGTATGACCTGCTTTCACTTATATCAGAAGCTTTGGACACTAATCCAGTGGGTTTTAATTATTTATCTGTTATATGACGTTTTGTCAATTCACAATTAAGAAACCTACAAGTATTTGAGAGATACTACGATAATTGAATAACAACTGAAGCAAGATTAATTCAAACTGAAACAATGTATACAGAGTGTCACAATATGCTTCTGATACGTTTCCAAATGTTTTAAAGGACGATTAACCCTTCGTTTGCTATTTACGTCAATATACCTACCTGTAAAT
This sequence comes from Azorinus chamasolen, assembly GCA_963576725.1. Taxonomy (NCBI): domain Eukaryota; kingdom Metazoa; phylum Mollusca; class Bivalvia; order Cardiida; family Solecurtidae; genus Azorinus; species Azorinus chamasolen. The sequence continues at coordinate 3,814,206 of OY755249.1, forward strand.
AGTGAAGACCCAGATGAGACAGCTCCTGCAGGAGCTGTCTCATCAGGGTATGCACTATTTACAAGTTGATTGTGCAACCAGTGCACTCCACAGCGGTGATTGCACAGCGATATATACTTGTACACAGTGAAGCTATATGTAATTATACAACAGGGCATAGGTAGAGAAGGAGAAATATATTTTAAATTTCAACAAGAGAAGGGTTAATATGCAAATTGAATGATTATCGAACCTCTTTGAACGATATGCGTACTTAACCTTTACAACCCTTGTTTTCAAATGGACCCATCCAGAATTGAGAATGGACAGTCTCACTCAGATTCCTGAGGGGTAAATGGTCCATAACCTGTCAGATATGACATACGGTGCAGACCCTGATCAGATGATTCTTTCCTACACAGTTTACAAACACTATTTAACTAGGTTTCTTGCTTGTAAGAGCTAACCCTTTCAGCGCGGGATACACTTCCATAATACACTTTGCAAACACTGTAGACCTAGATGAGAGGGTTCCAAGAGGAGTCTAATCATCAGGGTCTACTCTGTTAGTCATGAACAACATTAGCTTGACATGTTTGAATTTTGGAACAGTCCATTTGAATTCAGCGTTGAAAGGGTTAATTTGCAATATATCTCTATGTTTATTTTTGCGTGTAGGATTTGTACTATTTTCATCAGCACGAAAACATGAAGTCCGCTGAGGCGAAGTTCTGATATGAACTGCCAATCTCAATCTGTGCTACTACTATAGATGCATTACTTTGCTAAATATGTTTCAAATTATGGTTTACGGCCGTCCCTAAAGTCACAAACCTATAATCAACATGTTGCACTGAAAAATCAAAGTAGTATTCCACATACAGAAGGGACTTATCGTATCGAAAGCAGTGTTTGAAACCCCACCCACCCGCGATCAGAGGGCTCCTAAACAAGCTATATCTGTCAGGATATGTCAATATCTGCATTATTTTCTGTAAAATCAATGTCAAAGGTTTGAAACACACTTATTGTGTTACCTCTTTCAGCGCCAATGTCGCCTGTTGGCACCATTGAAAGGCGGCATCTGACCTGGGACTTCACTGTTTTCTGTATTTTTTTAGCCCAAGCATACAGGTTTTTTAAAAACAAACGTTTTACTGGTATACCTTTATTATTTAGTTTAGAATTATATTGAATATGAAATTATTATTGCAGACGATACTTTTTAAATTTGGCGCCAAATGAGTTAACATGAGTCTTCTTTTGCATTAGATATGGATGAGTTTTCAAAGTTCAGTTTGGACGAGTTTGCCGTAAATAATACATTGGAATATACGAATTAATGAAGAAAAAAGTATCTTATAGTCACCTGCTATGTAAATGTATGAGTCACGCAGCAAAAACACTACATACAAAACACACAGTCACCCGAACAGCACCTAGACATAAAAAGAGCAAATGTACATTCCTATCAAAAGACAAAAAGAGACGCACAACTACATAACAAGCAAACATTGGGGGCAAGATGGAAGTACCGCCTTGGAACAAACAGTGACACTTGTGGGTTTAAACTGGTTCAGGGGCGCCAAACCTCACGCTTATTCCAGCCACACTAGAAAACAAACAGTGTAAATAAACGTAACCCCTCTCCAACTAATCAACGGCTAAACAACTGAAACAACGTCTATGGCAAATACTGTGGTAAACTGCATATAAAACGAAAACATATTTGTGTGAAACAAACTGGAGCCACCTATTGCTAGTGTACTCAATGTTTGAGCTGCAGGGTAGCTGTAGAAAAGTAATAAAGGGCACGACAAATTGAGATAGTACAAGGATCTGGCGACCTCCTTCCATTTCAGGATTTTAGAGGGCGTCTTCATAGAGTTCTAAGACTTTCGTGTCGGTGTACATGAAAAGAGGTCAGCGTGATTGCAAACTGTAAAAGGGTTGAAAGTGTCAGCATGTTTTCTAATGTTTTCTAATCAAACACGAAATCATTCGATTCATTATCTGTAAAAACTTATTGTGTCGGACAAACCTGAACTATCATGCCAACGAGAATCATGGATAATGATACAAAGTCTAAGGCACTACAAAACTAAAAGAAAACACAATACAAACACTAGACTAATGTCCACGAGAATAATGGAGGACAGTGGTCACGTCATAACAAAATATACAGTCGAACCTGTCTTAGGCGACCATTAAAAAGTCTAAATCTGGATTTCTAAAACAGGTGGTAGCTTAATGCAGGGCAAAAGTGATACAGAAAGCTCCTGTAGGAGCTGTCTGTATATCTTTTAACAAACATTAAGCAGTCATCTTCTTTTAAGAAATCCTATGCTATCTAAATGATTGGCCGATGAATACAGGTTCCAGTTTATATTAAAATGTATTTGAGTATATACCAGAGGTCCCGTTAACCCTTCGCTTGATATTCACGTCAATATACGTACCTGTAAATAGTGAAGACCCAGATGAGACAGCTCCTGCAGGAGCTGTCTCATCAGGGTCTGCACTATTTACAAGTTGATTGTGCAACCAGTGCACTCCACAGCAGTGATTACACAGCGAAATACTTGTACACAGTGAAGATATATGTAATTATACAACAGGGCATGGGTAAAGAAGGATATATGTATTTTAAAATTCAGCAAGCGAAGGGTTAAGATGCGTGAATTAAAACTATTTCAAAAATAAATTATTTATTTCTTCACCAAATCCTATGTGTCGACCCCTTTTTAGAATCGTCTCAAAGAGACGATTCTAAAGAGTGGTCACAACATAGGGTTTGGCGGAGAAATGACGATTTTAGTATTTAAGTACGCACCTTTATCTGTTCTGAACTATATATTTTGGAAACTGATCACTTGCATTATCTTCATTCCTCGCAAACACCTTCTGACTTGAACTTGTTCTTGACCAAGACTATATTCAGTAACCAATGTGTTGTGCACAGAAGACGCATGCGCTTATAAGCGGACAGACAGGCAGACGGATAAATGACTACATTACATATGTCCATTGTCAAATTGGTAAAATTATAACCAAAAACTGACGATCATGACGCTTACTTTTTCATATATACGAGTACATACCTTGATAATTCGAAATTTTAGTATAGAAAATATTAGACCTATTGAGCAAGTGCTCTATTTATCACAGTAGTTTTAAAAAGTAACTTTTACAGAGGGGTCAAGATGAAGGAATGGTTAATCTGACACCCATATTAAAGATTGATAATGATACTCATTTGAGTGTTTTACTGTACATGTGAGCCATTTTGATATATTTGATTTGGACAGGTTAGTGTACATGTTTTGCACAACGACTATCCATATTGCACCTCTTAATCACTAGACTAAAATATATTCAAAAATGTATTCATCGATATACTGAAATTATCATATTCCTGATTAATTTCAGTCTCAGACGTAACTAAATACATTACAACTATTCACAAGCTACGAACATAATCCGTTTCCTAAGCCAGTCTCAATTGTTTCTTCAATCGAGCTCCCTGAAAGATATGTCTGTAAAAAGCTAAGTATTCAGTCTGTTATAGAGTCGTAAACCTTTTAGGTCTTCTCCGACAGTATCTATGTTAACCCTTTACTCCATAGATACGCGTGTTAACACACTTATAGAGTGGACCATCTGTTCTGTGTATTATCTTTGTTATGAAATAGTATAGATCTACAGTTTTTGCAACGATCAAATATTAACCCATTCCCTCATATTGACGACTTTTGACGACTCTATCAAAGTCATTTTGTGAAACCAATGTGATAAATACAGTATTTGCTCCTATAGGAGCAAATACTCTATTTATCACAATGGTTTCAAACTACAAACTTCTAAAAGTTTCATTTTCTCTAGTTAATGCTCCTCTTCGGTAGATTTATTCAAATACGCTGTATCTAAAAATAGCCTATGAGGTAATGGGTTAATGTGTTCATATCCTATTATAAACAACCAGCTAATGAATAGCATACAGTCATTATGTCTTACACGGATATTCATGACCCAGGGTCTGCTCTGTTTGCTTGTGGTATACTATAGATCTGACTGTAGAGTTTCTACCCGAGCCCAACCATCCAGTGTACACAATCATGTCATCATAAAAAAATTAACTATTTAATATTCATGATCTCCTTATTCCTTACATGAATATAAAACAGGGAAAGAAATAATGTATATTCTCCATTATGCCATTAATCCATTTGCTCCCAATGGATTCTTCCATGCTTATATATTGGATTAGTCTATCTTTTATCTAAGGGATGTCTGGTCTAAATGTTCATTTTTGTTTTGTCCTATCAGCAAACAGTGTAGACTCTGATCAGACGCCGCATTATGCGGCGTCTGATCAGAGTCTACACTGTTTGCCAACGTCCCATATATGGGATCGTGGGTGCAAATGGTTAAGGTATAGCATGTGTTGTGTTTATTAATAACCTTATAGGTGGAACCTCCTTGGACTCTCAATGTGTACTTTCTATTATTAGCTTTTTGTTTGTTATCATATTATATCAGATCTATAACAATGTTCGCTTAGAATCCGTAAAAGTTGTTTTTAACCTTTAGCCTGATATTGGCGGATGAGTGAATACCTATGCATGCAAACAGTTTGGATCCAGACGAGATGCCAAGTAACTCGGCTTCTCATCAGGGTCCAACCTGTTTGACACTCTGATTGCATTTTGGTAGACAAATTGATTATATTTGAATTTTGAACGTGTAGTAGGTGAAAAAGTCTGCTCAGCATGCTAAAGGTTAAGAAACAATTGACCGAGTGTCAAACGACTTGGATCCTGATGAGACGCCGAGTTACTCGGCGTCTCGTCTGGATTCAAGTTGTTTGCAAATGCCAATTAGATCGCGCTTAAACCCTAGACACGTTTGTTATACGGCTGTTGTACGGCGGTGATAGATCGCTGAAATTGAAAGATGTCTGCGGCGAACGTGGAAAATCTGCGGCACCGGCACGGCCGCCGTATAGGTGTATCTCTTATTTTACACGTCGTGCGGTCGTGCGGTCGCCATAGAATTTCAAGCGAGGAGGAATAACTTCTTCGCCTGCCGTAGGTGTGTACCAAGTTGTGTAACGGAAGCGCCAGGCTAACTGCACGGATGCCGTACGTCTTCCATGCGGCTGCCGTGGAATTAAAAAAAAACTACGACGTTCGCAGGGACGCCGCACGAGTACCGTGTGGTTATCGTTTTCATCACTTCAAATGCCGTACAGCATCCGTAGGTGTTCTGTCTCCACACATTCAAACTATGCTATACGGCGACCGTAAAATAATTATGTGACTAGGAATTATGCGGTGCCCTTAGAAATGCTATCAGCCGTAGAATGTTTAGACTGTACGGCCGCAGTGGCAAGTGATACTGAGGCAGCAGCATGAGAAGGGACAACAATAATTACTGATTCAGTGTATTTGAAAGAAGTATGTTTGGTAATCAATCAGACGTATACAATGGTAGCTTTAGTACTACTGACAGTGGTGACAGACTGATTAATCCTTCATCTGATTGTTGTTTGCAATATCAATATTCTTTCTTGTTCCCCCGTTTAGATAAGTATCCCTTATTGGTGGAGGTTTTGATGAACGTTCACCAGGTACAGTTTGTAAAAGTAAAATCATTAATTCTATGAACATGCATGTAAGAAAAAATAACGTCATGACTATTCATTAACTGAATGTTTATAATGGCACTATGAACAGCAGTTGAACTTCGATATATCAAACTCGGATAACTCGAACTTCGTGATAACTCGAACAAAAAGTTCAGTCCTTCCAAAACTTACAAAACAGAATTTATAACTAAAATGTATCGCTACAGATACCTAGAAACACATGTCACAGCTTAATACAGGTCTAAAGTAATGCTGAAAGCTCCTACAGGAGCTTTCAGCATTACTTTAGATCTGTATTAAGCTGTGTCCTTGAGAAATTGTTCATATTAGAAACCGGATGACTCGATATCAATAGTATTTCGAAATAATATGTAATGGTCCCTTGAAGTTCGAGTTATCGAAGTTCAACTGGTCATTTTTATCATGACAGAAACTGTAAAATCCTATCTATATTATTCCATTTTTAAGTAAACAGAACAGAGCCTAGTCAGACGGCTCCTACAAGAATTGTCTGATCTGGGTCTACTCTTTTTGCAAAGGCGTAGAAAGGCGTATCTATTGAATAAAGGGTTAAAATTCACTCCGTTACCATGACTGCTAATCTCATTTAACCCAATCCCTGATATTGACGACTTTTGACGACTCGGTAAAAGTCACTTTGAGAAACCATTGTGATAAATAAAGCATTTACTACTATAGGAGCAAATGCTTTATTTATCACAATGGTTTCAAACGACAAAATTCTAAAATTTTCCTTTTCTCTAGTTAATGATCCGTTTCGGTAGATTCATTCAAAGATGTTGGATATAAGGGAATGGGTTAACTAATGTCATCTCTGGACCGAGGTTCAAACTTTGTGGATCCTGATGAGACGCCGAGCTACTTGGTGTCTGATCATGATCCAAGACGTTTGTAAACAGCAGCCAAGACGCGCTTAGCATGACAAGAGTCACACATAATCGCGCGTCTCCTACAGAACTGAAGCAGTGTGCGTACGTTTTATCGGAGGCCATTTATGTATTACACATGGTATGCTGTATTGTAATATTCGGCTCCACGCTCTATGAATAGGCTCCCCGCTCTATGAATAGGCTCCCCGCTCTATGAATAGGCTCCCCGCTCTATGAATATTTATGAAGCAATCCCCCAAACAACATTTTCCATTACAGACTATGAGTTTTGTGGCAAACCATGTAGACCCTACATGAACCCTCTGATCTGGGTCTACACTGTTTGCAAATGCCTGATATATTTGTTTCCCGCATATAATTACATGTAATATCCACTCTCTCCCAATATTTATTATCTCATTCATGCTGTTTGATTTGATTTGCCGGATATTTTCTTCAAGTGATTGAATGGTATAAATCCATATATATTACTTTGCTCGACCCTGACTTAAATATGGCATCCGCACAAGAGAGCACGTGATACAAACTACTTTTGGAAGGAACTAAATTCGAAATCATGTTGGCAGTCGATTTTGCAGGCTATTAAACCCGTCTGTATAAGACAATAATATTCCAGTTGATTTCCCTAGCTGTCATTAACCTGCATTTCTTGATATGCTTTCAACTGAAATGCTATCTGGGTCTATTGCTTGAACCAATTTACTGATCACTGAAATATCAACCCGTCAGCTGTAAACCAAGTGATACAATAGCTGGTTGTCAACAGCACCACTCTAACGATACCGCAGTGTCATATGAGTGTTCAATGCTTATGTCATACCATCTGAACTTCGAATTGGAGCGTGAATGCCTTGTATCACTACTGTAATTAGCTTTATCCTGTAATAATAAAACAAATCACACACATGTGCGCGCGTGTATCACGTGGGTGACAGGTTTTCTTATGTCAGAAATAATTACAACACGTACATTTGAACTTCAATATCTCGAACTCGGATAACACGAACTTAGGGATAACTCGAACAAAAAGTTCAGTCCTTCCAAACCTTACAATACATAATTGCTCTAAAATGTATCGCTAAAGATATCTGGAAACACATGCCACAGCTTAATACAGGTCTAAAGTAATGCTGAAAGCTCCTATAGGACTATTGATAAATTGTTCAGAATAAAAAAATATGACTCGAACTTCTGTTATCTCGAACTAATTTGTATGGTCCCTTCAAGTTCGAGTTATCGAAGTTCAACTGTATATTAATTTGATGATTTTTATAATGGCATATATTAACCCTTTCGCTGCCATTGCCGGATCTGTGATTACCTATGCAAACAGTTTGGATCCAGATGAGACGCCGAGTAAATCGGCGTCTCATCAGGATCCAAACTGTTTGTTACTGTTACTATGTTTTTGAAACAAAAATGAAGAAAATCAAAAGAATGAAAATTTGCAGCAGACGACAAAGTTAGCAGACGACAGAATTTGGCAGCGAAAGGGTTAACACAGGACTATTTGGCTATGACAGAAACTCTAAAATGAGAACTTGATCATTTCATAAGCAAACAGGGCAGATATTGATCAAGCTTCTCCTACAGGGTTGATGATATCAGACTGAACAATCAGTTTAATTCACACCAGAACATCGAAAGAGATAATCATCGCTACACACCGGAGCAAGCATGATTCCTTTTTCAAAATATTTTACATTAACCCTTTCGCTGCCAATGCCGGATCTGTGATTACCTATGCAAACAGTTTGGATCCAGATGAGACGCCGAGTAACTCGGCGTCTCATCAGGATCTAAACTGTTTGTTACTGTTACTATGTTTTTGAAACAAAAATGAAGAAAGTAAAAAAAAATGAAAATTTGTAGCAGACGACAAAGTTAGCAGACGACAGAGTTTGGCAGCGAAAGGGTAAACACTTTACTTCATCAATACGCTTTTCTACTCCTATCGGAGTCGCCTGATCAGGGTCTGCTCTGTTTGCTTATTATGTAATATAGCAAATGTATAGCAAATAGAAGTTAATTAGTTTCCAGGTATTATTTGACTGTGTTGATCAACGTCCGTTTCTGCCAACTATGGGCCAAATGGACGCCCAGAGAGAGAGAGGGGAGAGAGGATACAGAGGTTTTTGCTGGTTCTTTGATACTGATCGGACCGGACCGTTCCATTTTTGTTGTTTCTAACTTAAAGAGGAAGTCCCTACAGTGAACGCATATTTTCAATAATATCATAAAACTTGGTATTTGTTATGCTCAATCATTATTATGAAGATTGTCAATTTGAACTTATATCGAAAAATGCCCATGTGATACATGTACAAAATAAACCGATTCATCAATACCTATATTTTTTTGTTCTACAACAAAGTATTATCGACCTTTTCCGTTCAAATTTTCCGCTTATTGCCGATGATCACCCGATCCCTCCATTGTTTACGTAACAGCTATTCTCGGAAGTGGTCGGAGAGACTCGAAAAGCGCGAACAGATACGAAACTAAAACCCAACCCGACTACAACTGAAACATCGGGTAAAAATCGGGATCGTCGATATCAAATACATGGATGTTTTGCCATTTTCAACGCTTATTTGATAGGATTTCTTGCTATAAACTACATTTTAGCATATAAAATGAGTTTTGTATATTTTAGGTATTTTTAAAATGCGTCGAATGTAGGGACTTCCCCTTTAAACCCTGGCACTCTAAGTATTGAAACCATGTAACTCTTTACTCCATGAACATCAATGTGAGAACAGTGACATTTATACAAATTAAATTAATTCTTATAAGGGCATATGGTTTTGATCTTATCCAGGTCTACTCTGTTTGCAAAGGTGTAAAAATGTGTATCGATGGAATAAATGGTTCATCCATGAAGCAATCGTTCTGCGCTTTCTAGTCTTCATGCTTTTAACGATTGTTTTACTTACAAACATTTCAAAGGTTCGAGACAAGAGACTGAAGACCAGGAGCGTATTTTGGCCATACTGTTTTCACCTTTCCGATTGATGCTATTAGGCACGCGTGAAGTGCGTATCGCTAGCTACGCCCCTGGAGACTATCTATTTCGTTCCAATCATATTAACCCTTTCCCTTATGTAAGCGCATGTTGAAGCATCTGCAATCAGAGTAGCACCAGATCATACGGTTCCTATAGGAGCCCTCTGATCAGGGTCTACTCTGTTTGCTCATGGTGTAATATAGATCTGATTATCTACAGCTTCTTCCTGAGCCTAAATGTCATATGTTCATATGCCATTAAAAATAATCTTTTTAATATTTATGACGTCATTATTTTTTATATGAATATTCATCAGGGAAAGGGTTAACCTTTGACCTGCTGCATAAATTATTCCTACTCAAACTCTGATCTGCTGCAATTTGTACATACTTTCGAGTCTTGAAACATTTCCCTCCTACTGACGTCCTGTTGACGCCTCTGTAAAAGTTATTTTGGAAACCAATGTGATAAATGGAGCATTTATCACATTAGTTTGAAAACTATATAGTTAAAAAAAATCCTTTTTGTCGAGCCCGCATGGTGGGTGTATGTTAGTGCGTGCGTCCGTCCGGTCTTGCCTGGGCTCTAACTCAGAACTTCATGAATGGATTGTAAAATGACATGGCATAAATGTTACTCTAGAATAGAAGGTACGACGTATCACGTGCAAACACCATGTCAGTAGCTGAAAGGTCAAGGTCATACTTAGAGGTCAACTTTCAGAAACGTAATTTCTTGATTGTTCGGGCTCTAACTCAGAACTCCATGGATGGATTGTGAAATGACTATGCATAAATGTTTCTTTGTCGCGCACAAAAACCAGCTCAGTAGCTGAAAGGTCAAGGGCATACTTAAAGGTCAATGGTCAAGAACATGTATTGTTTTTCTTGTCTAGGCTTTAACTCAGAACTCGATGGATGGATTGTGAAATGACTAGACATAAATGTTTTCTAGAAGGTACGGCGTGTCGCGCACAAAAAACAGGTCAGTAGCTGAAAGGTCAAGGTTACACTTGGAGGTCAAAAGTCAGATTTCACAAACACAAGGTATCTCTGTAATTACCTTAAACTTGATATCCATTCCGTTTCATGTTTTTGCAAAATAGACCCAGATCAGGCATGCATTCCTATAGGAGCTACATGTACCTGGTAAGGATATGCTCTGTCTAACTTTTGCATGTGCTATTGGTAAATGGCCATCGGGCTCGACATGTTGCCCGTTGGCATCTAGTTTCTATTTAATGCTGTTTTTCCGTAGATATATTAAAACATTGGGTCTAAAGGTAATCTAGGAGAGAATAGGCTATACCTGTTGAGAAACTATTGGCCGACTGTGAAGCAACTTGGGTCTTTATGCGACATCGAGTTAATAATATAAAACATCGAGTTAAATATAAGACATCGAGTTAATATGAAACATCGAGCTAATAATAGCGTCTCCTCTTGATTCAAGTTGTTTGCATGTTTAATCCATTCCCTCATAATGACATATTTTGACGACTCTGTAAAAGTCACTTTTGTGAAACCATCGTGATAAATAGAGCATTAAATTTTGCTCCTATAGGAGCAAATGCTCTATTTATCACAATGGTTTCAAACTACAAAATCTAAAATATTCCTTTTCTCTAGTTAATGCTCCTTTTCGGTAGATTTATTCAAAGAGATTGTATCTAAAAATAGCTTATGACGTAATGGGTTAACAGGCATCGGGTTAATCTGTCTCTGTTATGACTCTTGTCTAAGTTATTATTTCCTATGGTTGGCGCAGTTACTGGGAATCTGGAAAATGTGAAAAGTGTCTGTTGACATTACCACAGAGGCATATATACGGTTGTGTATATCAACCATTTCCTTCATATAACGCTTTACGCGCATTTGCATAGGGAGTAGATCCAGATCAGACATCTACTATAGAATCCGGGCCATCTGATCTGGATGTGCTTTGTTTGCTAATAGAATTTGATAATGGCTACAATGTTCCACCTTGCATATTTCATTAAAATAGTATTTTTGCCATGGATATTCAATAGGTATTGGCATTTGGAATAAACATAGATCAGGGAAAGGATTAAAGCCATTTCAAGAATACTTTGTTTTCTCCACCAGACCCTAGGTTGTGACCACTCTCTGGTGCGACGGGCCCAATTCAGTATCGTAGTGCCCTAAACTCCAAACCATCCAATTCAATTTGGCAGCACCCTGAACCAACCCCAACAATTACGATACTTTTTTCAGTAAAGAGTTTGTTTTTGACGTTTTATTTTTTTCTCACATACCTTCCCTTATCTCCGGGTTAGAACAACTGGTTAAGATTCCCTTATCTGTAACACGTGTAAGAACACGTTACAACATATATGGCGTCATACATCATATATGACGTCAAGCCATGGAAACCGATGTTTACATGTCATTTAAAACGGCGAAAATACACTATTTTTGTTAAGTGAGAAAAATAATCTGATGCTCGTTGTCTTTTAAGATCACATATTCCTCAACTCACCATGAAAATGTTATTAAGCTCGCCAAGGCTCGCTTAATAACATTTTCTAAGGCTCGTTTAAGAACGTGTGATCTTAAAAGACAACTCGCGACAGATCCTCTATATCTTACTCTGGTGTAAGTCATGGTGTAATATCTTGTCTTGTGATTTCGATGATCTTAATTGTTCGAGTTTGATTGATCGAAGCTGTGACACATTAACCCTTTACTCCATGATTAGTCATGTTAGAAATAATGACATCATGAATATTAGTTAGATTGATTATTATAATAACACATGGACACAGGCATGTTTTGCCGTGGCAAAAACTGTAGAATCATATCGATATTATATCAAACGCAAACAGAGCAGACCCCAATCAGACTCCTACAGAAGCCGTCTAATATAGGTCTACTCTGTAAGCAAAGGCATACAAAGCATTATTTATGGACAAAAGGATTAACCCTTTCGGCGCCAAATGTCTAATTATCGTCTGCAAACCACTTTTGTTAAATCATTTGGTAAAACACAGAAAAGAAATGAGATCAATAAATGCAAACTTCAAAGGAATATAGCGCAGATATAGAAATATAGTTTGAGACAAAAAGTGAAGTCGCTGATCAGACGTCGCCTTCAAAAGGCGGCGTCTGATCTGGGACTGCACTTTTTGTCATGGTGCATTTATGCGACATTGGCGGTGAAAGGGTTAAGGTCATATAGCGCCGTTGATGAGCAGACAAGGAGAAACTCTATGAATGCTGTGGGGGCGCACTTCATTTGGGATTCAGGTATTGCTGATGATTTCTCCTGTCTGGTTTCTGTTCTGTTATTGAGTACAGTAAAACCGCCCTTTAGCGTGGTCTACCAGAGCTACAGATAAAGGTGCGTACTGAAATACTAAAATCGTCATTTCTCCACCAAACCCTAAATTTATGACCACTCTTTAGAATCGTCTCGAAGAGACGATTCTAAAGAGTGGTCACAACATAGGATTTGGTGGAGAAATAAAGAAGTTATACTTTAAAATATTGTAATGTACGCATCTTATCTGAAGCTCTGTCTACTTATGGCTTTGTGGTGTAGGTGCAGCGCAATGCAGGTCAAAAGTAATGCAGAGAGCTCCAATAGAAACGTTCTGCTTTACTTTTGACCTGCATATAGTAACCACTTGTTTTTAAAGACTACTATATTCAATAAAGTAATGGCCGCCTAAGTGAAGTTCTACTGTACACACTTTTATCTATGATTCAGTAAGCATTACTAATTTGTGATTACTGTAAATGACTGTGAAATACCGCTATAAGCTTGCAATTGTTAAAATGTTTCAGTGTAATACGGTATATTGTTTTTATGGAAATAATCTGGAAACAAATCAAGGTCGTCAATTCTCTAATGGTCTATTTTTATGACTATCACTGGCGCGCATAATTTGTGTGACATTTTGCTTTATCTAAAATAAGACAGCAATTATTTGATGACATTTGTAATTATGATCCATGTGTTTATTCCTTCTATCTTTGTGAAGTTCATTTTTGAGAAACCGAAAGAAGTTTCTCTGATTATTTCACATCATCACTCACTATTCTATTTCCTTTTCATATTTTTGCATGGACTCCTTTCTTTGGGAATTTATTATTTATCTGAAACAGATTTTGTTATTCATTTTATCTGATTTATTTTTCTGAAAAGTGTTTAAGACAGTCATAGCTAAGTTGTCCAGATTTAATACAGTTGAACTTCGATATCTCGAACTCGGATAACACGAGATTCGGGATAACTCGAGCTTCAAGTTCATTCCTTCCAAACGTACAATACATAATTGCTCTAACATGTTTTACTACGCATATCTAGAAGCACGAGTGACAGCTTAATGTAGGCCTAAAGTAATACTAAAAGCTCCTGTAGGAGCTTTCAGCATTACTTTAGACCTGCATTAAGACCTTTAGAGCTGCATTAAGCTGTACACTTAGGAAATTGTCGAGATCATAATTGGATAACTCGAACTTCTGTTATCGCGAATAATATTTAATTCAAATACAAAATAACCCTTTACCTGATTAATATTACGAAATAATTATGATATTAGTTAATTTGTGACAATGTACCGATAATATGTTGAACAATTCCGCACTATAATACATGCGTTGGTTTCATGCTAGTAAGTACAAATTGTATTATCGGTTTGTTTTCTGTCAATATCATGTTATGTAATAAGATTTTTTACCCCTTTACTCCATAAATATTCATATGTATGGTAAACCATAAGCAAACAGAGCAGACCCATAATTGAGTGATTTCACAATTTCATTCTAACCAATTCCCTCATTCTGACGTCTTTTGATGCCTCTGTAAACAGCACTTTTTGAAACCATTGTGAGGAACAGTGCTCGACAGGAGCAAATGCTCTATTTACCGCAATGGTTTGAAAACTACACAATTATAAAATTTCTGTTTCTTGTAGTACATTGTAAATGCTCCTTTTCAGTAGATTTTTTCAAAGAGGTTAAGTCTAAAATAGCATATGAGGTAATGAGTTAAGCAAAGTAACCATCATTTTGTCGATAGCATTTTCCTTCTTATTCATATTTTAAAGAATAGTCTCTTCCATTTGCTCGGTAATAATATACAGTAAAACCGCTCTTAACCGGAATTCTAGCAGAGGAAAATTTAGATATGTTGGCAGGTGACTGCTTAATGCAAGGTGAAAGTCATGCAGAAAGCTCCTCACAGGAGATTTCTGTATGGCTTCCATCATGCATTAAGCTGTCACCTGTCTCCAATACCGATATTTATACTGAATGTAATGTCCGGTTAAGAGAGGTTCTACTGTAATTTGATTGTCTAACTATGTTGACCCTGATTAGACGTCAAGTGTTTCTGCGTCTTATATCTGCGTATTAACAGTTGGCAAAGGTAATACGGATTCCCACGTCGCGTGGGCGAAAGATACATGTAGCTGCAGTTTGATATCCCATTTTAAACAGGTAATTTTAAGAATGTTGTTGAAACTTTCATTTTTCTAATTCAGTAAGCATATTCGTTTCATATTTCGTACATATAGAATAGAACGTGTTTTTAATGTCGTTATTTCTTACAGGAATATTAACCCTTCGCTTGCTATTCACGTCAATCTACCTACCTGTAAATAGTGAAGACCCAGATGAGACAGCTCCTGCAGGAGCTGTCTCATCAGGGTCTGCACTATTTACAAGTTGATTGTGCAACCAGTGCACTCCACAGCAGTGATTGCACAGCGAGCTACTTGTACACAGTGAAGATATATGTAATTATACAACAGGGCATGGGTAATGAAGGAGATATGTATTTTAAAATTCAGCAAGCGAAGGGTTAAGCAACCATTCATTTATTGAATATATGAGTCTTACACAGCAGAATGTTGCTTAATGCAGAGCAAATATAATGCAGAAAGCTCTAATAGAAGTTTTCTGTATTACGTTCTACCTGCATTAAGCTACCGCATGTCTTAAACACAAAAACTGTTCTAATTTTCACTTAAGACAGGTTCTACTGTACAACGTGCAAAGATAGCTTCATACCAAAATTAGAGGTTCATGATTTGTATGGTTTCGGAGATTTGTAATTTAATGGTTTCTAATTTAACCATTTAAATGCTGAATATTCAAAGTAAAATAGCCCATCAGCTTATAACTGCAGAGTCAGATTACAAAATGTAATATAAAAACGTATACTTACCAAGAATAATTTGAATAACAAACTGTGCAGTCCCAATTAGACGGCTTCTCTAGAAGCCCTCTGCTCTGATCTGGATCTACACTATGTGCAAATACAAATCACTTGTTTTCGCCCTCGAGTGGTTAACCCGATGCGATTATGTTATCAAAGTATTTGGCGCGATTACGTGGTCGGCCTTGAATTCCTGTTCCTCATACGGCTTGTAATAATTTGACATGAAAAAATTACTTCGAGGAATAAGACTGGATTTTTTTTGTCAAATTAAACGACGTTTAGACGGGCCTTTTTTCTAAAACATTTTTGTCCAATGAAACTACCCTATTATGTATTACGCTAATGTCATAGTTCAGCCAACTGATAAGAAGATAGATCATAGCCCGTATATACTCGTTCTGATACAACCATAAGTTGTAAGTGATTTGTTTCGATGATGTTCGCATTGAAGTAGAACCTGTCTTAACCCATTACCTCATAGGCTATATTTAGATGCAACGTCTTTGAATAAATCTACCGAAAAGCGACATTAACTATAGAAAATGTAAAATTTTAGAATTTTGTAGTTTGAAACCATTGTGATAAATAGAGCATTTGCTCCTATAGGAGCAAATGCTCTATTTATCACAATGGATTCACAAAGTGACTTTTACAAAGTCGTCAAAAGTCGTCAATATGAGGGAATGGGTTAAGCGGCCATTCGTTAATTAAACATAGAAACACTAAAACCAGGCGGTTGCTAAATGCAGGGCAAAAGTAATGCAGAAAACTCTTATAGGAGCTTTCTGCATTACATTTGACCTGTATTAAGCGTTCACCTGCCTTACTGGTCCAACATTAGACATGTTTAAGATGGCCGGTTAAGACAGGTTATACTGTTTGGCAAATCATCATGATAATCATTTATCCGGTAAGACAAACAGAAAAAAAAATTGTCAACGATTCCGAAACAATTTCTAACATATCAATTATTCCATGTTTCAATATGTCTCACTACCTACTAAAATTTCGATTTAAGTCACTCTCCCTGATTCTGCGACATCATGGTGAAAATAGTACGCCAATATGGCGGCCACCGTATTGCACATGCTGCCGTTGTGATTTACGTAGATGTCGCATTACCATATTGATTTTTGAGTAAGTTACTTTTAATTCTCTGATAGTAATCTCGATTCATCGTCCTCTAAAATAGCCCTTTACTCGATAGAAATTCTTTTTAACACCTTTTTCAAACAAAGCATACCTGGATCAAACGGCCTCTGCATGAGCTGTTTGGTTAGGGTCTGCCTGTTCTGTTTGACCATGGAATAATGTAGACTTGATTTATACAGTTTCTGTCGTTCAATTCGTCCGACGTGCACGATGCCAAATTTCTAATTGCCGTCTGCAATACAAGTTTGTTAAATCATTCAGTAAAATAAGGAAATGAGATAAATAAATGCAAATTTCAAAGAAATAAAGCACATATATAGAAATAGAGATTGAGACAAATAGCGAAGTCCCTGTTGAGATGCCGCCTTGAAAAGGCGGCGTCTGATCTGGGACTGCACTATTTGTCGTTGTGCATTTATGAGACTGCGGCGGTGAAAGGGTTAACTCTTTACTCCTTAAATGCATCTTTCTACGCATTTGCAAACAGTAGTCCCATAGGAGCCGTCTGATCAGGTTCTGCTGTTTGCTTATGAAATAATATACAATGCAGATACTTATGATTCTACCGTTTCTGGCATGGCCAAATATTCATGTGGTCATGTGTTATTATGTGCTAATATATTCTAATTAATAATCATGATGTCATTATTTCTTAATTGAATATTGATGGAGTAAATGGACAATTAACCTTTGTCTTCATAAATAAGTTTTTCTACACTTTGGAAATAGAGTAGACCCGGAGCAAAGGCTCCTACAGCAAACAGAGCAAACCTAGATCATGTAGGAACCGTCTGTTCAGGGTCTGATTTGTTTGCTTCTGATATGAAACAATTCTGATTCTATAGTGTTAGGCATTGCCAATATTTCCTGCATTCAAATGCCATTATAAAAATGCAGCTATTTAATATTCATGATGGCATTACTTCTTGCCTGCATTTAAGTGAAGCACTTACTACAATCATGTACTACGGTGTAACAGATTATCAACTTACAGTAAAAACTCGATACTACGAAATTTTAGTAATTATTTGTTTGTAAACAGGTGGCTGCTTAATACAGGGTGAAAGTAATGCTGAACGCTCCTCTATGAAGTTTCAGTATTACTTTAGATCTGCATTAAGCTGTGAACTAGAGAAATTGTTCAGATTATAAATCGGCCAACTCGAACCTCTGTTATCTCGAACAAATTTGCATAGTCCCTTGACGTTCGAGATATCGACGTTCAACTGTATTTATTGTTTTCTTAGAAAAGGAGGAAGTATTGCTTTGTTTAAGAGTTGATGTTTTCTTTTATGGTCATAAATGCCTAACAGCGGTAACTTTGTGGTACCTGGAAGCAATCAATGTCAAATGCATGCAGCCAACGAACATTTCTATAGGATATATTTTGAGCACAGTACATTACAAATACATATTACTTCACATGTTCGATGAATTATGGTTCATACGAGATGAACAGGATAGATGCAGTCGCGGATTGGTTGCATTCTAACAGACATTGTACCGTCTGAACTAGGTCTTCTCTGTTTGCAAATGCGTGAAAATGCGTTTACATGTATAGGAGTTTATATTACTTGTTTTGAACAAAATACATGTGTAAACAGCATTCTTTTTTACCCTTTATTCCATAATTATTCATGTAAGAAATAATTAAATCATGAATATTTCTCAGATCAATTTGTATAATGGTCCATGAGCACAGGATGTTAAATCATATGTATATTATATCGTAAGCAAACAGAGCAGATTCTCATCAGACGGGTCCTATAGGGGCAGTTTTCTTTGAGTCTACTCTCTTTGCGAATGCGAAGAAAGGAGTAGTTATGGAGTACATGGGAAACAGGTACTCGGGCAATATCTGCATAACAGTTCGATATCTCGAACTCGGATAACTCGAACTAATAGTTCGGTTCTTCCAACATTTACAAAACAGAATTGTTCTGATATGTATCACTACACATATCTAGAAACACATATGACAGCTTAATGCAGGTCTAGAGTACATGTAATGCTGAAAGCTCCTGCAGGGGCTTTCAGCATTACTTTAGACCTGCATAAAGCTGTGAATTTGAGATATTGGTCAGATTTAGAATTCGGATGACTCGAACCTCTGTTATCTCGAACTGATTTGTATGGTCCCTTGAAGTTCGAGATATCGAAGTTCAACTACATATCAAAACACATCGGTTTGTACGAGACTGTGCACAATACATAATTATATAGCGTGACCTTAAAGCAAGAACTCAGTAAGTGCTTAATAATATATAACTTATAGGCACTTATTGAGTTTTTGCTCTAAGGTGACGGTACACATTGTTACATATCAACTACAGTAAAACCTCTCTATAACGGCCACTAAATTGTGTTCCTTAGTTGGTATTTGGGGCATGTGGCTGCTTAGAGCAAGGTGAAAGTAAAACAGAACGCTCCTACAGGAGCGTTCTGTTTCACTTTCATCTTGCTTTAAGCAGCCACCCGCCTTTAACACAAACTACTTATTGTAATTTAGTGGCCGTTATAGAGAGGTTTTACTGTATATATTATCTGCGCAGTAGATTTCAATACTATTTGTTAAACAACATATCTGTTATGAAACAGAAATTGGAAGATGTTATTTCAAGTGTGATTATTTGAACGAACTTTACAGCTTCCACTGGTGCAATATGTATACAGTAAAATCTCGATTATTCGAATTTTCGTTATAAACGAATTTAGACCCTTTTAGGCAGTTGGCTGCTTAATGCATGATGAAAGTCATGCAGAAAGCTCCTAGAGGAGCTTTCTGCATGACTTTCACCATGCATTAAGCTGCCACCTGTCTTAAAGATCGATGCTAATACGTATTTTAGTGTTCGGATTTTACTGTATCACCAGAGGTCCAGACAAGACGTGTAAATTGAAACAATTTCAAGAATAGCTCCTTCATTTCTCCACCAAACCCTATACAGTAAAACCTCTCTAAACCAGACGTTACAGTTAGGATAGGTATCGGACTTGGAGACAGGTGGCAGCCTAATGCAGGGTGAAAGTCATGCAGAAAGCTCTTCTAGGACGTGCATCTGACGAAGTGGTTGTCTCTTTCACACATTCCCTTATATGCAAGTTTTAGACCCAACATCATCCGATAAATCTAGCAAAAAGGAACATTTACTAAAGAAAAGGAAACTTTTAGAATTTTGTAGTTTTTAAACCATCGTGATAAATACAGCATTTGTTCCTATGGAGCAAATGCTCCATTTCTCATACTGGTTTCAAAGCGTGACCTTTACAGGGACGTCAAAATGCGTCAATATGAGGGGAAGTGGTCAATAGACTCAATACACTAAAGCCATAATAGGGTTTGTTTTCTTTAACCCTTTCCCTCATATAAACGTGTTTTCACGCATCTTCAAACAGAGTAGACCCAGATCTGACGGCTCCTAGAGGAGCCGTCTGATCAGGGTCTGCTCTTTTTGCTTATGGAACTTGATAAGATCTTGGTTTTTTACTCTCTAAATTGGCCACAGTATTCATCTTCCATATTTCATTATCACTATTTTGGGCTTGAATATTCAGTAGGTATTGAAATTTGGAATAAACAGAGAACAGGGAAAGGGTTAAGCAGTTGATTCAAGTTTTACGTTTGTGTGTTCTGCATATGTCAGCCCTCGTTACAACGACCCCATTCGCTCCAACAGAAAGTGTCGTTGTATTGAGAATCTCGTTGTAATGAACATTAATCCATTTTCTCATTTTGACGACTCTGCAAAACTCACCAGTTGAAACCATTTTGATAAATAGAGCATTTGCTCCTATAGGAGCAAAATGCTCTATTTATCACAATGGTTTCAAACTAGAAAATTCTAAAATTTTCTTTTTCTCTAGTTAATACTCCTTTTCGGTAGATTTATTCAAAGAGGTTGGATCTAAAACTAGCCTATGAGGTAATAGGTTAACTTATACCGTAACACCTTTTTAAACACCTTTTTAAACCGGACGTTTAAATTAGCATCAACATCGGTCTGTAACACATGTGGTATCTAAAGGCAGGATGAAAGTCACATTTCTAATTGTCGTCTGCAACGCAATTTTTGTTAAATCATTTGGTAAAATAAGGAAATGAGATAAATAAATGCAAATTTCAAAGGAATTAAAGCACAGATATAGAAGAAGATTTTGAGACAAATAGTGAAGTCCCTGATCAGACGCCGCCTTGAAAAGGCGGCGTCTGATCTTGGACTGCACTATTTGTCGTGGTGCATTAATGCGACATCGACGGTTAAAGGGTTAAGCAGCAACCTGCCTAAAGAGATCTAAATTCTTCTTTTCTTAAATTTTAGTTTAGAGAGAGAGTTTTACCATTTATCTTTCAAAATTCTTGTCAGTATAATGAATATTTCGTTATATCGAATATCGTTATATAACGAGTGTTCACTGTATATCTTGTGTCAGAAAGCATACTAACCATTTGCTCCCAGTGGATTCTTCCATGCTTATATATTGGATTAGTTTATCTTTTATCTAAGGGACGTCTGGTCTACATTTTCATTTTTGTTTTGTTTTATGTTGAATTTCCTATCAGCAAACAGTGTAGACTCTGATCAGACGCCGCATTATGCGGCGTCTGATCAGAGTCTACACTGTTTGCCTACGTTCCATACATGGGATCATGGGAGCAAATGGGTTAATAAATTTAACTGATGTATTGCACACTCAAGTGCCAAATAAGCGGCGTAACGACATTGCTGACTTAATGTTTAATAACCATGCATTGGAATTGATGATGTGACAAAACTACCAGAGACAGTTCCGTTCAATTATTGTGTACACACATTTTGATGCATTTGTTTCTGTAAAGACTATTTTTCCTCCTAAAGATCTATCACGCGCGTTGTTTTCTCAATAATATACTGCGTGTTTATCATTGCATCAAACTCTAACGGATGTCTGGGTTTCTTTGAATTCTATTTGTCATTAACGTCAAATGCAAATTGAATTCAGAATAGTTATTTTAACGCATCCCAGTGTTCCATTATCAAATATGAAAAGGAGCAACAATCAAAATAGTACGCCATACATGTAAAATTCCAACCAACCCTTTACTCCGTGAATATTCATGTATAAATGATAACAGTATGAATATTAACAAGCTGCATATTTATTATGGCATATAAACACAGAAATGATTGGCTATGGCAGAGACTCGTTGCCTCTCTTAACCAATCAAACGATCGAATCCTTTTTCTAATTGACACGCCAGTTTACATCTTTGCTAGACATATATCAGACATCTCCTGTAGGAGCTGCCTGATTAGGATATGCTCTGTTTGCTTATGAATTAATATTGATCAACAGTTCATGGACAAGCATTCCTTGTGTATATGCCTTTATAAAAATGCACCTACTTAATATTCATTATATCATTGGCAAGATTTATATAAATAAACTTGTCTGAAATTGACATTTTATTAACGTATTGTTGAGAACAGACTTGCAGACTAGATATTACATTGTTTATTGTGTTTTATTCTTTCATTGTGGCATTTATGAAATGGGACATACGAGAAAAACGCTTTAAATTCATTAGGGAACGAATAAAAAATGAAATTACGTCTACAGCTACTTTGCAGGTAATTAATCAGTCTACAATTGGCAATAATATTCAAATCGATTTCCCTTTCTGCCTATAACCGGTATGGAAGATACATGTTTGTTGAAATGTGACCTGTGCCGATTGCCTAAAGCTATTTTAACCTATTTGTACCCACGATCCCATATATGGGACAGAGGCAAACAGTGTACACTCTGATCAGACGCCGCATAATGCGGTTTGCTGATACGAATTTCAATATAGAACAAAACGAAATTAAAAAATTTAGGCCTGACATCCCTTAGATCAAACATGGACTGATCCAGTATATAAACATGGAATAATCCACTGGGTGAAAATGGGTTAACCTTATCCGGCCGTGAAAACATAATGCCTGCTCAAAATTGGATCTAGTGCAATTCGGACTACTTCTGATTTGACCCATCGTTAAGGAAACAATTGACCGAGTGTCAGACAGCTTGGATCCAGATGAGACGCCGAGTTACTCGGCGTCTAATCTCGATCCAAGCTGTTTGAAAATGCGAATCGGATAGGAGAGCAGGATAATGGTTACATGTAACAAGAGTTGTCCGCAGTCAGCGCGCTCCACTTTATTTAGTGCTGGATAGTGTAGGAGATAACTATAGCAAAAGTATTTTTAAGATTACTTGCCCTTGTGAAATGGGTCCCTTTATAATAGTTAAGATGCATACCAAATTTGAACCAAATACCTTGGACACTTTCTGAGACATGGACATTAACATTAAACTCAACCAGCAATGAATATTCTAAGTTGAAAAAGGGGCATAACTATGGCAAAATTAATTGTACGGTTACATGCCCTTGTGAAATAGGTTCCCCTTGTGATAGTAAACATGCATACCAAATTTTAACCAAATATCTTTGATGGTTTTTGAGAAATGGACCTTAACAAAAAGGTTAACCAACGCCGACGATAGGGTCGTGACAATAGCTCCACCTTCTGAAAAAGTGGAGCTAAAATGTTACAGTGAAACTAAACAATAACGCCATTCTGCATCAATCAAACAGTCGTTCTGAAGATCTTTTTTCCTAACCCTTTCCCTGTTCTTTATTTTTATTTATTCCAAACTTTAATACCTACTGAATATTCATGACAAATAGTTATAATGAAATATGGAAGGTGGGATAATTTAGTCATTTTAGAAAGTAAAGAAATAGAATCTGTCAAATTCCATTAACAAACAGAGCAGACCCTGATCAGACGGCTCCTAACTGATCTGGGTCTACTCTGTTTGCATCTGAAAACACGTTTACATGAAGGAAATGTTAATGCTGCTAACAAATCAGCATTTGCAGTAGATTTAAGATATATTTAATTACAGATGGTACTTTTCTTCCTTCCAAATGATAAGACAATCTCTTCTGTTAAACCCCCTTACCGGATAGAGATGCATTTTAAAGCCTTTGCAAAATGAGCAGGCTCAGAACAAACGACTCCTGTCTGATCAGGGTCTGCTCTATTTGCTTATGAGTATATAAATATAGACAGATCTGATCCTACAGTTTCTGCCATGGCTAAACACAATGTGTTCTCATACCATTATAACAAACAAAAACAGCTACATGTAATACATATTTATAATGTCTTTATTGCTTACGTTGACATTCGTCGGGAAATGATTCATCTACAATGGCTACAGAATATTTAGGTAATAATTTTACGAACTCGATAAAGAGGCAAATGGGTTGTCAAATTGAGAGCACTGAAACATACTGAAACTCCTCACCTATTTCGCAACAGTATGTAAATGCAATGTGTATATAACCTGCAATGTAATTATGATGGTGATGTTGATAAGGTAAATAGCATGTAGATAATTACCATGATGACTATGCAACTGCAATGTAATTATGATGATGGTGTAACTGCAATGTAATTATGATGATAGTGTAAATTCAATGCAAATATGATGCTGGTGTAAATACAATTCAATTACGACGAGTGTGTAAAAACAGTGTAATTATAATGTTGGTATAAATGCAATGTAAGTATGATTAAAGTGTAATTACAATGTAAATGTGGTTTTACTCTAACTGCTATGCAATTATGGCGTTATTGTGTATGGATCGTACATATGACGACAATGTGATTGTGATGTAAATATTATGATAAGGTAAATACAATGTACAAGGTAGGAATGATGATACTGTAAACGCAAAGTAGATATGACAATATAAATTATGATGATAATGTAAATACGATTTGAATATACATGTTATAGTAATGTCTATGCAATGTAGTTATTATTTTAGTTACGGTTTTTCTGATTTTAAAAGAGAGGCTTAACCTGCATAATGTTTGTGCCTGCTGGGTACCACATTTATTAACCTCTGAGAAAAAAAGGGTGACAGTTGAAAAACCTTCCATCCTGCTCCTAAAATATCAAAACTAGGTCCCTGGACTATTATAGAAATTGTTACAGCTAGTGATACGTGGTTGTACTTTTTTGTGCCTGACAATAAAGAAAATAATACAATATGGGTGGGTGAAAATAATGACATGCCAGTTTTTGCTCGACGGAGCAGATGCGTCAGGTGGGTTATAATACGTAAGCCATTGCTTTGACTTTAGAATTGTGGCTCAAATCCCTGTCCCATGAACACAGTAGGGTTACCGGTACATGTACATTGTACAAAAGAAATGTCATTATCTGCTGTTCTCGATCATTTTACAGGTAAACGACTAATATCAGGGATGTGCGGCATCAATCTGCTACATGACAACGCACCGGTCCATCGTTCAGCCGCAGTACAGGTGGAATACCCGAAGGAGAATAACATAGAAGTTCTACCACCTCCACCATATAGCCCTGATCTCTCCCCTTATAACTTTTAGTTGAATGGAAAAGTCAAGCAGGCAAAGCCACATACAAGACGCAACCACCACCAAAACACCGATAGACAGCATGACACGCAAACACAATCACAAGCACAAAGACGCAAGGCAAACAAAAGGAAGGGTGACAAAGAGAGTATCGCATTGGCACGGTCAGTAGCAAAAACACCACATGGGGTTTAAACCGGTTTACGGACGTCCTAACCTCACACTTCTTTCAAAGTCACTCTAGCTTTACAAAAAGTGTAAATAAAGGTATCCTCTTTTGGCGCCAAATTTAAAAATGTCGTCTGCAATAATAATTTCATATTAAATATAATTCTAAACTAAATAATAAAGGTATATTGGTAAAACGTTTGTTTTTAAAAACCTGTATGTTTGGGCTAAAATAATACAGAAAACAGTGAAGTCGACCTGGGACTGCACTGTTTGCAATGGTGCCAACATGCGACATCGGTGCCGAAAGAGTTAAGAGGGCGCCGCTTTGAAACGCATTGTGTAATTGGGAGCGCTCTATACCAGCGTATAAACAGTATACCTACAGATCGCTTTCGAAATGCGCTTTCTGAGTGGCTTTTGCGCCTGGGAAAGTGAGTACAGACAGGTGGTGACTTTTACCATGCATTAACCCATTACCCCATTAGATATAACCTTTGAATAAATCTACCAAAAAGGAACATTAACTAGAGACAAGGAAAATTTTAGAATTTTGTAGTTTGAAACCATTGTGATAAATAGAGCATTTGCTCCTATAGGAGCAAATGCTCTATTTATCACAATGGTTTCACAAAGTGACATTTACTGGGTCGTCAATATGAGGGAATGGGTTAAGCAGCCACATACCTAAAAGGGTCTAAATTCTTCTATACTATAATTTCGAATCACGAGGAACCTTTGAAAAGTAGTGGTAACATAATGCCCCTCTGACAGTCGTCAACTGGGCATAATAAAACCCATCTAAAGTGACAACTTAACCAATAAACATAGACCTTTAAAACAGCGGGTGATTGCTTTACGCAGGACGAAAGTATTAACGAAAGCTCTCACATGAGCTTCTGCATAGCAGTCGTCCTTCATTAAGCCACAAAATGTCTTAAAGACCAAATATTAGACAGTTTTTGGTGGTTAAATTGGGGGATATTGCTGCCGTGTGGAACCAGGTCTAATATAGTATTCTATAAGCAAACAGAGCAAACCCTGGCCAGACTGTTCCGAATATTTGTATGTCAAACAGGCGCCTCTGTCAAGTTAATGGTTAATGGTCCATGGCCTTTTAATGAACTAACCCTTTCGCCGCCAAATAAATCTCGTCGGCTCAGATCATTGTCTACTTCAGGGGGCCAAAGTGGACATTTTTCAATTACTTTACAAAACACATTGTCAGAGTGTCACACAGTTTGGATAGTGATAAAATGCAAAAGTTATCACGGGTTGGCCTATGGCGTCACAGGATCTAAATTAAACTTTATGTCTAACAGCAACAGGACTTTCTCAAACAGAGTATTGGTTACATTTTTAAAGATTTGTAACTCATAAACGATCAGCGCGCTTAAAGCCATTTAAAACAATAAATCTGGATTTTTATATGTTTCATTGGTGTGGATATACACTATGTGCTTTCAAATTAGTATCTTAGATGAATATAAGTGTTGATAGTTTTTCCATAAACACACATGACATATGAACGTGTTCTTCAATTCCATGCAATGTAATTATCTTGATAGTGTTAATGCAATGTAATTAATTTTGCTATATCGATATATAAAAACAAGCAAATAAAATTGCAATGACAAATTATTTATAGAATCAGAATCTACGTAATACATTCCATATGCAAACAGGTCGGATCAAATGGCGCCTATAGAACCGTCTGATCAGGGTCCACTCTGTATGAAAAGCGTCAAGCAATCATGGTTTGTCCATACACAAAGTTTACTACCAAGAAAATGGAAATGGCACAAATGGTAATGTATTACTCTTATTTTGCTAAACGCGGTCTGAATAGAGGGTTAATACACATATTTTCGGGCAATAACATATGCCGTGTCCCGAGGGGCTGCTGTTGTTCCCAACCCAAAGGACGAAGGGCAACAACTATCCCAAGGGACTCTGCAGATGTCATTGCCCGAAACAAACGTGTATTATCGCTATTCTTGCATACAACTTTTTCTGCTTTCCTGTGTTCATTGAATTGATAAAAATACAACCATAACTATACGCTATTTCTTTGACGGTTCATTCAATGTACGCTGTTACCGGGTACTGTTAAAACGCTGAAGTCCTCGCGTCTACTGTTGACATAAGGCCCTGCAAAGGTATAATTAAAACTGGACAACAACAGGGCGTGAGCGAGAATCGCCTTGTTAATACATGGGTAATCGTGACTACAATAGCACGTGTTATGCAAGAATGGCATTTGCAAACAGCCTGGATCTAGATGAGACGGCAAGTAACTCAATATGAAAGATGTTTGACACTTGGTTAGTAGATCTTCAATATATCGTCGCTGTGCTGACAGAACCTCGTATATGCATTTTGACCGAAAATCGTTTCTTCACGATTTCTGATTTAAATGTACAATGCCCACATCCTGTCAAAATCTCAGCGCAATCGACCAATGAAAAGTGTCAAAACTCACTCGTGACTAAACCTCGTATATGTATTGGTCTGAATTTTTCAATATCAAAACCTCGTATAAATTTTACTCTTCAAGCATGCGGAGCAATGCCATTAAGCATATCAAAACACATGCAGATTAGGTCAGTGCATGTATTGTGGTACATAGAGTATATATCTGTCATTTTCTTTGTGTCAAGGTACAAAGCTTAAACTCAAGTGAAATGTAAACTGTCGTATATCATGATCGCCGGATAAAAAATAAACGACGAAATATCGTATAAGTGATAAAAGCTCGTATATACATAAAGTGAACAAAACTTGGTACAAAAATATCATACATTTAAAAAATCGTCATACAAATGATAGAAAAAATAAAGTTTTATCAATTATAGAATAAATGATAAAGATACGACTCTCCAGTTTCTACCGTGGCCAAACATTCATGTGTCCATATACCATTATTAAATGAATCTGATTAATATTCATGATTATTCATGATGAGATTTGAACAGAACAAAACAAAATCTTTATTACCAATTTGTGCATTATGTACTTTATTTGCAAGACATGGCATGAAATACTGTGGCTAATAAAAATACAATATCGACCAGCTTCATGGAGTAGTGCGTTAAGCAGACATCAAGTTTTTTACAACGGTTACGTTTTGCTTAACATGGTGACTACGATGATTCTATTCATCCTTATTCTGCCGGAAAAAAATAATGTCTGCTTAAACTGTGATATGAGCAATTCGTGCAATTCGTTCAAGATTTTGACAAACTACTGAGCGAGTATAAGCAATTGGGCCATGATGAGACGCCAATTTACTCGGTGTATCATCTGGATCCAAGCTGTTTACAAATGCACTACGCCGCGATAGGCTAGATAATGATTATCCTTTAGCCTGCTATGGGCGGATGAGTGAATACCTATGCAAACAGTTTGGATCTAGGTCTCATCAGGATCCAAACTGTTTGACAACCTGACTGCATTTTAGTAGACAAATTGATTACAACTTGAATTTTGAAAATGTAGTAGGTGAAAAAATATGCAAAAATAATTTGTTCAGCAGGCTAAAGGTTAGGACAATAGAAAATGTGTGTATCATATTATTGCAGAATTAGGTGAGACATGCCTATCGTCTATGCTTGAATAATTTAATAAATGTCAATTTATCTCTTGTTAATGGTTACATTATTATCTATTGCATTGCTTACTCAGACCAGATGAACTTGATTCGGAACGTTATATACGGTTAAACCCGGGCGTTACAAGTACATGTAGTACATGTACCAATACCGGTCATTAAGACAGGTGGCAGCTTAATTTAGGTTGAAATTCATGCAGAAAACTCCTACAGGAGCTTTCTGCATGACTTTCACCCTGCATAAAGCAGCCACCTGTCTAAAATGACAAATCGTTCTATATTAAAATTCTGGTTTAGACAGGTCCTTTGATATATTAACAGTGAAATGATTTGAAATGTGTTGTAGGAAGATAATTATATCACAGTATCTCAGTTTACATGTATTTTCAAATGCAGTTATATTCATGAAAAAAAGAATGACCTCATGAATTATTAATTAACTGACATTTTAAAGTGACATATGATAAAACGGTGTTTGGCAAAGACAAAAACTGTATGGTCAGATTAATATCACTCCGTGAATTGGACACCCGACAGAGAGAGGGCAGCGAATACGGAGAGGTCTACTCTTATTACAGATAAAGATTCTTTAGTTCTTTTAGATATATGTACCCAGTGTAAAGCACTGATACAACGGACTTCGATTAATAAAGTCTCATGCGAATGACATGTTCGGGGGTGGGGAAGGGGGAAGGGGCATCGAACCCGTACATTAATATGGAGTAAAGGGTTAATCAGAGTTGGACGTATATGAACGTATGTGAGCCGTTCTATGAGAAAAATCGGTCTGCACAAAGAGTGTAGACCCCAATCAAACAAAACAGTCATACAGAATGAAGAATATTATCAAGTTTTAGTGCTTTATGTATATACAGAGATGAAGATAACAAAATGCTAACAAAATTATCAAAAATGGAACTGTTCAATATCGATCGCCATGTAGAGAGTTAACCCTTTCGGCGCCAAATTTCTAATTACCGTCTGCAAATCAATTTTATTAAATAATTCGGTAAATTAAGGAAATGATATAAGTAAATGCAAATTTCAAATGTATGAAACACAGATATAGAAATTAAATTGAGATCAAAAGTGAAGTCCCTGATGAGACGCCGCCTTCAAAAGGCGGCGTCTGATCTGGGACTGCACCATTTGTCGTGATGCATTTTTGTGACATTTGCGGTGACAGGGTTAAATTAGTCAAAGCTGTAGTAGATCTAATCCATGAAACAGTGTTGGTGTCATTCCACGTTTTGTTGTTATCGTGTTTACCTTTTACAATGTTTGTTTCGAAATGAAAACGAGACTATTGGTACATGTATCAGCTGTTTTATTGTTATCACTCAATACGCAAAAACATTAGTTTTTCAGAATTTCAAATCGGTGGGTGATAGCATCTAAATAGTTTGAGAATATTTGCTAGTAAATATACTCAAAACAGAGAAGATTGTAACATGCGGCCTTGCACCTGTTGTCAATATTCAGATATTGAAGATAACTACAGTTTCTTACTTGTCTGCACAGCTTATATATAGAAGAGAGAGAAATTTGTAAAAGGTCTATAAGCTTGTATTGCTACAGATGTCCGTGTGTATTTAGATTTACTTAACTGATGAAATGCACACAACTCTTAACCCTTCGCTTGCTGAATTTTAAAATACATTTCTCCTTCTTTACCCATGTCCTGTTGTATAATTACATATATCTTCACTGTGTACAAGTATTTCGCTGTGCAATCACTGCTGAGGAGTGCACTGGTTGCACAATCAATTTGTAAATAGCGCAGACCCTGATGAGACAGCTCCTGCAGGAGCTGTCTCATCTGGGTCTTCACTATTTACAGGTAGGTATATTGACGTGAATAGCAAGCGAAGGGTTAATTATGGAAAGGTTATCTAAATGTGTGTATGAAACATTATGTTGCGCAAATCTATAAGTAATAACAATATATCGTGATATACTCATGTTAACAAGTCCGATTCTTAATAATTAAATTTATATTCATTAATTTATTACATATATGCATGTTTAACATCAATATGTGGTCACGTGGTACTTGTTTATTTATTATGTATAATTGTATGACTAGAAACTGTATCACTTTATGTCAAAATAAAAATATTCTATTATATGCTAATCAACCTTCCGGCACTGACTAGTGCAACATCGAATGACTGATGATTGGTTAGTTGTCAGTTGTGCTTGTAATTTGTCTGGATGTATATAATTTGTTATGTAATGGGTTTGTTACAAAAACTATTACAAATAATACGATTGTGCCAATACTGATACCTTCTTAGTGGTGCATATCACGTTCTTATAATCACATTGCTAGCGATCACGATAGGGTAACGTCTCCTTGGAACAAACAAGTGGCATGTTCGTGTGAGTATATGCATACTGATACGTGGTATACGCACGGTACAAGCAGAATGCTCGTTTTTTAAGATACTGAAATAACAATAAAAACTGGGCCAAACTGACAATTGTTTCTAGCGATGGGAAAGTGTTCAATATCAACAATCTGTCTTTTCGTTTTTCTCACAAATGCTTTTGGTTTGGTTTTAAACCTTCGCTTGCTAATCGCGTCAATATACCTACCTGTAAATAGTGAAGACCCAGATGAGACAGCTTCTGCAGGAGCTGTCTCATCAGGGTCTGCACTATTTACAAGTTGATTATGCCACCAGGGCACTCCATAGCAGTGATTGCGCAGCGAAATACGTGTACACAGTGAAGACATGTGTAATTATACAACAGGGCATGGGTAAAGGAGGAGAAATGTATTTTAAAATTCAGCAAGAGAAGGGTTAAACCTTTACTGCATGGCTATCCATGTAATAAATAATGGAATCAAGAATATTAATCATGTTTTGTAATAATAACACATGGACACAGGAATGTTCAGGCATGGCAGAAACTGTAGAATCAAGTCTAAATTATATCATAAGCAACATAAGTCGTCTGATCTGGGTCTACTCTGTTTGCAAAGGCAAAGAAATGTGTATTTATGGAGAGTTAATGGTTAAATATAAACGTGAAGATTCTCATATGAGACTATGATCATAATCGTGTATAATATAAGAATCTACCATGCATATTCATGTTGGGATATGAATATCTCACCCAAGGGTCAGAAAATCACCTAGGCACGAGACTTTACGAGTGATTGATATTTTTATCCCACTTTGAACAATGATTCATTTCTCGCTCTGTCTAATGTCTGGGTGATTTTATGATCCCAAGAGTGGGATATTCATATCCTGCACGAATTTATCTGATTTCTTATCTCAAAGAAAGTTTCATAAATTCAAAGAACTCGGCATTGTTAAGTAAGTACATAAGAATGTACCGATAAAAGAAAACTATTAATTACCATTGCCATGGAATTCCATTTTCTTGAAATAGCAGGATGTAATTTACGCGTCAGTCGTGCCAATGCGTAATAATCTTAAACGTCATTTTAAGTGTGTGGGGTAGCCTACGACCCTTCTACAAATCAATTAAAACAACAAAAACATGTTTTATACAATTCTGTTCCAAAACTTTCGTCTAATTCATAACAAGGAATTAATATTTATCATATCTGAATGAAAGCCAACAGCATACGGGGAGTGTTCTAAAAGTATCCGGAAATTGTTCATAACTTATTTATTAATGCGAATATTATGATACAATTTTCACACGTTATATTTTAATATTCCGTGCACATAATATAGAGGATTGGTGGCAAACACGTAGGGAGATAAAAACCGAAGACCGCTTAAGCTAGTGATAGGGGATGTGAGTAGTGTTGCACTTTTAATAACTGCTCATGAACAGACTCAATAAAACCGAATCTGCAAGCTTCTCCTTTTGCATTGCTGCTTTTGCTTTCGAAGGATCTCCTACTTTCAGAATTTTGAACATACTATATAACGGCATTATAATTATGACACCATGTAATATTTTACGTCATGTGACGTCACTTGACATGATGGAAGGTACACTTCGAACATCGCTTGAAATGTAAGTTACGCATATCTTCCATGCGCAAAATCCCAAAAGCATCTTGTTCATTGTGTGCTGTTATGAATCTTATTTTCTGGCCCTTTACTCCATTAACCCTTTTCTTCATATGAACACCTTTTCGCTCATCTGCAAACAGAGTAGACCCAGATCAGGGTCTACTCTGTTTGCTAATGGAATTCTATATTTCATGTTAACTATTTTATCCATGAATATTCAGTAGGTATTGACATCTGGAATAAATATAGAAAAGGGCAAGGTTTCAGATATTCATATCAGAAACAAAGGCATCATGAGCATTGACTCATTCTCTCTTAGGCTATTATTAGACCCAACCTTTTTTAATCAATCTACCGAAAAGGAGCATTAACTAGAGAAAAAGGAAAATTTAAGAATTTTGTGGTTTGAAACCATTGTGATAAAAAGAGCATTTGCTCCCATAGGAGCAAATGCTCTATTTATCACAATGTGAATTTTATAGAGGCGCAAAAATGCCTCACTAGGGGGTAATTTGTAAATAATTATTTGCTGACATTTTATATAAAGTTTGCATCATGAACAAGCCTTTAGGGAATGTTACCATTGCAGAAACTGTAAAAACTATTATTTTTTATATCGGTAAACATAATATACCCTGATCAGAAGGCTCCTACAGGAGCCGTCTGATATGGGTCTTCTCCCTTTGCAAAGGTTTCAAAATGCGTATATATGACGTTAAGGGCAAACAGATCAAAGGAAATGCACATACAGCAAAGCTATTTGAATATAGATATATATATATATATATTCTTTTGTAGCCTAAGCGTATGTTAGTGCTGCAGAAAATATACATAAACACTTTTGTTCTTACTGTGTATTATATATCTATATATAATAAATAGTTTAGTATGCTTTCAACTGACAAAAACTGCAATGAAATCCTACAAGTAAATGCAATGTTAAGCATATATACTGTCCATATTTAATCATATCCCCCTAAAACACAAGACAATTGGCCTGGTAGTCGTGTTTATATATTGCTCATAATCTGCCATTTGTATGCATGGCATCATGTTGGGAATATACTGCTTGTAGGATCTATATTCGTATCTTTAGTTTTATTATCGCAACACTTACTTCTGGGAGCAGAGAGCGCAAGACAGAGAGGAGTGGCGTGGCGTTGTTCACATTTGTGCTAACGCGTGCGAAAGAAACAGGGCAACAGCAGCCGAAGAATGCAGACACGGAAGATAAAACAGCACCAGCTGGATCCATGCTTATAACACTTTTAGTTGAATCTGAGTTCGTTCTCAAGCTTTTGATTGGTCAGATTTGAGTTTACAAGCTTTTGATTGGTCAGATTTGAGCCTTTGGTTCAAATCTGACCAATCAAAAACTAGAGAACGAACCAGATCCCGAAAGCGTTCGACCATTCCTTGCCGACACTGCCATAGAATGTTTCGAGCACGAATATACCTGGCCAGTCATTTTCGTATCCATACAGACACAACCCACCCAATCCATAGGTTGACTAGTGGTCCTCTTCATTTACGACGGATAAACAAAGTAAATTGAAATTGACAGTGTATATATTGCATCAGTTTTAGAATATGGTACACAGTCAAATCCCTTATAAACCGGACGTTCAAATTATTATCAGTACTGGTCTTTATAAAGACAAATGACAGCTTAATTCCGGTAAAGAGGGGTTGTACTACAGATGTTTCAAATACGTACTTTGGACACAATATCAATACCTCCTTGTTGGCGCAGCTTCGTTTGTTTGATTACATTGCTTCCAATCACGACATTTCTTGTCTCAAGAGAAGACATAAAGACAAAGTTGTGTTGTTATACACACCAGGACGACAGTGATTCTGTCGTAAAAGTGTTTTATCCCGCACCTACCCCTACTTCTGTATGAATTAACCATTCTCTTGCTATTCACGTCAATATACCTACCTGTAAATGGTGAAATAGCTGTCTCATCAGGGTCTGTACTATTTACAATTTGATTGTGCAACCAGAGCACTCCACAACAGTGACTTCACAGCGAAATACTTGTACACAGTGAAGATATATGTAATTATACAATAGGGCATGGGTAAAGAAGAAGACATGTATTTTAAAATTCAACAAGAGAAGTGTTAACGGATGGTAAAATAAACTAAAGATTTATTTGTACAGTAAGCCTAGACAGATTTGGCAAAACATCACGGAACTGTTTAACTATGAAACGAATGCCCGTATTGCTTCAAACCAAAGACATACACAAAACTTAATTCAATCTCTAAAAACACAACAGAAAAATCCGGAAAACTAATATTTGAAAAACAAAACATAGCTCCTAAAATTAAAGTAAAAAAACTATTAATAGTAAAGTCTTAAAATTTCCTGTATACACATGCCATTATAAATACTTATTACTTAGCTAATAATTATTCGTAATATCATTATTCATTATATCAATACACAACAGGGAAAGAGTTATAATTATGGAAAGACTAAACATTCCGATATCAGTCAAATCTGTTAATGATTGGTGTGGAGTATCAAAATTATTAAAATGTATATGGTAATGGAACCCTCTTTTAATTAACCCAATACCTCATAGGCTATTTTTAGATACAACCTCTTAAAATAAATCTACCGAAAAGGAGCATTGACTAGAGACAATGAAAAATTTAGAATCTTGTAGTATGAAACCATTGTGATAAATAGAGCATTTGCTCCTATAGGAGCAAATGCTCTATTTATCACAATGGTTTCACAAAGTGACTTTTACAGAGTCGTCAAAAGTTGTCAATATGAGGGAAATTGTTAACCCATTATCTCATATTGACGCCGTTTGACGCCTCTTAAAAAATCACCTGTTGAAATCATTGCAATAAATAGAACAGTTGTTCCTATATGAGCAACTGCTCTATTCATCATAATGGTTTCAAATTACAAAATTCTAAAATGTTTCTTTTCCTTAGTTAATGCTACTTTTTGGGTAGATGTATTTAAAGTCGTTTGATCTAAATATAGCCTATGAGGAAATTGGTTAATGCAGTGTACGTACATGTGGATCAAGCATTTAACCAGTTACCAAAGAGAGACATGCATTTTCACGCATTTGCAAACAGAGTAGATCCAGATCAGACGGCTCATACCGGAGCCGTCTGACCATGGTCTGTATTGTTTGCTTATGAAATAAACATGATCTGATTCTACAGTTTCTGCCATAGTCAAAACATCGTGTGTTCATATACCATTATATAAATTCATCTAATTGATATTCATGACGTCACTGCTTTTTCCATGAATACCTTTAACCCTTTCTTTCATATAAACGCATTTTCACGCATTCGCAAACATAGAATACCCCGATCAGACGACTCCTACATGTTTGTTAATGGAATTAGATGGATCTGTTTCTTTAGTTTATAAAATGGCTACCACCTTCCATATTTCATTATAACTATTTTGTCCATGAATATTCAGCAGGTATTGAAGTTTGAAATAAATATAGAACAGGGGAAGGGTGTTAAGGAAATGGATTAACCCTTATTGTTCTGTCAAAATTCTGGTCTGTTGCATTTTGTTTACTTGCTTATGAGTCGTACAAGCGTTTTAAAGACTGTTGACCAACTGTCGAACAGTTTGGATCCTGATGAGACGTCGAGTTAGTCGGCGCCCCATCTAGACCCAAGCAGTTTGCAGTTGCAAGCCAGGTGGAGGTTACATATAGCATGACAAATATTAAGTGCTTCTTTATCAGTTCGCTTCTGCATGAGAAAACGTCTTGACGACCGACAGACCAAATAGTCATCAGATAACCGTCTTTTAAACGCAATGAAAAATATCCAAATCCGAAATTTTGTTCCAGATAAAACATACATTTGGCAAATATTGATGGATTACCTAATGTAGTTTATGAAACTGCCAATTCACAAGAATTTAATCTCGTAACGTTATTTTCTCAATAATGCGACTGCATCAAAGATTAATGAGAGTCTGGATCGTGTTTTTTAAATATTGCTTTTAATCTAGTAAAGATCAAATTGAATCAGGATATACGTTTTAACTCTATCCAGTGTTCCTTATCAGCCCTTTTCCCTCTATCTGTGACCTGGCATGCATGCGCAAACAGCTGAGATCAAGATGAGACGCCGAGTAACTCAGCGTCTCATCAGGATCCAAGCTGTTTGATACAAACGTTTACTGATTCGAAAGTAGTCCAAATTTCTCAAACTGAAACATTGAGCAGACATTATTTTGTAGGAGTTGTGAAAGGGTTATTACGAATCAGAGAAACTAACAATATCTTAACGCCAAACTTATCCCGTCTGTTTAACCCTTTCCTCCATAAATACACCTTTCTACGCCCCTGTAATAGTCACTTCTTGAAACCATCGTGATAAATAGAGCATTTGCTCCTATAGGAGCAAATGCTCTATTTATCACAATGGTTTCAAATTACAAAATTCTGAAAAAAAGTATTTTTCTAGTTAATGCTCCTTTTCGGTAGACTTATTCAAAGAGGATGGCTCTAAAAATAGCCTATTAGGGAATGAGTTAAATGTAGACTGCATATTTGGTGTAACCTTTTCGCTATTCAAGGCAATTGTGTGAAGATACCTGAGCAAATAATCCAGTCGGGGGGGGGGGGGGGGGGGGCAATTTGGCATCTCATCAAAATCCAAAGCACTGATGGTGTAATTGTGTTGTTGGTGTTGGGAAACGTTGTAGCAGACGACAAATTGTAGCAGACGACAATGCATGACAGCGTAATAATTAATGATTCACGTGCGTGCCTGTTCACATATTTGTACACATTTGAAATTGTAAATACAGTGAACACACGTTATAAAGGCACACGATATAACGGATTAGGTAAAATCTCGATTATTCGAAATTGTGGTATAGAAGTATTTAGGCCATTTGAAGGCAGGTGGCTGCTTAATGCGTGGTGAAAGTCAAAAGAGGAGCTTTCTGTTTATGATTTCACCATGCACTAAGTCAGCTGCCACCTGTCTCAAAGATTGATAATGATACGAATTTGAGTTATTGAATAATCGAGATTTTACTGTATTTATTATATTGACTTGAATTTTGGATATATGCAATAAACTCTCTCAAAATCAATATTGAAGAACTTTGATCTTTTTAGGCAGGTGGCTGCTTAGGATGGAAGTCATCCAGAAAGCTCAGTTGGGAGCTTTCTGCATGACTTTCACCCTACATTAAGCTGTCACCTGTCTTAAGCTCCCACCTGCCTTAAAGACCGGTATTGACGCTGCTTCCAGCGTCCGTTTTAAAGGGGTGTTGTTTAACGTATTATTTATTACAACGACATTTTCAATACAAACGATATTTTCAATACAAACGACATTTTCAATACAAACGATATTTTCAATACAAACGACATTTTCAATACAAACGATAATTTTCAATACAAACGATATTTTCAATACAAACGCCATTTTCAATACAAACGACATTTTCAATACAAACAACATTTTCTATGGGTACGAGCGTGGTCGTTGTATCTAAAAAAGGTGTTTCGTCGTAATTTGTATCGTTCCAAAGAATAGTGAAGGAGACGCAATAAAACAGTTTGCTGTATTGGCCTTTTTGTTAACCTTTTACCAAGTGAATATTTATGAAACAATCAGTGTATGAATACTATTCAGTGTTTTTATAATTGCATCATGAACAAAGATTAGCCATGGAAGAAACTGCAGTATCATATCTATATTTTTCATAAGGTCCTGGTCGTCTGATCTGGATTTACTCTATTTGCAGAGGCACCCTTGGACGCCTTTGTAAATAGAGCAGACTAAGATCAGACGCTTTTTGTTGGAGCTGTATGATCAGGGCCTGCTCTGTTTTCTATATATGGTCATATTTGATTATACACTTTCTGCAACTGTTTGAAAATTATATGCAGAGTAAACAGTGCATACCCTAACCAGAGGGCTTCTTGTGGGGCCGTCTGATCCTGGTGTACATTATACTATTTCATTATTATTAGGTTGAGAAAAAGGACGAAATAAAACGAATCCTGTGTGCTATGTATCACATAAAGCAATATCTTTCAAATTGTGTACTTTATTGTTTTCAACAGCATTAACTCGAAGACAAGTTTATTTATGCGTGCCTGACAGAGATATAAAGAAAAAGTGGAAATGAATTGATCAGGGTCTGGGTCGTATTTTTGCATACATATTAAACATCAGTGACAACATTTTCCTTATCACTCTCTACCCAGAAATCATACTCATTTTTTCAAACTCTCTTCCGTCAAGCTAACATTTGTTTGTCAAGTTTCTTGGCAAAACCTTTTACTTTAATTCATAAGTTGTTTTGTTTCTTTTAGAAATAATGCGGATGTAAATAACAGATCTATATACAGTAGAACCCCTCTAAACCGGACTTCTAGTAGAGAAGAATTTAGATACTAATATGCAGGTGACTGCTTAATGCATGGTGAAAGTCATTCAGAAAGCTCCTAGCCCATTCCCTCATATTGACGACTTTTGACGACTCTGTAAAAGTCACTTTGTGAAACCATTGTGTTAAATAGAGCATTTGCTCCTATAGGAGTAAATGCTCTATTTATCACAATGATTTCAAACTACAACATTCCTATAGGAGCAAATGCTCTATTTATCACAATGATTTCAAACTACAACATTCTAAAAATTTCATTTTCTCCAGTTAATGCTCCTTTTCTGTAGATTTTTTCAAAGAGGTTATATCTAACACTAGCATATAAGGTAATGGGTTAAGCTGCCACCTGTCTCCAAGACCGATAATTATACTAACATTAACGTCCGGTTTAGAGAGGTTCTACTGTATTACGTATTGTTCTATGGATACAGTAAAGTTCGCTCCAGCGACAACATACCAAGTAATTTATAAAAACAGGAATCTGTAAAAGCAGGTGGTTACTTAATGAAGAGCAAGGGTAGTGCAGGAATATCCTGTTCGAGTTTTCTGCCTCACTAAAATCACTATTGTCATGCCTTAAGATACTATATGTTTTAAAAATCCAGAACTATACTTTTGAGTTGCCGCAGGAACGAGACTTTACCGCATACCAACCACATGAGGGGTCTAAGTCTAATTTTATGTTTTCAATGCCTTTTATACACCTACTACTAATAAGGCAACTCTAAAAAGGTAACTTTTCGGTAGTTTCCGGCAAATGAAGTGAACACACCTAAAGCATACGTTAGTGCGTTATTTAAAGTCAGAATAGCCTACTGCTAAAAAAGGGTAAAATATTGCGGTAATTTTTGCTATCCATACGAAAAGAATACTATTAGCAAACATATAGCAGATTTGTCAATACATCCAACAACATATAATCTGTTGAATTTACCATCGATGTGCTAATGTACAACTCGTTAACCTTATGGAAGACAGCTTAGCCTTTGGGCCTTTCTGGGATTCCGTACAAACCACAGACAACTTCGAGCTTAAATTACGAAAAGATTACATAAGCTGGTACGTAAAGGTCGTGTGATAGATATGGAAGTAAACACAGCCAAACGAAAACGGAAAAGAAGATTGCAAATTACGACGGCCGAGAAAACAAGGCGGCATGCAGACCAAAACAGACGGACACCTGTTAATTAACACGGATAGTGATCGGTAATCAACACGAAAGGTGGAAAGTCCTTAGGAACGAGCCAGAATTGCAGTATGACACTTTGATGGCGGCGTGTTTGCTCGACAAGTATGGAAATAATTATTGACTGCATGCACCGCAAATGCATTAAACTACCAATGTCCGTTTATAAAAACAGTATCTTAGTACAGTCTTAAACGAGTATTTCTATTTTCAAATCTGAATTGTAATGGTTTTTTGAGAACAGAAACATTTTTATGGTAACTTGCCATAGCGTCCCAAAGCTGTAAAGACCCAGTACTATGTATTTTCCACTAAGTAAGATTCATTTCTATTCTTGATTAGCTTTTTGGTCAGATGGGAACAGTAGATCTACTAAATTTATAAAACAGTATCGCCTTAAATTCTAATGACATATGTATAATAATTAGCATCTGTACACAGTTTGGTCAACACTTCATAGTTTCTGTAAATCCATGTATCTGATATGGATAAACTGTTTCAAACATAATGTTTTTAGCATTATCGACCTACTTAAATAACTACACCTGCTTTACATAATATCGTGAAGTCTTAAACCCCATTTTCTCACACAGATACATGGAAAGCAGATGCTAAACTAAAACTGCAAAGCAAACCAGTGCTATTCCAGGAAAACCAGGACTGGCCACACCAGTACAATCAGACACATTGAAAGTACAAATATGAGTCATTCAGGAAAAAACACATACATAACAAACAGCCACCCGAACAGCAACACAAGAAAATACAGCATATATACATAACTAGCCATTACATAAAGAGACGCAAAAAGACAAAACAAACAAACAATAGGGGGAAGATGGAAGTACCGCATTGCTTGGAACGGTAAGTGACAAAAGTCACTGGGGGTTAAACCGGTTTTGGGGCACCCAACTTCACACGTTCATCCCCACCCTAAAATACAAACAGGCTAAATAAACGTATACCCTCTCCGGCTAATCTACAACAACCGCGATGGCAAAACCGCACCTTATGCATAGAGTAAACATTTCTTCTGTTGAATCTGATACAAGGTAATTTTGATACTAGCAATGTATTTGATAAGCAAATTACAGGGTGAAATTAACCCTTTCCTTGTTTATATTTATTCACGATTTCTTCAACTCAAATATTCATTAACAGAATCAATAAAAATGGAGCATGGAAAAGCGAATGGTTTACTAGTTTGCTGGTGAAAACTGTATATTAATATCTATTAATTTCCTGAAGCAAACAGAGCAGACACTGATAAGATCTGAGTCTACTTTGTTTGCAATTCATGGAAACACGTTTATATCAAGGAAAGGGTTAACCCTCACTCCATACATACACCATTCAATGTATTTGCAAAAAGAGTAGACCAAATTAAAATGGCTCTTATAGGAACCATTTAATATGAGTCTGCTGTTTTCTGGTGGAATCATATGGATATATGTAGTCCTCTTGCAATGTTTTTGTTATCAGAAAAGAATCTGTATCCAATTACGTAATGCCATTATAGAAATTCAGCTAATTCGAGTTCATAAAGTAACTCCATCAATACGCCCTTTATCCCTTTGCAAACAGAGTATACCCAGATCAGGAGGCTCTTGTAATCTCGAGTCTGCTCTGTTTGCTTTTTGGATAATAAAGGTCTGATTCAAGTTTGTACAATGGCCAACACTTCTATTGTACATATGCCAATATAAACAAGAGCTGTCACAGGACAGTGCGCTCGACTATTCTCAGTATTGTTAGTGTAAAATACTTGACAGTGGACTGAAATCGGGTTCAATGATACTAGAAGCAAGTATTCAAAGGCTC
This sequence comes from Azorinus chamasolen, assembly GCA_963576725.1. Taxonomy (NCBI): domain Eukaryota; kingdom Metazoa; phylum Mollusca; class Bivalvia; order Cardiida; family Solecurtidae; genus Azorinus; species Azorinus chamasolen. Next base: position 3,856,730 of record OY755249.1, read on the forward strand.
AGTAAATATCTTTAATAGTATCCAAGATGATGGATCTCATTGAAATATTTGATTAAAAGAAAAACCTTAAGTTAAGAAGGGCAATAATTTCTGTCAAAATTATTGACATAGTTATGTACTCTTGCCTACAGATGAGGTTTGTGATAGTGAGCAGGTGTTCCAAGTCTCAATATTTAATCTTAAAAGGTTATGCAAAGTTGACTTTAATAACAAAAATCTTACCCAAACATTCTAAGTTAAAAAAGGGTTTTAATTCGTTGAAATGTTTGACAGATGTGTGTACCCTTGCTTATAGATGGAGCTTGTAATGGTGAAACAAGTGTTCCAAGTTTCAAATCTTTATTCAAAAGATTAATGGCAAAAAGAGGACTTTAACAAACACTTAACCAATGTGTGACGCCGACGCCGGGGCGAGTAGGAAAGCTCCCAAATCCTTCGAATAGTCGAGCTAAATATCAGTTGAACATTCAGTATATCGTTATTTCTTACATTAATATTCATGGAGAATTCAAACAGTTTCTAACATAACTATCCACCAGATACATACGAGATCTGACCGGCCTTTTCGGAAATGGAGTTGGAAATTATACCGAGGTCGCTATATTGACCAGCTATTTTCAACATGAAGTAACATAACCAGGAATACTGCTTGAAATGTAATTTTCAAACTGCTAAGGCGTTGTGAATGATTAACCCTTCGTTTACTATTCACGTCAATATACCTACCTGTAAATAGTGAAGACCCAGATGAGACAGCTCCTGCAGGAGCTGTCTCATCTGGGTCTGTACTATTTACAAGTTGATTATGCAACCAGTGCACTCCACAGCAGTGATTTAACAGCGAAATACTTGTATACGGTGAAGATATATGTAATTATACAACAGGGCATGGGTAAAGAAGGAGAAATGTACTTTAACATTCAGCAAGCGAAGGGTTAAATGACTGAAACGTTAGAACTTGTCTCAACTTCCAGAGCAACAGATGAATGTGCGTACTCAGATATAAAATCGTCCTTTCTCCACCAAACCCTATGGTGTGACCAATCTTTAGAATCCTCACCGCAAGACCATTCTCAAGGGTGGTCGCAACATAGGGTTTGGTGGAGAAATATTATTCTTGAAAATGTTTAAATTTACTCATCTTTTCAGAACCTCTGAACTTCGTCTCCATTGTATTCCACTTTGTCTGGCAGGATGAATAATTATGGGAAATACAAATGTACATTCGGGTCCTACATTTGCAAAACAGACAGTGATTGCTTTCACTCCAGTAAAATAAATGTTTAATTAACCATGAATATAAACGGGATACTTCTCCGAGCTAGACGGAGTGGTTACGAATGTTCTTATGCTACTTTAACCATTCGCTTGCTATTCACGTCAATATAACTAACTGTAAATAGTCAAGACCCAGATGAGACAGCTCAATCAGGAGCTGTCTCATCAGGATCTGCACTATTTACAAGTTGATTGTGCAACCAGTGCACTCGAAATACTTGAAATGTATTTTAAAATTCAGCAAGAGAAGGGTCAACATTTACACAGTGTCAATGAAAACCCCAATACAGTTTCTGCGATATGGCTGCGGATGTGAAAAATATGTTTTTTGGTAAACAAAGGGCTATAACTCTGTCGTTCGAAAGTCAATGTAACTGATGTTTGTTGGGTCGCATATCCTTATTCTACTTGACATTTACACAAACTTTCGTAAAATAAATACAAAGCCTTTTTTGAGATATGGTTCCGGACAAACAAACAAGTTATTGTTTTGGAAAACAAAGGGACATAACTCTGGAGTTCCGATGTCATGTAGAGGATGCATAGAGGGCCGCACGTCCTAATGCTGCTCAACATTTGCACAGAGATTCATAGAAAAAATCCAAGGGTTTATCAGCTATGGCAACAAAACGACAAAGGGTTAAGTTTTTGGAAAAAAGGGTCATAACTCTAATGTTCAAAGGTCAATATAAATCACAGGGGGTCATTTCGTGGGTCTACAATATATGGTTTAAAAAGTAAAAAAAAAATGATTGGTTTTTCTGAGTGGTTTAAGGTTCAAATAGATAGTTTTAGGCTAGTTTTGCATACTTCGATCACATTTTCTTTTTTTTCTTTTTTCTTTTTTTTTTTTTTTGGGGGGGGGGGGGGGGGTCCGTGGATGAGTCCAAGCATGCGTCGGGCAACTTTGGTCGGCACTGGCTACGGCTTAGTCGAAATGTATCAAGAGTTATATTATTTCAAAAGTACAAGTTCCCAGCTTCACGTTCGTACCAAACATTAGTGGGTATTTTATCTTGATAGCCCAAAACCGGGCGTTATTTTGAATCGGTCGTGAAATTTGCGAATGGGTAGTTCGACCCCTTGTATATGATTTAACACTAAATCGACCCAACCGTTATTTGTTTTTGAATTTTTAGACCATGTAGACCCACGGAATGGCCCCCAGTGATATAAATGATAGTTACAGAGACGCATGCCCTTATGTTATTTAATATTTACACAAGGTTTCACAGAAGGCACTATAACATTTAAATACAGTTTCAAAGAACATCTCTAGACCGTTTCTGAGAGTCTCCGAGACTGTCCAAAATCCAATGGCAATTGCTTGGTATTATGGAACTTTAACCATTTCCTTTATACAAACGTGTTTTCACGCATTTGCAAACAGAACAGACCAAGATCAGACGGCTCCTAGAGGAGCTGTCTGATCAGGGTCTGCTATGTTTACTTATGGAACTTGATAGTTCTGTTTCTTTACTTTTTTTTAATTTGCTACAATGTTCCACCTTCCATAATTCATTATAATTATTTTGTTCATGAATAGTCAGTAGGTATTGAAATTTGGAATCAACGGGTTAATGCATATTGAAATAATTTATTGCATAACCAACATATTCTTTAATATACAATAAAACCTCTCTACAGCGGCCACTAAAGTGTGCTAATCAGTTGGTATTTAGGACAGGTGGCAGCTTAAAGCAATGTGAAAGTAAAACAAAATGCTCTGTTTTACTTACACCTTACCTTTAGTTCCCACCCGCCTTTAACACAAAATACTTGATGTAATTTAGTGGCCGTTATAGAGAGGTTTTACTATACAGCGTTACTAAAATACAGACTGGTGGGTCCAGAGGCCTAGACAAGATGCGTAAATCAAAACATTTTTAAGAATTATTGTTTTATACCTCCACCAAAACCTATGTTGTGACCAATGCATAAGGTTTGGTGTAGAAATGACGATTTTAGTATTTGAGTACACGCGTTTATATCTGTTTCTCTGGTAACCGATTCTGTAGTAATTACTACAATTTGCAACGTAACTGGAAAACGGGTCGTAACAAAGCTGTCCTGGGAATAGGGTTTAACCCTTTCCCTAATATTAACGACTTTGGCGACTCTATAAAAGTCACTTTGTGAAACCATTGTGATAAATAGAGCAATTGCTCCTATAGGAACAAATGCTCTATTTATCACAATGGTTTCAAACTACAAAATTCTAACATTTTCCTTTTCTCTAGTAAATGCTCCTTTCGGTAGACTAATTCAAAGAGGTTGTTTCTAAAATAGCCTATAAGATAATGGGTTAATGTACCCATATGATCTTCGCCTTTGATATCAGTCTTATCCTAATCTGTTCTGACGTTTTGTTTTATTTGCCTATTGGTTTATTCGCACCGTGTTTTTCATTTCCTGATAGTGCTCAAAAAGCCATTTTTACGGTCAAGATTTCTCGGATTAAAACGCGTCATTCTTGTGACATTTCCGTCCAATCCATTACCTCTCCAGTATCAAGTGTCATAAACGTTAAGTATAGTCGACAGCTGTATGGATAAATCCTCTTTGTAATGTCGGTTATATACAAGAACATTATGTGTCACGGTCAGTGGATAAGCGGACATCACGCAACGCATCAGCCCTTTTCAGGCTAATAAATAAAATAATGGTTGCTTTTGATTCTGATAACATTGCAATTTGTTTACACATTTCACTCAATTAATAGCCATGTAATAAATAATTACATTATGGATATCAATTAAATCAAATGTTAAAGTACATGGACACGGGGACTCTTGGCCACGACCGAAAGAGTAGACTTATATCTATATTATTTTATAAGCAAGCAGAGCAGAGTCTGATCAGACTGATCGGATAGGTCTACTATGTTTACAAAGGCGTAGAACGTCGTATTTATGGAGTATTGGGTTACTTTTTCCGATGTTTTCAAGATTTTGAAATCTATTTACCGAGTGTCAAATAACCTGGATTCTGATCAGACACCGCGTTACTCGGTGTCTCATCTGGATCCAAACTGTCTGCAGCACATGAGGGTCGAGTCGCGCTTAGGTTGGTTGGTTAGTGAATAGCTGATTATTTAACGCCTCTATTTAATGTCTTTATTTGTTTTCCCATCTATATACAGTAAAACCTCTCTATAACGACCACTAAATTGTGTTCATTAATTGGTATTTTGGGCAGGTGGTTGCTTAAAACAAGGTGAAAGTAAAACAGAACGCTCCTATAGGAGCGTTCTGTTTTACTTTCACCTTGCTTTAGGCATCCACCTGCCCTTAACATAAAATATTTGATGTAATTTTATAGAGAGGTTTCACTGTAACTGTTTTCTAATAGAAATTCTAATTACTAAACAGACACAAGTAAATGTTTTGTATGTTTCGGATTCTGATAGGAAACGCATTAACCTGTTTCTTCGTATAAACCTGTTTTGTCGTATTTGCAAACAGAGTAGATCCAGATCAGACGGCTGATATAGGAGCCGTCTGATCATGGTCTGCTGTTTTTGCTTATGACATGATATAGATCGGACTTCACAGTGTTTGTCAAAACAAACAATTCTCTTAAAAAGTATATATTGTGAAATTCCAGCTAATAAATATTCATTATGTCATTATTCTCAGGTGCGGATCCAGGATTTCAGATTAGGGGGGGGGGCGTAGAATTTTTTTGGAGGGGGGAGGGGCGTAGATTTTTATGTTTGATGACATAATTAGATAGTGTGTTTGTAATACATGTTGAAAAAGGTTAATTGTGTGAGGGAATTAAAAAATAACTCATTGTTTTATTGATTTTTAGTAGATCTAGATCTAAAATATAACTAAAATAAGTTTGTTTGGGCAATTTTAGGGGGGCGTACACCGGTTCGGCCCTCTCTAAATCCGCGCCTGTTACTAACATGAATATTGAACAGGTAAAGGGTTAATTCTTATTCTCATGCAAGTAGGCGAGTCTTGGCTGGCATTTTCAAACAGTCCAGGTCCAGATGAGACGCATATTGTCCGTGTGTCTCATCTGGCTGCAAGTAATTTGACCACCGGTCAGTAGTTTCTGAAAGGTTAAATCGAATCGGACGTCAATGAAAAGGTCAGCAAATCGCAGATTGGGACGAGATCTGTTTTTACAGCATAAGAAGGGTTAACTGTTTACTCCATGAATATTCATGTAAAATGACTTCAACAACCTTTTACTCCATAAATACGACTTTATCAGTCATTGCAAACAGAGAAGACCCAGATCAGATGGCTCCTGTAGGACTGCTCCGTTTGCTTATGGAATAATATAGATCTGATTCTACGCTTTCTGCCATTGCCAAAGTTTCGTGCTTGCATGTGCCGTTATTAGATTCCATTTATTAGTTCTTACATGAATAGTCAGGGTGTAAAGGGTTATTTAACCTTTATGGGCTGTCCACCCTTTTAATCCATGTCAGAAACTGTAGAATCATATTTATATTATTTCATAAGCAAACAGAGTAGGCCCTGGTCAGACGGCTCCCAAAGGAGCCGTCTGATCTGGGTCTACTCTGTTTGCTAAGGCGCAGAAGTTAAGTTAAGTTATATGGAGTAAAGGGTTATGACATTGCTTTCCTAAAATAATCTAAGTTGGGTTTTCTTTCATTTCTAATTAAAACACATCAGCGTATCAAACAGTTTCTGGTGAGACAAAGCGTTGCTCGGCGTCTGATCTGGATCCAACCTGTTTGTCAGGTCCTTACGAGTTAAACCCCTCCCCCCCCTAAAGATTGTAGTTAAAACAGTGTTTGCGCTCTGCGCTCAATAACGTATCTATCTCTATTGTATTACTTTCCAATAATAGAAGGCTCCTAGCAAAATTCTTTCATGCGGTCAAACAATAGAATTTTCTCTTTAGTCTAACAAATGAGGTAGTTAATGAGAGTCATTATCTCTTTTTCATGCCCTCAATATAATGGCATTTCTTCCTGGAAAAGAATACTAAAGGGCTAACTATTGATTCAGCCATCGTTATGAAACTGTTATTTTCACTAAACATAAAACTGTCAGGTAGTAAGATGTTTGTGAATGTAAAAGTGCAGTTAAATCCCTCTAATACGGCCACTCAAAAAAGTCTAATTATGCATTTTCAAAACAGGCAGAGCTTAATGCAAGACAAAAGTGATACAGAAAGCTCCTATGGGAGCTTTCTGTATCACTTTCGCCCTGCATTGAGCGACCACTGGCTTTAACAGTCTCGTACGTTAAAAATTAAAAAATATACGGTCACTTCAGCGAGATTCTCTACTGTACTATATTTCTATCAATGTTTCGCCTTGAATCCATGTCTTTGATTGCTACATGTATACTGTTGGGTGGATTTTTCAGTCAAATCCGTTTCTTTGATTGCTGCATTGTTTGATAGTGTGTCAATTCAATTCATGTCGTTGATTGCTGGATACATGTAGGATTGTCGGCCCAATTCATGTCTTTGAGTGCTAGATTGCTGAGTAGGATTGTCGGTCCTATTCATGTCTTTGATTACTAGATTGTTGGGTAGGATTGTCTGTCCGATTTATGTCTTTTATTGCTAAATTGTTGGGTATGCTTGTCGGTCCAATTCATATCTTTGATTGCCAGATTGCTGGGTAGGATTGTCGGTTCAATTCATGTCTTTGATTGTTAGAATACTGGGTAGGAGTGTCGTCCAATTCATGTCTTTGATTGCTGGATTGTTTGGCAAGCTTGTCAGTATAATCCATGCCTTTGATTGTTAGATTATTATGTTGGTGTGTCGGCAAAATCCGTGTCTTTGGTTGCTAGATTGTTGGACAGGTTTGTCGGTCCAACCATGTCTTTGATTCCTAAATTGTTTAGGTAGATTTGTCGGTGAACTCCATGTTTTTGATTGCTATATTGTAAGGTAGGTGTGTCAGTTCAATCCATATCTTTGATTACTCGATCGTTGGGTAGGCGTGTCGGTCCAATCCATATCTTTTATTACTAGATCGTAGGGTAGGCGTGTCGGTCCAATCCATATCTTTGATTACTAGATCGTTGGGTAGGCGTGTCGGTCCAATCCATGTCTTTGATTACTAGATCGTTGGGTAGGCGTGTCGGTCCAATCCATATCTTTGATTACTAGATCGTTGGGTAGGCGTGTCGGTCCAATCCATATCTTTGATTACTAGATCGTTGGGTAGGCGTGTCGGTCCAATCATATCTTTTATTACTAGATCGTAGGGTAGGCGTGTCGGTCCAATCCATATCTTTGATTACTAGATCGTTGGGTAGGCGTGTCGGTCCAATCCATGTCTTTGATTACTAGATCGTTGGGCAGGCGTGTCGGTCCAATCCATATCTTTGATTACTAGATCGTTGGGTAGGCGTGTCGGTCCAATCCATATCTTTGATTACTAGATCGTTGGGTAGGCGTGTCGGGTCCTATAGTTAGACTGTTTGTTTAACCCTGGAGTGTGAATACAGTAAAACCCCGCTAATGTGACCACCTAAAAGAGGTATAATTCTGAGTGCTAGATGCAGGTGGTAGCTTAATGCAGGATAAAGTAAGGCAGAAAGCTCCTAGGAGCTTTCTGCATTACTTTTGCCCTACATTAAGCAACCACCTACTTATAAAGATACCCATGTTTATTCATTAAGTGGTTGCATTAGCGGGGTTCTACTGTAATTAGAATGGTCAATGCACCATATCGGAAGGTCAAATGAATTGTACTAACATCACTGCATAAAACACTGTTTCAACTATCAGGAGGCCGTGAACTGTCAGGGTTACTTTATAACTGTTCATCCTCTGAATAATATTCAAATTCAACTTTATTAGCAAATCGGTAAAATATATTGCCTTTGGCCATTTACGAAATGAATTAAAAAAAATACACATGGGTATGGTCAAGGCATGCAATACAATAATACATTACAGATAAATGTAGTGTAAGCAAATGTATTGTATTCTCTAAATTGTTCTGGCAAAACAATTTAAATCTGTAGAGCATTACAGCGAATTTTAAAGGCTTCTTTGATAAACTTCGCAATGTTAATCATAGTTTTAGTATTTGTTGGTGACATAACTGGGGCGAATTTATTCACCGAAGGCCATGTCATGCTTCCAAAATACTCAGAGCGCAGTTGCTTATATTTCGGACAACACATAATAAAATAATATTCTGTTTCAACGACATGTTAATTACACAATTTACATAAACGCGTATCCCTATTAATACTATTATACCTATCAACTTCTATTTCAAGACAACGAGAACTCAGTCGAAATCCAGAAATGTGCTTTCTTGGGGAATCATTATTTATTTTGTCCAAGATGCTGTTCAAACTCATGCATTTTCTTAAAATTTCTATAACATTCCAGCCTGGACATACTATTAATAGTTTCTGTCCAGTTTTGCAAAAACTGATCCATTATTCTTCATTTAAATGTTTAAAAAAAGACCATTTTGGCCTGGGTTAAAATTTTGTAAAACATGTGTGAAGCCCATATGGTCTATTATTGAATTTATTCGATTTGCCCAGCAAGGTCCGATTATAGAATTCATTTGGTCAACATATAAAGAGTAAATACGAGTCTGAGTAGTGTTCCTTATTTTTATCCAATTTTAACAGACATCTCTTTACATATTACAGACAAAATAAATTTTTCCAGTTCACCATAAACTGCCATATTTGGTGTCTGCTTTTTGACTCCTAATGCATATTTACAGAATGTCATATAAAGTTTATCAATATCTTTAAAAATTGTAAACACCCCATATTTCAGCACTGCATGTCAGAATTGGTAACTACCTGGCTTCAAATAATATATATTTTGTTTTAAGATCAAAATTGATTTTATCACATAATCTGCCTTGTGGAAGTGCCGTAACAGAGTGCCGTATTTCGCAGAAATGCACTAGTGCATTTTTTATGCAAATAAGCAATCATTAGCCAATCGTAGCGCTCATTTAAGCGTTAGTCATTCGTAGCGCTCCATGTGCGCTATCCGTTCTATTACTACCCTGCAATAGCCGAAATTGCCGTCAGCTATAGCCTGTTTTATTTTCTATGGCGTTTTAAGGCTTATTTGATAAAAAGAATCTTACATTCGTGTTCATTACAAATTGGTTTCATAAAAACAATATGTATCGAACACTCATGTAAGATCCTCTAGTTATCAAACAGACATAGAAGGTTATTATATTCCTTTAAAGCTTGGTCATTTAATGTTTTGACAGTCTGGGCTAACTTTCCAGTATGTGCAAATTTTACCCCAAGATAGACAAAACAATCAACAATTCAATTATTTCACTTCCAATATTAATCCTTTCGCTGCCAAACTCTGTCGTCTGCTAACTGTCGTCTGCTACAAATTTTCACTCTTTTGATTTTCTTCATTTTTGTTTCAAAAACATAGTAACAGTAACAAACAGTTTGGATCCTGATGAGACGCCGAGTTACTCGGCGTCTCATCTGGATCCAAACTGTGTGCATAGGTAATCACAGATCCGGCAGTGGCAGCGAAAGGTTTAAATTCTACGGGGTAATGTTCTTTTCTTTTTTAAAAAATGCATACTTTTGTTTTACAATGTATTTACATTTATTTTTAGATCCAATTTTCGAGAATAATTATAGACTGCATCTATTTGACACTGTTGGTTAAACCAAAACTCGTTCTCAAAAAGGAGAGAACTATTTGATGAACGATGGAAATATAAAACGCAACAATGGAGTCTCACAATAATTAGTCGTATGACAACCTTAAGCAATTCCTTGAGATCATACACGCGTGTCTGTAACAAGGTATCTCTCGCTCCTTGCGGCCAATGCATTGGTTATTCGATAATATACCCTATGTATGCAGTGATTGTCCCTTAATCCTCCCATTATATAAACGCTTTTTCACGCCTTTTCAATCAGAGTAGATCCTGATCAGGCGACAAATATAGGAGCCATCTGATTAGTGTCTGCCCTGTTTGCTTTTGATATATAGATTTTATTTTATAGTTTTCGTTTATGTTTCCCGCATAACGCGGGACTATGCAAAATATTTGAAATAAACTGGTAAACTGGTCAAAGTAAAGCATTTCCATGAACACTTTACATTATAAATCTTCAGATAATTTACGTCATTATTTCTACATGAGTATTGAACAAGGAAAGGGTTAATCCGATGTAAACCTACCCGATATCTCAGGAATAACAGGGTTTTACAGCAACAAATGTGATTGAGGATATATTTTGGTATGGAGAGAAAACTCAGCGAAGATTAATATTTTACTGTTGTCTTATATTGAAAATTAGCCCTGCAAATTCGGTTATTTTCAATAATATGTTTTATAATGGCATATGACTTGCTGGCACTGACAGAACGAATAGAATCACACTTATAGTATTACATAACAAAACAGTGCAGACCTTGATCAGGGTCCCTGCTTATAAAACTTTTTAGTTGAGTCTGGGTTCGTTCTCAGGCTATTGATTGGTCAGATTCGAGTTCTCAAGCTTTTGATTGGTCAGATTTGAGCCAAAGGCTTAAATCTGACCAATCAAAAACTTGAGAACGAACTCAGACTCAACTAAAAAGCTTTATAAGCATGGATACAGACAGCTCCTACATGTACATGAGCTGTCTGGTCTTGGTTTACTCTTTTTTGCACAGATATATTTATGGAGTAAAGGGTTACAAGCTGACGATTGCTTAATGCAGGTCAAAAATAATGCAGGTGGCTCCTGAAAGACCTTTAATCACAACTGCTAGCAGGCCCTGCCTAAAGCTGCCATCCGCCTTTATGAGACGGAAGTATACCTTGTCTTGGTTTTCGCTTCGAATGTTTCTGCTGCTACCTCTGTATGTTGGCGCCACCTGTCGGTATAATTATTCTTCTGTGCATACTGTGTAAGGATGTCGACCTTCTTATAATAGGTATTTATTACGTATTAGCTTTTGACAAATTAAACTGCTCTTGGTTGTGACATCTCGGAAAACAATAACTTTTTAACCTTCTTTGAGGGTAAAAATTGTGAATTCTCAACGGCGGACAAATTAAAAAGTTTATTGTGGTGACATACCGAGAGCCAATTACACCTGTCTTGATTTCTTTACGTGCACTGCACGTAATTTTAGAACAATCCTTTTATAGTGTTAACATTTCCTTGACATCCTATATTGCATTGCTTTATGTTCATGTACAGTTGAACTTCGATATCTCGAACTCGGATAACTCGAACTTCGGGATAACTCGAACTAAAAGTTCAGAATTTCCAAAACTTACATTACAGAATTGCTCTAAAATGTATTACTATGCATATCTAGAAACACGTGTGACCGCTTAATCCATTGTCCCGCTAAACGAGACCTGACTAGCATTTGCAAACATGCTTGATCCAGATGAGACACGGAGAAGTTTGGCGTGTCATCAGGATAAAAACTGTTTGACATTCTGATTAGAGTTTTGTAAAGATTGATGAAGCCTTGACACTTTCCCTCGTATAAACGCTTTTTCACGCTTCTGTAAAAGGAGCAGATCCAGGTCAGACGGTTCATATACAAGAGCCGTCTGATCAGGAACTGCTGTACAGTAAAAAGTTAAAAAACCCTCTAATGCGACCACTTAATGAATTAACATGGGTGTCTTTATAAGCAGTTGGTTGCTTAATGCAGGACAAAAGTAATGCAGAAAGCTTTCTGCATTACTTTTGTCCTGCATTAAGCTACCGCCTGCTTCTACCACCCAGACATTTACCTCTTTTAGGTGGTCGCATTAGCGGTGTTTTACTATATTTACTTATAATTGTAATTAAAATAGTCCCGACTCTGCAGTATCTACCAATACTAAAACAGCATATAGAATCTACATGTACATATGCCATCATGAAATATTCACTATTCCCCCTAATATTAGATGGATGTTCATGATGTCATTATTTTTTCTTACATGCATATCCAACAGGGGAAATGTCAACCCTTCGCTTGCTGAATTTTAAAATACATTTCTCCTTCTTTACTCATGCCCTGTTGTATAATTACATATATCTTCACTGTGTACACGTATTTCGCTGTGCAATCACTGCGGTGGAGTGCACTGGTTGCGCAATCAACTTATAAATAGTGCAGACCCTGATGAGACAGCTCCTGCAGGAGCTGTCTCATCTGGGTCTTCACTATTTACAGGTAGGTGTATTGACGTGAATAGCAAGCGAAGGGTTAACTCTTTCGCTGCTAATGTCGTTTCTGCTTAGACTTGTACAAACAGAGACTCTGCATTCCATCAGAATCCTAACTAATTGTTACGATGATAGTAATTGTTGAAAGAAAAAGGAAGAAAATTAAACAAATGAAAATTGTAGCAGACGACAAATTTTGTAAACGGCACTATTTGGGCAGCAAAATAGTTACGGAGACTCAACTGTCTATACCAATGTGTATAAGTGAGTGAGTGAGTTGGGTTTTACGTCCGACCAACACTATTTCAGCTATTTAAAGAATGTACCCGCATGAGACAAGTTATAGTTCTGCCTCACTGAAATGCCCCTGCCGCGGGCACATGGCAAGGACACCCCATCCAGTCACATTATCCTGACACTGGGCCGACCAGTCCTAGAACTACCCCATTAATGTCGAGCCCTAGACAGGGGAGATACTAGTACCAACTTTTAATGACTTTTGGTCTGTCGCGGCCGGGGATCGAACCCACGACCTTCCGTACCGCAGGCAGACGCTCTACCACTGAGCCACGCGGCCGGTTTGTGCGTAAGTGTCCAACAACTAACTCTCAGACTGGGTCTACACTGTATAAATATTAATGTTTTCCTTTTCACGTCATTGCAAATAGTCTGTAGGAGCAATCTGATCACATTCTGCTCTTGAGTTATGTACATGTAGATCTGGGTCCATGCTTATAAAACTTTTAGCTGAGTCTGAGATCGTTCTCAAGTTCTCAAGTTTTTGATTGGTCAGATTTGAGCCTGTGGCTCAAATCTGACCAATCAAAAGCTTGATAACTCAAATCTGACCAATCAAAAGCTTGAGAACGAAACTCAGACTCAACTAAAAGCTTTACAAGCATGATCCTATAGTTTTTGTCTAGGCCACCAAATCACTTTCAAAGTTTTACCTACGCCTGTTCACACCTTTACAAACAGAGTAGATCCCTATCACACGGCTTTATACGAGCCGTCTGATCAGGTTCTGCTCGGTTTGCTTATGGAATATTTTAGATACGTGTACTTATATCATATATATGAGTCATAAGCCTTACAGCATTGTTAACAATGAAGACTCTGATCAGAGTCTGCACTATTTTCAGCAGTAGTGGAACACTGTTTACCATTCTGACAAGTGACAGGGTTGACCTTGACCTGTTGAGGAGTCGGTGATCAAATCGGATGAAATCAGTGTCTCGAATATCCTAATGCAAGGGGTGCAACTCAACGTTGATACGCAAAATAGGTTAACCTAGTATAATCTCCCTTCCCTTCATTTTCAAGCATTTTGAACTTCAATCCTTTATATTAACCTTTACTCCATAAATACGCCTTTCTACGCATCTGTAAATGTCACTTTATGAAACCATTGTGATAAATAGAGCATCTGCTCCTATAGGAGCACATTGCTCTATTTATCACAATGGTTTCAAACTACAAAATTCCAAAATTTTCCTTTTCTCTAGTTAATGCTCCTTTTCGGTAGATTTATTCAAAGTAGTTGGATCTAAAATAGACCATGAGGGAAAGGGTTAATATAGATCTGATCCTACAGTTTTCTTTCATTGATAAAACCTCAACAGTTAATTCACTGTATGGTAGCACTGTACGCCGACAATAATCGGAGTTTTCAATATGGCGGACGTGTAATGTCGACGAGGTAAGTGTCCTTTGTTTTTTTATCTAAACGTTTTTAATACGGCATCTCCTACACTAAATTTTATATGGAATGAAAGAACTGAACACCCCAAATCAACGGCTAATAATCGTTTTTTGGTACAATCACAGCGTCTTCCTAAAATCTGTTGGCAAACACAGCGTGTTGAGAATTTGAAAAATGAAGTGAGAGAACTGAACAAAACTGACGATTATTCTGCTTAAATGAATGCATCGATAAAAGTATGTGTCCACAAGTACCGAGACTGTCAAGCCTCTCATGCATGCCCATTATTTGCTCACCAAAACCCGTTTTAGTAGATGTTTGAAAGGTTTTAAATTCTACATAATGTACGCCACGGTGCATAACGTAAAACAAAGCAATGTACGCCACGGAGAAAGCGATTTATGTACGCCACGGTGATACAGATCTAGAAAAACATCTGTACGCCACTATGCAGGGATAAAGGGAAAAAAATAATCAGAAAGCCTGCCTTTCTTTTATTGACATTTACTAAATTCTTATTTATCTATTTTTTTCAGTCCCTGAATGTCCTGAGGTAAAAAATGACACTTTGATTTTTTTAGTTGAATGCAAAGTAAGTTCACTCGCACAATGATCATTACTGTCGCCATCCAATGTACATAGTTTTCTTGAATTCAAGATGAACCGTTATTTCATCGGTGTACAAATGTGACGTACCATTAATAACTGTGACAGCATATCACAACCCATTCACCGATTTTAACAAATCATTGCTAATCACACTTATATCGTACAAATCTGTTTAGATTTACGCCAATCCGAACCACCATTCTTTTTCAGTTTTTCTAAAACAATGTTTTTGTTTACTTTCGTTTTTCGGAGATCTCTAATTCTATTGCTAAGGTGAAGAATGTTTTTTTCCAACAAGTTCCTAACTTCGGCTGATTTTTGCTCTCGGGGGATCACCTCCCTTCAGAATTTTATCTATCTCTGGACACTGGTCTGGTTTTATCCTACCGCGAATTTCTAAGTCAATGAGTTTATCATTCAAATTTGAATTGTCAAAAGCTCTTCATTTAGCCGATCCTTTCTTACTCTCAGTGTAGGGGATTGTTCAAAACCAAATAGGTCTATATCACCACTCTTAACACTACGACCAGCATTTATTTTTTGCCGTCGACACATAGCTTGTAAGTTTTCATTTCATTTGTCTGGTAGGCAAGTTGATCAAAAAGGTCATGCAAAATTCCTGGAGTCATCACTTTTGCTCTTTCGAGTACATTTAAACGGAACAACACAATTAATTTTGGCATTTTGAGGATTTAGACTCTCACTAGGATTTTCAATTTTATCCCCTGTGTGTTAAGGGCCGCTCATAAAATTCAGAAATTTCTCGTGGTAGAGACAATATCCGATTCTCCTGAACCTTTTAACCACTGGGTTGTATCGCATAGTGGCAGTTGACTTCAGGCTGTAAAATCTACACACATCCACGAATAGATGGAACGCGAAGTTATCAAGAGGAAACTTCCCTTCCTTAATCAAATGATGGAATTGGATCCAGTTTTCTAGTTGCCCATACTCTTTAAGACTTGTGACAACATCCGGAAGACATGCCTGTATTTCTGATATCAGCTTATCATCATTTTCTATCGTATTACCGTCGCTGTATCCTATAATCATGTCATCACATTCATTGTACTTCGTGGCAACATAAATTTCATCATCGCTGAATGGTATTTCTTCATCGGCAGCATCAACATGACCTTAGTATACTACAGACGCACTTTTGTGCCGTGTTGATGTGCGCATATTTTTAGTTAATGGACTGTCCAGAGAAATGTCATCAAGGGAAAGGTTGGAAATGCCAAAGTCATTCTCAGCCGCAATGTCGATGATACGCAAAGAAATATGATCGCTTGAAAATTCAGGATGTGCAGTTTTATTTGTTTTTTGTAAGATATCTGGAATTACTTGATAGTTCAGAGTTCTGAATCCACTCTGGCTGTTTAGTTTGATATTTTTAAATTCAGAACTTGGATGGAATGCGTCTTAATTGTATGCCAAAAGCAATCATCGTCTTTACCGCCATAATCACAGTAGTAACATCGATATACGTCTCTGAAAAGCAAAAAGCATAGTTGTTATTCCTCTCCAAAGAGTGCAGTACTGGGTAAACAAAATCTGAAGCAGCTTACTACGGAAAATTTATATAACCAAAGCATTTTAAAGAAAATAGCGCCGCTAATGTTGCAAATGCCGGCCTGTTAGCAGCTTTTGTAAGTATTTGACTTCAAAATGAGTTACATGCAATTCAAAGCCGTGTTTCGACATAATAATGAAATTAATTAAACGTGAAGTACGTCGAGCTAGAACTAAAACTAATATACGTGACTATGAGACAAATCCATAAATGGGACAAAATGGCAATATTTATGGTGTTCAACAGTTAAATGACAGAAGATCAAGGTCTCTATTCATATATACGCGATAAGGAATCTACATGTAGTTGTTTGTCATGCCCTTTTTACAAGGTGCAATTTGAGTATGATCAATCAAGATAAATCATACTTCAAAAGTTGTAGGCCTTAAATATCTATTATAGAATATCCTTGCTGAAAGTGATCGAAGGTAAGTGAAAATGAGGTCAAAGTGAACGTGCGGCTGTGTGATGTGAGTAAATTATGAATGGTCTAAAGTAATGACTGTGTTAGTATCGAAGGTCTCAGACAGGCGATATGGCTGTTACATGAAACACTAAGCAACATTGATTGTTTTATCTGCAAATAACGTCAAAGCCACATTCAGGTTTAGCGATTATGAGTAGATGACCACTGGTCGAATCTAACGTATATGTAAGTTTTAATGGATTAACCAAGCAGTATTGGTGTAATATAAACAAAACATAAAGAGACTAACTGCACTCAAGATGGTGTTCTAAGTGCAAATGACGTCAAGAGGTTAGTGATATGTGCGGATGGCCAATGAGGCAAGGTAATAACTGTGTAAGTTTTCAGGGTATAAGAAAAGCCTTGTTAGTGAAACCTGTCACTGTGGTTAAAGATACAGTGATGGTGTTAGTGCTAACTTAAAGGGGATGTCCCTACATTTGACGTGTTTCATAAACACTTCAAATATACAAAACGCATTTATTTATATGCTTAAAAGTGGTATATCGCAAAAAGCCCCATCCAATTACCGTTTATAATGACAAAACATCCATGTGTTTGATATCGCCGATCCCGGTTTTACTGCCCGAAGTTTCTGTTTTATTCGGTTTGGGTTTTAGTTTCGTAACTGTTCGCCCTATTCGCGATTCTCCGACCACTTCCGAGAAAGCTATTACGTAAACAATGGAGGGATCGGGTGATCATCGGCAAAACGCGGAATAATGTAACGGAAAAGGCCGATAATATTGTGTTGTAGAACAAAAATTATCAGTATTGATGAAATCGGTTTATTTGTATCACATGGGCATTTTTCGATATAAGTTCAAATTGGGAACCTTCATAATAATGATAGAGCATAACAAATACCAAGTTTTAAGATATTATTGAAAATATGCGATCATTGTAGGGACCTCCTCTTTAAGCTTTGAAAACCCCGTTACTCACGCCCCCCAATCAAGTGGTTTTCTAAGTGCAAATGATGTCAAGGTCAAATGTAGTTTGTGTGATATGTGCAAATGACCAGTGGTCCAATGCAATAACTGTTTCAAAATCAAAGCTATAGGCAAGCAGTGTTGGTGCAAAATGAGACTCTGAAATTTGTTTAACAAAATTCAAAATCTATCGGACATCAAACAATAACAAAAGATGAAAATAAATGCTTACGTTTTAGAGTTATCCCCTTCTGCCATATTTTCATCATGTACTATGCAATGTACTGCTCATCAAAAATCTGAAAATAGGAAATTTGAAGACAGTACTAACAAAATAGGACATAAAAGAATAAAATTAGCATCTCAACTTTACACAGAAACAACGTGGACAACCAGCTGTATTAATTTAAGGTAAATATGCGTAACGTACAAACGTTAGTTACATATTTTATCTACACAAAGGAGAGTGGACATTTGTTCTTAAATGCACCATGGCGTACAGATTTTTGCTAGATCCGTATCACCGTGGCGTACATATATCGCTTTCTCCGTGGCGTACATTGCTTTGTTTACGCTATGCACCGTGGCGTACATCATGTAGATTTTAAAACCTTTCAAACATCTACTAAAACGGGTATTGATGAGCAAATAATGGACATGCATGAGAAGCTGGATAGTCTCCGTACGTGTGAACACATACTTTTATCGATGCATTCATTTAAGCAGAATAATTGTCAGTTTTGTTCACTTCTCTCGCTTCATTTTTCAAATTCTCAACACGCTGTGTTTGCCAACAGATTTTAGGAAGACGCGGTGATTGTACCAAAAACGATTATGAGCCGTTGATTTGGGGTGTTCAGTTCTTTCATTCCATATAAAATTTAGTGTAGGAGATGCCGTATTAAAAAAGTTTAGACCAAAAACAAAGGACACTTACCTCGTCGACATTACACGTCCGCCATATTGAAAACTCCGATTATTGTCGGCGTACAGTGCTATCATACAGTGTAATTAACATGTAGGAAAACGGAAACTAGAGCTAACAGTGTAAGCAAGATACTAAAGGGATTGTGATCACAGGGCAACACTGACGGGCGTCGTTGGAGGAGTCATGTTGACTTCAAAGCGGTGAAGAAAGACACAGATCTGTTATTGAACAATTTCTTTGGTGTTTATTGAACTTATTTTTGTAAAGTAACGCAATTGGTGATCAATGCGTGTCTTCTCGTTGTCTCCTTGCAATAGCACTCCACCTGACCCTATAGCACACTGGTATCAAGAAAGATACACTTCTATCATTTCTCTCTGGTGTTTGTTGATGTGTACATTTTATACAGTTGAACTTCGATATCTCAAACGTCAAGGGTTCGTACAAATTACTTCGAGATAACAGATGTTCAAGTTATCTGATTTCTAATCTGAACATTGTTTTAAAGTTCACAGCTTACGGTAGATCTAAACAGGAGCTTTTAGCATTACGTTTGACCTGTATTAAGCTGTCACGTGTGTTTCTAGATGTGTGTTGCGATACATTTTATAACAATTCTATATTGTAAATTTTGATTGGGTCGATCTTTTACTTCGAGTTATCCCGAGTTATCCGTGTTCGAGATTTCGAAGTTCAACTGTATTTGTTTTGAAGAAACTAAATGGGTTATCAAGGTTATCATTATTTTCTTGCAATGCCACACCAGATGATCACATGTTAATAAATGGGTTCAACAGTTAAAGCCTGCCAGTCACAACTATAGTTACATTTGCAAACAGTGTAGACTCAGATGAGAGAGCTCCTCTCATCTGAGTTTGCACTGTTTGCCATGACAAAATCCATACCTGCATATTCTATGCCTTTGCCAAGGAAACTCAATTCGACATATCCTGTACTTTATTGTAAAGATCTGCCTAATTAATATTCAGAAAAGGCAGAGTGATAAAACAAAGATTAACTCTTCTCATGCTGGAAATAATAAAGTCTGCAAAAGTTCTGGGTCCATGCTTATAAAGCTTTTTAGTTGAGTCTGAGATCGTTCTCAAGCTTTTGATTGGTCAGATTTGAGTTCTCAAGCTTGTGATTGGTCAGATTTGAGCCAGAGGCTCAAATCTGACCAATCAAAAACTTGAGAACGAACTCAGACTCAACTAAAAGTTTTATAAGCATGGACCCTGATTCGTTACAAGTTTTTAAGAACTTCATTATTTCTCCACCAAACCCTATGTTTTGACTTCGTTCTAGATTCTAAAGAGTGGTCACAATGTAACATGGTGAAAAAGTTGTGACTCAACTGGGATTCGAACCCAGGGCCTCTGGCTTACCATGCCAACACTCTACCGACTGAGCTACCAAGCCACACAGTAAAGCATGTCAACTTATTTCACCATAATCTCTACCCGGCTACAACAATATAGGGTTTTGGGGGGAGAAATAAAGAAGTTATTTTTACAGCTGTTTTAGATTACAATCGTATCTGTGCCTATGGCCCCAGTTTTAAGAGACCTTGAAGACTGACATTATTTAACCTTCAATACTCTACCGGCGAAGTTAACCTATTCCCTCATATTGACGCCTTTTTGACGCATCTAAAAAGTCACTATTTGAAACCAATGGTTTCAAACTACACCATTCAAGAATGTAACTTATCTCTATTATATGCTCCTTTTCAGTAGATTTATTCAAAGAGGTTGGGTCTCAAAATAGCCCGTGAGATAATTGGTTAAGACTACTTTTGCAAGCAAGTAACTCGGCGTCTCATCAAAATGCCGAATCGTTTGCCATTCTGACACTGTTTTTGAAACAAAACTATGTTATCTTACAAACAAAAGTGTTCGGAGAACACATGTGTCACCTGCGAGCAGGCGATACAAAAACTGTTAAAATGCTGGAGTGAAATCAGAACAAAGGGGAATAACTAAAAATGTATTGCATTCAGAGTGATAAACCTTATTTAAATCAATGGTCCGTAATGAGAGGAAGACACATGTGAAATTTAAAAGCTCTATAATGATTAGTTTATAAATGACAGCCAAAACAAAAAATGAAATTGTGAACAAAGGGGGATAACTCAAAATATATTGCATGCAGAGTGATGGACCTTATCTACATCAATGGTCCTTAATGAGAGGTAGACACATGTGAAATTTTAAAGCTCTATAATGATTAGCAAAAACAGCCAAAAAACGAAAGTAAGACGGACAGACAGACAGGCGGACGGACGGACACACAGACAGACAAACAAACAGACAGACATACGACAAACAGGCAGACGGACAGACAGACAGACAGACAGACGGACGACGGAAAAGTGATCCCTAAGTGACACACTTCCTCTCGGCAGGCGACACAAAAATGAAAATATACGTTATCTTAAAAAATGAAAAAAAATATGTCATCTTACAAAAAATGAAGAAATATGTTATTATAGATTTGAAGAAGATGTCACTATTTGCAGACGACAATTGCTCAGAATGAAGAATATTATGTCTAAGCAATCTTGGGACTAATTTAAGGATAAGACCATTTATCTCAACAAAGGCATTTTCCATCTCATTTAAGCAAGCCCCGCCAATATATCCCATGGATATCTCACAATATTATTGACTCGACCTTCGAGATAACTCGAAGTAAACGTTCAGTCCTTCCAACATTTACACTATAGAATTGTTCTAAACTTTATCACTACGCATAACTAGAAACACACATTACAGTTTAAAGCAGGTCAGTTGTAATCCTGCAGGAGAATTTTGCACTACTTTAGACCTGCGTTAAGCCATGAACTTGAAAACTTGTTCAGATAAGAAATCGGATGACTCGAGCCTCTGTTATCTCGAAGTAATTTGCATGATCCCTTGAAGTTCGATATATCGAAATTCAGCTGTATCTATTGACCATTTACTCAATGCATACGGATTGTTACGCCTTTGCAATCAGAGTAGACCCGGATCAGACGGCTCCAAGCAGGGTACACTCTGTTTGCTTATGGAATAATTCTGATTCTTAACCCTTCTCTTGCTATTACATATATCTTCACTGTGTACAAGTAATTCGCTGTGTATCACTGCTGTGGAGTGCACTGGTTGCACAATCAACTTGTAAATAGTGCAGACCCTGATGAGACAGCTCCTGCAGGAGCTGTCGCATCTGGGTCTTCACTATTTACAGGTAGGTATATTGACGTGAATAGCAAGCGAAGAGTTAACTTTCATATATAACAATAACTGTCACTTCTTTATGTACCATTATAAATATCGCAATCAAGGAATATTCATGAAGTGATATAGCTTGCATAAATATTCATGAGATACACAGCAACATATATGTACACAAATACTAAAATCGCCATTTCTCCGCCTAACCCTATGTTCTTCGAGATGAGTCTAAAGAGTGGAAATAATTCATAAATTATCTACAGTAAAACTTCTCTACAACGGCCACTAAATTACATCAAATATCTTGTGTTAAAGGCATGTGGCTGGTTAAAGCAAGATGAAAGTAAAACAGAACGCTCCTATAGGAGCTCGGTCAGTAGTTTCCCAAATATCGAAAATAAGTAATCATTCCAAAAAAACATTGATAAAGCAGATTCATTTGAATCAGCACAATATCAAATCAGGAACATACTTTCATTCCTTTATGTAACAAATACTTCGGGGCTGGTCACGTTTTGATTTCAGAATATCTCTTAAACGTCCCAGTAGATACCGGATGATGTATATACGATCTGTCGGTTGCAACAATTCCTACACCGGCCTCTATTCTCACATGCCCCATGATCCAGACATCCTCAATCCAGCAGTATGTCGCGTTATGTGCCACAGACAATAGAAGTTCCGTAACTGTTCTTGGGAACGCATATGCAAAACCAAACAAATAAAGAGGAAACTCATCGTAAGGATACTCTTCGTCAGTTACAAATGTTTTCAGACTCTTGTCCTTCATCGCTTTTGATTTAATAGGTATTCCAAGCGCGTATTTGTCATCTTGAATGTCGTCGAGACGTTTAAGAATGTACGGTAAGTCTATGAAAGTGTCATCAATGAGATGAATGACGTAAGAAACGTCTTTACAGTGGAGGCTTATCCACTTGAGCATGGCCATTGCCTTGTTGTTTAGGTCCCTGTACGTGTCTATTTTTCCAACCATCAGAAGGTCTTTCTTACTCTCATACTCCATCTTTACCTTATTGTTTACATCTGTATCTGAAGAGATACAAACTATGAAAAATATCTTACAATTCAGACTCAGCGCAAACTTTTCAAGTGTGTCTCTGAATATATTTCTGGTATCGAATCGATCCACGCTGCTGTAAATGGGCAATATTGCTTTTAATTGTCCGGCTGATCTGCAAAATGAATTGAAAATACTGAAATTGAACACGTTGGATATGTCAACTGTGGTACCGGTGCCCTGTTCAGGATAAACGTTTAAATATCTTGCAGTATTGGCGTCCTGCATGGAAAAGTTCCAGGGTGATTTCCATAATCCTTTCCACTGAATTATTTCTTTTTCTTTTTCGGGTTCCGTAAATGCCTGGTTACTAAAAGGTTTCAATCCTTGAAATCTTACAATCATAAAAATTATTAACACAAATATAATCAACGACGCACTGACGAAAATGTACTTCATATTCGTATATGGTTTTGTGCACATGCTTATCGATTTACGTTTGTTTTTGTCCTTGTCTACTGTTCGTTAGTCGGTCGTTATAAAATCACAGTAGAGATAAACCAGTTGACATACGAATCCGACTGCATGAAAAGCGACTGTTATTGCAAACAGTATTCCGACGAGATCGAATTTACTTTAGTTCAACCAAAGTGGTATCCTCTTTTTAATCCCATCGAATCAATCTACTGCGAGTCATCTGGTGTCTTCTGTAAGTAACAAATAGCATGAATAATGAATCCGATCAATATCATGTGCATTACATTTTGTGGCCAACGCATATTTAAACCAATATACAGTTGAAATTCGATATCTCGAAATCGGATAACTCAAACTTCAAAATAACTCAAAGTAAAATTTAGGTCCTTCCAATATTTAGAATACATTCTCAAATGTATCACTACGCATATTTAGAAACACATGTTACAACTTAAGGGACCTTGACGCCTTTGCTGAATGTACCCTTCATTAGTCTTGCTTTTTATTTGATCGTTTTCTGTTGAGAAACATAAAACTCTAAAATATATCGCGCTGTACTTTTTGTTCCAGCTGTCAAAAATGTACGACAGAATACTTTATAAATATTCACTATGAATATAATTAACACTTCACGCATGTGCCTCTCGATATCAAACACTGCATTTAGGCGTCTCTTAGAAGCCGAAGTGGGATGAGCACTCTCTCTATAAAAATCGTCGCCAAAGAGGAAAGAAAATGTAGAAATAAAGATACTCGCGGTCTCTTTATTTAAATTCTGAAGGGTGGTGATCCCCCGAAAGCAAAAATTGCAACACAAAAAGAGACAATTGCAGACTCGGTTTTATTGAATCTGTTCATGAGCAGTAATTGAAAACGCAACACTGCTCATGCCCCCAAGCACCGGCTTAAGCGGTATTCAATTTTCAGAACAAGAAGTACAGAAATTCATTATCTCGAAGGATCAGAAGGTATAACAACACTGAAAATGAAGTACGGGGCGGCGTTTTACGGCCGCCACACAAGCACTTAACACCTGCTGTTGTGAAGATTATAAATTCTGAAGGGTGGTGATCCCCCGAAAGCAAAAATTGCAACACAAAAAGAGAAAATTGCAGACTCAGTGCAACACTGCTCATGCCCCCAAGCACCGGCTTAAGCGGTATTCAATTTTCAGAACAAGAAGTACTGAAATTCATTATCTCGAAGGATCAGAAGGTATAAACCTACTTTAGTTTTAGAATTCGGATGACTTGAACCCCCGTTATCTAGAAGTAATATCGTCCCTTGAGGTTCGAGATGTCGGAAGTGCAACTGTATTCAGTGAAGTGGGAACTCGTCCTTTGCATTAACTAGACATTTTGTATTATAGTAAAACCCCTCTAATGCGACCACTTTATGTATGGAAATAAATGTATTTGAAGGCAGATGGTAGCTTAATGCAGATCGAAAGTTATGCAGAAAGCTCCTGCATTAAGCTCCCACCTGCATTCAAGACCCAGTTTATAGATCTTTTTTGTGACCGCATTAGAGAGGTTTTGCTGTACTTGTTCGGTAACCATACCAGGGTTGGTGGTCGATGTGACACATAACCTATACCAATTGACCTAAGTTTTGTCAAGAAAATGCAGTTTTCAGAAGCACGTGCGGATTGACACGAGTCGCTCTCTGAGGAAATACAGTTGAATTTCGATATTTCGAACTTCGGGAGCTTTCAGAATTACTTTAGCCCTGCTTTAAGCTGTCACATGTGTTTCTAATTATGCGGTAATACATGTAAGAACAAGTCTGTATTGTAAATTTTGAAGTCACCGAACTTTTACTTCGAGTTATATCGATGTTCGAGTTACTTAAGTTAAATATTTAGAAGTTCAACTGTACTGTCATTTAAAATAGATGTCATTGTAGAGGTGTTTACCTTTGTGTCGATAAGCGCGACCTGAAAACCGTTTACAAACAGCTTGTATCCAGTTGAGACACCTTGGAACTCGTCATCTCATCAGAACTCCAAGCTGTTTGACACTGTACCAGTTTTGTATAAGTGTCAAACGTGCTGCAAATCCAATTTGATCAGACAGAGCTACGGTGCGTACCCAAATACTAAAATTGCCATTTCTCCACCAAACCCTATACTGTAATCACTCTTTAGAATCGTCTCTTCGAGACGATTCTAAAGATTGTCACAGTATAGGGATTAGTGGAGAAATAAAGAAGCTATTCCTGAAAATATTTAAATTTGTACACCGTATATTGACCTCTGGCAGACATTATTGTTTTCCAAGATAGTTTAATTAGTTAATTTAACCATGAGGTAGCTTAATGCAGGGCGAGAATTATGAAAATAAACCAAACAAAACCAAAACGAAAAAAAGATAGATATTTTCTATCCTTTGCACACACTTCACATGACCTATTTCCTTCCTCTTTGGCAACCACATTACGGTTTGTGAAGCTTGATTGGAAGCTTCATCAAGGAAGTAAAATCATACATATTATATCAGACGCCACTCTCTGAGAAAATAGATCTTAGTATATTGCAGTCAGTTAAATCATAATTGTACCACGACTATGTTGAGGTGTGATCAACTTTATAAGCTGATTGGAATGATAACAGATTAAAATAAAATTTGATAGCATTGAACATCAGACACTGTGCTCGTTGCTCGGATTGTGTTATGGATATACACGGCTTGCAAGGCAACATCACTATTTCCAACAGAACGCCTCCTTTCCAAACTAAACTTTAACTTCGATATCTCGAGCACAGATAACTCGAACGTTGGGATAACTCGAAGTAAATGTTCGGTCCTACCAAAATTTACAACACATAATATCGCTCTAAAATGTATCACTGCGCATATCTAGAAATACATGTGCAGGTCGAGATCCTACACAATCTCAGCGGCGCAAAGTTAACTCATCTCGTGTTGAAAAAAGTAGTCTGCTAAAATTATTGTTTGTAACATGTTCACACTATTGAATGAGTGTTAAAGAGCCTGGATCCAAAAACAAATTGCCTTGTTTCGTTCACAGGGACCTGGACCGCTTCATGGGGTCTATATGTACTATATAATAAGGGTTCAAACTAGCAGAACGGACACCCGTGTACCACAAGTACAAATATGTATGTAATTCTTACAATTTCAATGATAATTTTTAATTCTTTCGGCTATTGAAAGCCAATATATTTTACTATGGTACACGGATATCCGTTCTACTAGTTGGAACCCTTGTTATTATATAGTACATATAGACCAACATGAAGCGGCCATACCCCTATGGTTTCGTTCACAGACGGACATCCGGGTAGATCCACCGACCTACCAGAAGTCAGCTGGAAGGCTTTCTCACGTGAAAACTTCAAATGCCCAGACGGTAATAGACTTTACATTAAAGTATAACGATATAACTGATAACGAATTATTAACATGCCAGTCACACACCGGATACGTCCTTATGCGACGTTACACATCATAACAAGACGCCTCATTCGAAAATATTAGGCAGGCAACGCTTGACATGGAAGGTAGTAAAGTGATTATGAACATTCAATGGTCCAGATAAGATTCGTAAATTAGATTATATTCAAGTATAACTTCTTTATTTCCCCCACAAAACCCTATGTTGTGACCACTTTTTAGAATCGTCTCGAAGAGTGGTCACACTATGGGGTTTGGTGGAGAAATGATGATTTTAGTATTTAAATACTCTCCGTTATCTGTAGCTCTGATTATGTCATTTTAACTGATGCATTCTAGTACCCCTTTATTTTCATATCATTAACTATTTCGCTGCCAACAGTTATGATCCAGATGAGACATTGAGTTATTCCATGTCTCATCTAGACCCATATGAATTTCATAGGTAATCCGAAGGCAGCGAAATATTTTTTAGAAGGAAATATCATACATGTACAAGAAGTACCAATCTTTTTGAACAGGCACAGCATACAAACTAATTCATGGTGAATTTATTGATTTAACAGTATGGCAACTTTTAAGAACCATTTACCCCAGGACTACGGGATCTATGGTATTGTAATCGAGCGCGTTAACCCGCCGGTATATACTCGGTACATAAACGTTTATAACTTAATCAGGCTGGGAAGTAGTGCATGTGAATGATTAACTGTGGATATCATTTGCACCAAAGGTGATTAGTAGTCTTATTCATGACAGTTTTTATACTAATCGTACTACGAGGGTCTCGTATTAACACTGACATTTATATGTGATAGTTCAGTCAATTAGTAATCGTGATTATATATACATGTATATATATTAAAATACAATATAGCAATTAGTTTCTTAATTGGGACCGCCTTTGCGCAGATTGTGCATTTACGTATGTTATGATTTTAAAAGTCGTTATTTCGCATAATATATTTAAGGTTTAAACGAGGAAGTGGCTACTTATGCACATTATGACTCTTTACTGAAGTTTCATGTTGTGCTATCTCTCCTGGCTATGAAATTCATATCCGTCAGGCCAGAGGGAAATACCAGCTAAGTATTAGTCTAAAACTGTTTTTTTTAAGGTGGCGAGATAGTTTAGCCCCAGATCTCGAAAAATCATATCTAAAACTACCAAAAGCCATTTTTTCTAAGCCTGGTTGGTTAGTTATATTAATTTATTTGATTATTTATTAGAAACATCGATAATCCTATCAAAACCGACATTTGAAATCCATTTAAATGTGCCATTTTGAAAATTTTCAAACAGCGATTACAAAGTTATCTTTTGGACTAAACGTTTTGTAATTGGCCAATATGTAAATCATATGCATGTCTAGGATTTTTTATAAAACTCTCCGTTTCGGAGTTATGCAATATTTTAGTTTTAATACCCCTAAAATTCTGCCTCCTGCTACGTTTCTTTTGATGTTAGGCGAACAAAGATATCAAAAGACTGTGACACGGATCCCTCGCTGAGACAATGTTTTTTGATATGCCGAATACCGCATATAATTCGGACACAAATTACAGAAGTTATAGCTGTTTGAAAATGCCGACAACTTAAAATTTGCATCGGTGGAAAATATTAAAAATATACAAAAGAGAACCCCAACCGAGTTGCGTAATCCGATAATTATCAATAGCTTGACCAATGGAGAGCTTATATAGCAAGTAACATTTTCCACTAAGCTCCTCCTCTTTTCTTCCTCCGGATCATTTAATAAAGCTGATTTTATTGCATTTTACCCATAAATCACGTGTCGCACTGGGCTTATATACTGGGATAATGTCATCGTCAATATCACTATCGGCACTATTTACGTTATCGTCATGAAGATTGCCATTAATGTCATTTGCGGGAGTCCAATCAGCGTTATTTGTATCCCTTACGTCGCAGTTCACGTCATCATCCACAGCCACCTCTTGCGCGTATTCTTCATCATCAAGACGATCATACAGGTCACTCACATAATTCCTAACGTAACTATCGACATTGTACTCGTCACCGCTACATTCGTTATCACTCAAGGCCACATTATCAATACTTTCTGCTCTATTTGCGAAACTGTCATCCAAATGATCACTGATGTCTCTTGAATCACTTTTGACGGCACTACCACACACATCTTCAATGTTATCCGTATCCGAATTATCTTTAACATTGTCATACATTTCACTATGCGAAACGTTATCTATGCACTCATGTAAATCAATGTTGTTGGAGCCTGTGTCATTGTGATTGACGTCCGACGTCTGGTTTAACGCGTCGTTTTCACCAAGCAGATCTTAATTGATGTTGTTCACATCAGCATCAGCGGCAATATAAGACTCGAAAGAGTCTAAAAGATCCATTATGTTGTCATCTTCAGATACCGGTTCTAACTGTGGTTGGTAGGGAGATTTGGCTAAACCGTCAAAAAATGCCTCACTATCGCTGATTTCTTCGAGGTCGTCACGTGCAGGCGAGTGGTGAGCAATTGATTTAATGTCAAATGCCATCGTCTTTGCCGTTTTTCTGTCATAATGGTGCACCTTTCTTAAGTGTGTGATTAAATAGCTGCGCCGAATAAACCTTGAATTGCAAGTAGGGGTTGCAAACGGATAAGATTTGTTTTCCACATGCTTCTCTTTAACATGTCTCATCAGACTCCTTTTTGAAGCGTAGTCACGGCGACACAAGTCACAGGTATACATTTTCAACCTTTAACTAACATACTAGAAATGAACGCACTCTATCCAACGCGTATATATATGTTGTGCAAACATGTGGCCGTTGCACGAGATATCTGTGCAGTAGCAGAATACAAAGCACCGTTGTATTGATACTCAATGGGAGCCGTTGCACGATTTTCTTGTGGCTTTTGTTCACATGACGACACCTCTACAAACAGCTGCTACGTTGGGTCTTTGTGCAGGAAGTGAATACAAATACCGTTGTGTAGATACTGACTGGGTGCCGCTGCACGATTTGCGTGTTGGTTTTGATAATTTGTCTACACAACCGTGTAACAAGTCATTGAACAAAGGATAGTACATTTAACTACTGAATCCATTTGTAAATTGTTTTCACCGACGGTTCTGCGATTCCGTAGGGTATTTTACTATGCAGTATTATAATTAATTATTGTTTATTACAATGTTTGCATAAGTTGAAGAACGAAAAACTTGTTTCTGTACACACACATAAAGTTAAGTCCAGTTCGGGGGATAGGTCTTAAGAAGTTTATACATAGCAGATATGCAGTTTTACATTTGAAGCATTTACTGGTCAACAGCTTCTACAGTTATGATTTTCCGTATGTTTTTCGCTGCTTCCTTAGCAGCATGACGCTTTGGACGACACACTTGTTCATGCGTTTCTGTTTGTTTCTTTGTATTTTCTAAGATATCATCAGTATCAGTTGGCTTTTCAGTCACTTCTAAAGGGTATAACAAGTTCAATGGGCGGCCAATTTCTTTACCCGAAGGAACGACAACTTTCGCTGATCTTATATATCCGTCTTTGTTGTTAATTAGTTTGGTCACTTTACCAAATTTCCAGCTTCCTCTTGGACAATCTTCTTTTATTATCACAATGTCGTTCAACTTCGGTGAAAAACTAGAATGCACTCGTCCAGTTTTCCATTTCGTTTGAGTCCTTTCCCTTAAACTTACCAAGTATTAGTGTTTCCACATGTTCCAAGTTAAGTTTTGACCCTTTTTCCAAATCTGAATTAGCTTTTCAGCACTGCTGTCTACTGGTTGATAGTCCTTGTCATCAGTGATTTCGGTTTGCGGTATGCCAATATTGGGATTAAGTGTAAGAAAATGAGACGGTGTATTAGGTATAGATGAATTGATGTCATCTCCTATATAGATAAGTGGTCTTGAATTTAACACTGACTCTATTTCTTTCAGGAGTGTTTGTAGCTGCACCATAGTCAACTTTCGTCTTCCTACACTTTTTCGTAGTGACCTTTTCACTAAACCAATCAACCTTTGGTAGAACCCTCCCATCCAAGGAGCAAGCTCTACGTTGAATCTCCATAAAAGTCCTGCATTTGAAACATAATGTAAAATATCTTCATCGTTGTGCACTTTATTCCAGATACGATCCAGTATGTTACTAGTCACACGAAATTGCGCAGCATTGTCACTTATTAGCTCACTTGGTGTACGTCTTTGGGAAATGAATCGCCTGAAGCACAAGAGAAACTCTGCTGTTGTCATGTCACACACGAGTTCCAAATGAATGGCTCTTGTAACAAGACAGGTGAACAAACATATCCACTTTTCTTTCACTGATGTCTGTCCTGACGTAGAGGGGCCCATGTAATCTAGCCCTACTCTTGCAAATGGGGTGGCTTCTGTTACACGAGTTGAAGGATATGCACACATAGGTGGCATCTTGTATGGTCCACCTTCAACCCGTCGACACACTGTGCAAGCACTGAGCACCGTTTTTATAGTGGCTCGTCCGTGAGGAATCCAGTAGCGCATACGCACCGCTACTAATGTTTGCAACACACCACTATGTAGTATTTCTTTGTGGGTTTTCTCTATCAAGAGGTGTGTAAAGCGATCTTTTGGTGGTAACAGTATCGGAAATCTGGCACTTTCACTGAGACATGCATTTTCCAAACGGCCTTTACATCGAAGGAGGCCATTTTGATCAACAAAAAGTCCTAATGAGTTTTGAATATTTGTTTTTCTTCCACATTTGATAGCATCTAATACGTCCTTGTAATTGTTTTCTTGCACTCTTTTGTACCATAGGTTTGTAGCTTCTTGTAATTCAGTACAAGTAATGTGTCCGGTACCACAATGCCGTTTTTGTAATTTGCGCACGAAGCGAAGCGCTAGTACAGTGACTCGTAACAGTTTTGTTAATGAAGAAAACTCATTACAGTTTATTCCAAAAGGAGTATAGACCTCAGAATATTGAACATTTTCACATTCTGTCATAGACGTTTGCACAAGAGATGTGGTTTTCTTCGTTTCATGTAATTCTTCTCTGAAGTTTTCATAGGAACTGTCATTTAATTGATCGTTAGACCGTAGCCATTCATCGGGATTTTTCGACAACCATGCTGGGCCATTCCACCATAAACTATTTTTTCGAAGTTTCATAGTAGTTGTTCCTCGAGACGCTACGTCAGCTGGATTTTCCCTTGTTGGCACGTATGACAATATCACGTCAGAACACTCTCTAATTTCGTTCACTCTGTTTCTCACAAATACGGTAGTTTGCTTGTCTGGGACATTCCAATGTAACACGCACTGAGAATCCGACCATATATGCGTTTGAGTGATTGATACTTTTAAGTGTTCTTTCACAAATTGTGTACACCTTAACCCTATAACTACTGCTAGCAATTCCAATCTTGGTATGGACATCTTCTTCACCGGTGCTAAACGTGTCTTCGCAAATACAAGATTTGTAGCTGAACCATTTTCTGACGTTTGATGTAAATAAACTACTGCTGCATATGCCTTTTCTGACGCATCACAGAAACACAGGAGTCGATACTCTACAGGAGTTGAAGGCTCTGCCGTAATGCACCGTTGTGCTTTGTCCTCAATAAAAATGTTTCATTGAATTCTGCATTGTTCGAAATCCACTCTCTGAGATTCATGGCACCTTCACGAAACATTGATTTTGAAACAATATAAAGTTCTTGAGCCTCAGTTACAGTATTTGTTCCTGTTATGAGGTTGTCAACATATATGTCACCTTTGATTTTATCTGCTATGTCGCAGTTATAGGAATCCAGATGATATTCTATGGTTGCACCTAATAAAAATGGGCTTGACACGATTCCGAAAGGAACTCTGCAGAACCTATATTCTTGAATGTTGTCATTTTTAACTGTTGGCTTGTCAATGTCCTTGAGACGCAAGAATCTTGTTACATCGCGCTGTTCACGCTGTAAACCAATTTGCAGAAATGCCAGCAACCATGGCAATGGGGTGTAAACAAACTTTCATTAGTAGTCCACATAAATCATGTAACATGACTGGTCCACGATACAGGCAATCATTCAAACTATTGTGTTCCTTACGTGTTTTTGCAGATGCATCGTACACCACTCGTAGTTTTGTCGTACTTCTGTCAGGTTTGATCACAGCATAATGCGGGAGATAATGTAATATTCCGTCTTTCTGTGTCTCAACTTTTTCAATCACACGTTTTTTCAGTTGGTCACTTATTACAGCGTCATACTTTTGAAGAATGTTTGATTTGTTTATCATTCGTTGAACAGAACTTCTCAGTCTGCCAACTGCTAGCACTTTGTTGGTGGGCAGGTCTGGTTCATCACTTTTCCAAGGCCAATTTACGTGATACCTACTATTTTCAAACTTTAAAGATGTTCGGAACTTATCCATAGCAATCATATCTTCTGTTTTGTCATCTCTTACCACAATACCAATGGATTCTATATTCCAGAAGTCTTCCAATTCTGTTTTGGCAGGAAGGGAAGAATCGATGATAGCACACA
This sequence comes from Azorinus chamasolen, assembly GCA_963576725.1. Taxonomy (NCBI): domain Eukaryota; kingdom Metazoa; phylum Mollusca; class Bivalvia; order Cardiida; family Solecurtidae; genus Azorinus; species Azorinus chamasolen. The sequence goes on from OY755249.1 coordinate 3,890,000, forward strand.
TATTCGTTTTACTCACATTGACACCGCAAGTTAGAATCAGCATACCTGATTCTTCACCTATTTCTTCTGAGTCTTTCAGTCTCCCACTAAGAATCCAGCCTAGTTTGGATGCAAGTAAGTACAGTCCGTCTTGTACTTTGATCTTTGTACCATGAACAAAATCCAAATAATAATCATTTCCGATGAGAATTTCAATCGGTGCCGTTTCATTTTCATGGGAATGACGTCTGCTAGGTCAACACTTTTCACGATATCTTGAACGTCATTGGACCACAAATCGTTTAGAGGTCGCCGTTGGAGTGTACCACTTATTGCATGCACGATGTTTACTGTAATGTTCATGTGATTTCCATTTTTGAGCATAACATCCAACTTTGTGTATCTTGTTGTAATTTTCTGTGCTGCTGTACTTCCAAACGTGACTACATGAAGATATTGTTCACCTTCTTCTTTGAGTTGCAATTTCTTAGCTAAGGCTTGTGTTATATAACTTCTGTGTGACCCAGAATCAAGAAAAGTATCACTTGCTCCGTGCTATTAAATTCTGGAGTTCTTATTTCTGTAAGAGCTGTTTGCATTAAAACAGTCTCATTGGTTGACATCAGTCCACTTTCTTCCACATTTATATCCTGATTGTTCATTTCGTTCACTACATGAGCAACTGAATGTTTCCATAGAAACTTCTTGAGACACAAGCTTCTGTGGTGGACATTCATGTCACCACAGTACACATATACTTTGTTGATTTTGCAGTCTTTGAACGAATGGCTATCTTTTAAACACTTATAACAACTTCCTTTAATACGATCTTTTCTCTCGCTGATGGTCTGGTATTGTTTACATTCATCACTCCAATGATGTTGTTGACAATGTCGGCACTTACTGCTAATGCGCTGCCGTTCAATGGGTCTCGTCGTAGCCCGTGTTTTGACTCCGGTTGAGATGAGCGTTTGTGTTGTAGAATTAAATTTCGGTTCACTCATCCCTGGTTTTCGATGAGAGGTTATTCTGGTAGGTATCGATGTCGAACCTTGACTTCCACTCTTTCCACTTGCATGCCCTCTCTGAAACCACAACATAATCGTGCAGTCTTTTTGTGAGCGAACGCACAGACCACTTATTGTCTGTTCCATTCTGTATCTCCAATTGTAACAGCACATCTTCGGGTAGCTTTGATCTAATCATGGAGACAAATACATCTTGGTTGACATTTTGCTTCAAAACTTCTAAACATCCGAGGTGTCTCTGAACGGTGTCAAGCAAATTTTTGAAACTGCTCACCTTATTTGTTGCCGGGAGTATGTTTATTAGATGGTTGTAATGTAGATCAACAATCTCTTGTGGGTTTCCAAAGCGCTGCAAAGGAATTTCAACAGCAACTGCGTAGTTATCATTAGATAGAGCCAAACCCGTTATCACACCTTTTGCTTCCCCTGTTAACTTGCTTCGGAGATAATTGAATCTCTCAATATTGGAAAGGGTTTTGTTGTTATGATTAGCACTCTGAAATGAGTCCCAGAATTCAACCCATCTAGTTTTATCACCGTTGAACGATATTATCTCGATTTTTGGCACTTTCACTGTTGACTTTCGTTCCTGTGCCTTCTTCTCGGTAGTTTCATGTTGTTTCATCTGTGTCAGAAACAAATTCTGCATATCTTCTTGTAACTGAACAAGTTTATTCGTTACAGTGTCATCTTCTATATCTTCCTTTACCTGTTATTTCTGCTTAACTGATAACAATTTATCTTTAAACTGCTTTAAATCAATGTGGGTATCCATTGCTGCTGAATAGAGATTGCAATCGTCATTCAGTATTTCTTCAATGAGCTCATCACTTTCAGTTTGATCAACAGCAGAAACTAATTTCTCACTTTGAAGCTCCAACTTTTCAGTGTATGTTTTAATTTTTTCAAGACATTTTATTGCCTTCAACACTGTTTGTTTAATATCAAACTGAATACTTTCCTTATTCATTATTTCCGTTGCGGTCCTTATTTCCGCATCCAATTTATTTCTCTACCTTGTCCTCACACCTTTTATGTAGATTACACTTGCCATTTTGAATCTTTTTAACACAACACACTTTATTCCTTTGAAACACTTTTATTTTGATTCTCTTCTGATGACGGAGTATAAACTTTATGTCCACATTTGCAGGACATATTCTCCAAAGATCACTTGTATTATTTTCAACTTTCACACTGGAATAGTATCCGGTTCGCGGGACCATTCAATGTGGCAAAGTTTTAATTTCCTTCCACTTTAAACCAAATAAAGCTTTTCTTTGCCACACCGATAACGTTTCACTTTGGCGAGAGTTCATAACAACGCATATATCTGTTAAAACTTTAATCCCTTTATTGATGGTTAACTTTAACACATCTTTCACAAACTTTTCTGAACTCTACTGAAAATGAAATTAGTCTGCCTTATATACTCTGCTAAGCACCGTTGCAGTTTTTAAAAGAACTATGTAAAGAAGCTCGTGATAATTCAAGCGAACGGTTACAAATATAAAGGACGGTGTATACTAAGAAATAAAGACACAAATAATACAATAAGGCACCGTTCACATGAACGGTGAAAGAAAACTAATTAATTAGTCAATTATGCTTTCATTAGATCGCTATTTGCGACACTAGACACGTGACCTACATAGTTCAGGCTACCGAGGGGGAAATATGGCCGAATGAGACAAAGACTTGCGGAATGCTGTGTCTGACGCAGGGTAAATTACTTTAAGTTTATAGCTGTCCGTTGTTTTAATTATAATTATTTTTATTGTTATTATTATAAATTCAAATTGAATTGAAATGATTATCATTATTGATTTATTACTTTTCTACAGTTACTCTGTTTGCAGCTCAATCATTGAGTACACTAGCGATAGGTGGATACAGTATGTTCAATTAAATGTTTTTTTGTTATACATGCACTTTACCACTGTATTTGCTGTCGCGGTTGTTGTAGATTAGTCGGAGAGGGGATACGTTTATTTACACTGTTTGTCTTTTAGGATGGGGATGGAATAAGGGTGAGGTTGGGCGCCCATAAACCGGTTTAAACCCCCGGTGACTTTTGTCACTGACCGTTCCAAGGCGGTACTTCCATCTTCCTCCTATTGAATGTTTGTTTTGTCTTTGTGCGTCTCTTGTTGTTTTTTCTACCCATGTACATTTGCTGTTTCCTTGTGTTGCTGTTCGGGCGAGTGTTTGTTCTGTATGTGGTATTTCCTGCATGACTCATTTTTGTACTTTTAACAGTATTGCAACTTTTAAGAACCATTTAGTGTACTATATGCGTTGAAGTTTTGACTATGACAATTGAATTTGTGTTAATATTATGTTTTAATTACATGAATATTCGTGGAGTAAATATGTAATGACGACTGTATATTTTGGCAAACTAATAATCATCAATTTTATTATTTGTTCAGGTTCGCCGAAACTTATTTCACCTATGCATTAAAGATGACGGTTGACATGCAAAAAAACCTATCTCCAATTATTATTTTTCACACCAAGTATCGAAGTAAAGTGTGAAATAAAAGCAATATAATTTGATTATGATCACTTATTCTTTTATCACACGATTATCTACGCGCATGCTCTAATTCCCCCCCCCCCCTTGGTGCCCCCGATAAGCCCTCCCCCATAAATGGCTTACTGGTCAAGTCAGAGAAAAACTCGATGCTAATAAAGTAAACTGGATTTTCACGGCTCTTGTGATATATTTAGTGGTGTTTCGTGAATGCAATAGATATCAGAGATTAGTGGCTATTAATTAAGACCAGGCGTCCACTAGGACGCCGAATGGTTCCCGAAGGGTTCCCGAATGTGGTTATCGCAGCTTCTGGATGATTTGGCATGCCTTCGGGATGTTCGGGAACCCTTCCGCGTCATTCTTGAACCCTTCGGGAACCATTCTGGGTGATTCGGGGACTGATCGGGATCGAAAAAGATTCGGCATCCAAGTTTTAAAAGTTTTAAAATTTGGACGCCGAATAATTTATTCGGGAAGGCTTCGGGACCTTCTGAAACCCATCTGGAACCCTTCGGGACGTTCGGGAACCCTTCGCGGTGGATTCGGGGTAGATTCGGGGTCATTCTGCAAGGCTTCGGGATCTCTTATACACCCCGAGCGGTTCAAGAATGATGCCGAATCGATGCCGAATGCTTCCCGAAGGCTTCCCGAATGCTTCCCGAAGACGTGGAAGGGTTCCCGAACCCAAGCGGAAGACATTCCGAATGTATTATGAACAATTCATATACTTAATATGAAGTATTTTTATCTAAGCAAAATCCTTATAGACATTATATTATATTTTTTAAACAGAAAATAACAGTTTGTGCATGAACTATCTAATTAAATCCAGTCTGTTACACATTCTTAAATACTGTTTTTTTATTTAGATTACCCTCAATGATTATCAAATACAATATGTATTCTTTAAATGACAATTAAACAAACATCTTACAATTTGATTTTACAAAATAAACACTAATTTATGAAAATTTATGCTCTGGTATATTTTTAATTAACAGGCTTAGCTAAGTTATTACTTAAGAATGTTCGTGAAACTTGGGCTTGAATAGTCTCAGAAGATTCTGATGTCAGCAAAACTTATATCTGTAAAAGAACGGGATTTCGAGATATAAAATACAATATACAAGAAACTTAACTTATAATCGGATGTTACAAAACATCTTATTTACCATAAGATAGAAGTTATTTATCGACTAAAACAATAGCTTCTTAACAAAATGCATTCCATTACTAACTAACTATGGATAAAATGCATGTATAAAGAACAGGAATAGCTATAAAATATAACACATCTCATTTTTGCTACCTATTATAAATAGCTTATAATAGCATGTTAATATAGCTGATAGATAGGCATTATATACCTGATATGTTTTATGTCTCATTCTTGTCAGTTATCCAGCCGGTCGGTTTATATAGCTGATAAGAAATGTCCATATGTTCTATGTTTAATGTTCTTTCTTTATCATCTATCCAGCCGGTCGGTTTCAAGTAGTTGATGGAAAGATGTAATGTCTTCTGTTCCATGTTTCTTTCTTATCATCCATCCAGCCGGTCGGTTCATGTGGCTGATAGAAATGCATAATGTTTTTTAACATTGTTTCATGTTTCATTTTTGTCGGTTAACCAGCCGGTCGGTTTATTTAGCCGATAGATATGGATTGTAATAATCACTGACTTTATATTTATTGCATATCTATTGTAAATCTTTCATTGTCTGGATAGATAATCATGCGGTTCGTTCCGATTATTGATTTCATCCATGTACAGCGCTTTTGAACGCACATATCCCGTGTGAAAAGAGCGCTATATAAATGTGGTATAATAATAATAATAATGTATATAATAAATCCCTTATTCTCGTAATTATGTTTTTGTTTTAACAAAAACCAAATAAAACACATGAAAGGGAATAATTAATATGTAGATGTATGCGTGTGCGTACGTTTGTGTGTGCTCTTCACATGTACTTGCTAAGAGTGTATTTGAGCCCCACCCAAACAGGGTCTACAGAGTTTGTATTAATATTTATATATAGATGTGTGTGTGTATCCTTTACAAGTAGTATATTTGCAAAGAGTGTACTTGTCTTTTGCAAACAGTGGAGATTTTGAAAAAGGGATTCGTGTTTGACCCACCCAAAAAGGGTCCATAGAGTTTGTTATTTTGCAACACATCTATAGCTGTAATAGATAAATGTCAATATTTATTTACATTAATTCTCATGTACACACTTATTTTTGTAGTATAAGGCTGTGTGTATATAGTATGGATATGTGTAAGTGGATCTATACTTGTACTATAGAAGCCTAAGAACTATCTATAGATGCAAATTAAGATATGAAATGGAAATAAGACATACATGATTAATAGTCGTTAAGAACTGACATAGAAAATGAATCTTTCTTAATTAATTATGAGAGGTTTTTAAGCAATCCCCAGTAACATATATTGAAATAGTACGACACCATGCATGGAGAGGAGAAGAAGGTAATAGATACAGTTTAAAAAGGGTACATGTATTAATATAATGCAAGCATAAGAAGGTTCATCCGGACGTAAAGGAACTGTCAGTATTTATTACATGATAATGGTGCCATGTACTCCGATCCACTACCCTTTAGGTGTTGGGAGCCGGAAGTAACCATCCGCTCCACCCGAATGAATCTAGTCTAGATATAAGTGTGTGTGACATCTTTTCCATTCCAAAACATAAAATGTGACATCGTTATATTCCCAGACTCTCAATTCGGCAACCCTTCGGCCTTATTTCTGCAACGATTCGGCATCCCTTCGGCATGTTCTGCAATGGTTCCGCAACCTTTCCGCACGATCGGAAACCATTCGGGAAGCATTCGGGAGGTTATCCTCAAGGTTTCGGCATGATTCTGCATCGCTTCGACGTCTGTTCCGCAACGCTTCGTAAGCCACTTCCCGAATACTTGCGGAATACATGCCGAATGACCCCGAATACAAAGCTGATCCCGAATGGTTCCCGAATCGAGCAAAATTTGTTCGGCAACCCTTCGGCAAGGCTTCGGCGCTCTAGTGGACGCCAGGCATAATGCAAACATAAAAAATGATTTTTTCGTGGTTCCTGCCTATCATGGCACCTTAAGAATAGCCTACTCATGCAAGTGTTATAAGTGTGAGGTTGGGCGCCCATAAACCGGTTTAACACCACCCCAGTGACTTTTTGTCACTGACCGTTCCAAGGCGGTACTTCCATCTTCCCCCTATTGTATGTTTGTTTTGTCTTTGTGCGTCTCTTGTTGATAGTGTCAAATTGAGGAACATACGAGGAACAGTTTCTGACGTTTATTATCCATTATTTGGTCGTAATCCGTCCAGAAATTATGGGGTAAGGACGATATGAAATTTCGAATCGATGCTAAAAACAAAATGAATGACATCACGCCTCAAATTTGAATTCTGTATTTTCCGTGGAAGCCGCCGAATACTATTAGTTACACGGTTATTTGGCAGGGAGTACGGGGTGGTATGACCCGGTTAGATCCCGTATTTCCTGAGGCGTTAGCCGGAAGAAATACGTGGTCTAACCCGGTCATACCAACCCGTACACCCTGCCAAATTACCGTGTAACGAATTTATTACCAGTCAGAGATCCGATTTACCTAATTAAGAAACGAACAACTTTTATTTCGCTGACATTAGATCTCTAATTGTATGACGACATGACAAAGAAAACATGACGTCATAACAGGAAATATGACGTCGTCTCAGAGCAATTTCGAAAGAGGAATATTGAAACTTCACTTGTAAACATTAACGGTAACACGTTGTACTGATAAGTTGATAGTGTTAAATTGAGGAACGTATGAGGTACAGATTTTACGTTTATAATCGATTATTTGGTCGTAATCCATCCAGAATTATTGGAGTAAGGACGATATGAAATTTCGAATCGACGCTAAAAATAAAAACAAAACGAATGACGTCACGAGTCAAATTTGAATAATTCTGTATTCTCCGAGTTTTGGGCAAACTGACCAATCAAATTCCAAGGATTTACTCTGACTGGTAATAATAACTGGTACCCAAGTCCGTCACAACGGAATTTGGGTTTTTACTGATCCGTCACGAACTTTCTCGTAAAGCTGTGGCGGAACGGTTCTGAAAGTGGCACAGACTGAATGTGAAAGAATACGAAGGAAACCCAAACAAAGAAGGATCGACAAAATAATCGTGGTATAGTCAAACAACTAGGTCTGACGTCTCAAAGGTCAGCCGAGTCCATTTTTGAGGGGGATCAGCATTCCGCATGTTTTCAGACGATTTTTAAACAGGCGAGTTTAGTATATTAGATACAAATGAAGGCAACATTGGTGTCAGCAGTTTAAAATAGCGCAGTAGGTAAAGTCTAGGTAAGCCCGGGGCATTCCAATAGAATCCCTCGTCGACCTTAAACTTTTTTTTAAATCTTCAATTAATAGTAAATTCTGAAGGGAGGTGATTATTTTTTTTTTATTTATAATTATGATGACTATTTCTACACATGTTCGTCAATGTACTACTCACGTTGAGGACATTGAAAGGACATATTGGGCATCAGACATTACTATAAATGAAAACTTCATAATAAACCTGACATCGGACACTGGTGATAATGAAGTTCGAGACGGACACTGCCAGTGAGGGAGAAAATTAATTGCATTGAAATGAAATGAATTTCAGTAAAACATCCATGAACCGATCACTCAGTAAGGGTGAAGGTCAGCCCTTTAGACAGGCAGCTGCTTAATGCAGAACAAAACAAATACAGAATGCTCTTAAAGGGGCTTTCTGTATTACTTTTTTTCTTAAATTATGCTGCCGCCTGCCTTAAAAGTCAACACTTAGTTTTTTGGGTTTCACATTTAGAGATGTTTCATGGTAGATATGTAACGATACAAATATATAATGGTTGAAATGAAATTGGAAATAAAAGAATAAAACCCCTGAAAACAAAACAAAGAGGTTAAATCCAATCAAAATATAATACTAAGTAACTATCTTTAATATTTTATTAGCAAAAAAATGCGAGATTTATGGCGAGACTCGCACCCGCGCTTAATAAAATGTTCCCCGATAATATAATTCATCATGACCTGACGACTTAACCACTATGCTATGTTTCCGATAATTAATGCGCTTATCGTTTGCACCTATAGCTAAACATTTTCTTTTAAAAATGACACGCTGATCTCCCTTACAAATGGACATATATATCATTATAAAAGTGATGGCGACTATCACGCCAAATACATTTCTAGCTTTTTACTCGGCAATTGCCATGTTACTGTATTTTATCGGTAAAAATGTTTCTAAGCGTATTCTCGGAATGGACTGAGAAAATAAGAATAATTTAACCCAGATGCATGGTGATTTTGATTAATGAAATATACGAATATATTGAATATCGTTTACATATCCGTCGTAAAATATTGCATAAAATAACAATGTTCAGAATTTACAATGTCACGGTCTTGTCGATAAGGTGTCACGGTTCCGGAAAAGATTTGAAAGAACTGTCTTCTTTATAATTGATTCTGCCATACCATTTAAAGACAAATGTTGATCTATAGGTACACCAAGATAATTGAAATAAGATGCTGATTTAATATGTGTGTCATTACAACATATACTGAAATAAGATCTTGCTTTCAGTTTATGCTTTGAGACTAACCAAAAGAGTTTGTCTTGCCTAAATGTAACGATAACTTGTTATCAATTAATCACTGGCTTTCTCTGTGCATATCTTCAGAGAATGCAATTTCCACAGAGGACAAATGTTAGCCTGAAAACAAATATGGCAGAGTCATCAGCATAAAGCATAAACTTATTTTAACAACAGCTGACATGTCATTAACATAAAGTAAAAACAGGAGAGGGCCCAGAATATATCCTTGTGGCACACCAAACACAAGTTTCTGTAGAAGAAAAAGTTCCAGACACATCAACAAGCTGTCGCTGATCAGTACGACGAAAACCAGGTTAAGATGTCCTTTCAAAGGCCATGCACGTTGGGTTTCGTTAAATGTATAGAGTGGACTACTGTATAAAAACATTTTGCAAATCTAACATTGCCATGCCAACAAAATTGACATTTCCAATTCTTTTTCTCATAAAATCAGTGAGGTGTACCAAACATGTATCGGTGGAATAGCCGCTTCTTAAGCCTGAATGGAACTTACAAAGTATATTTTTGCTTCTAAAATAGGATTCAATTTGGTCATATACAAACCCTTCGAGTATTTTAGATAAAACAAAACGGGACGGTATTCCATCTAAGCCAGTAGCTATTTTGGAACAAAGGGAGCTCATGTTATTCCGTGCTTTGGCTTCTGAAACAATTGAAAATCTGTAGCTGGCAGGAAATATCACTTTGTTTCTGTGAAAAGAATGTACAAAACTTTGGCCATATTGCTATATAACTTCGGGTAAAATCGTCTACAAGCGTCCAGGCAACAGTTGTATAAAAACCATTAAAAGTCTCAGCAATTACATTTGTATCAAAGCACACACAGTCACCAATTTGAGCATGACCTGGATGAAGCTTGTTTTGAAGGCAATCCAATATTTTTCCATAAGAAAGTAGAGTCATGTTTATTTTCCTAAAATGTTTCACTAAAGAAGTCTCTCTTGGCAGAATGTACAAGAGGTTGGACTTTATGTCTCAGATTTTTATGTGCATCGTAGTTTTCAGGGGATCTGTTATTACTAAACACCCTGAAGGCTTTGTCTCTTTCTTTAATTGCCTCTAAAATATCCGAATTCATCCGTGGTTTTGTTCTGGTTTTTTATCCTAGCCTGTTTTATAGGAGCAGTATTGTCCACAATTTGTAAAAATAACTGTTTAAACGTGTTCAATGCATTATTTACATCAGTGGACAATAGACCAGATAGAAAATCTTCTCTGTATATTTATCATAGACCTGAAAATGACATTCTGGTGAGATCCAGACTAAACTTCAGTAGATTTTCTTGTGTAAAAAATCAAACTATAGTCACTAAATGAAGTATTAATAACACGCTAATGGTTAGTTACTGTTGGGGGACTATACAAACTTCATTTAACCTCACCATAGCAACCACTTAACCATTTCCTCTATAAATACACCTTTCTACGCTTCTTGAAACCATTGTAATAAATATGGAGCAAATGCTCTATTTATCACAATGGTTTCAATACTGTATACACAATTCTAACAATGGAAAAGTAGTAAAGTCAAGCAGGCAAAGCCACATGCAAGACGCAACCACCACCAAAACACCGATAGACAGCATGACACACACACTCAACCACACACCCAAACGCACACACACACACACACGAAATGAACACAGAAAACACCAAAAAACACACAAGAACCAGGGACAAACGTTCTACACATGAACAAATCACAAGCACAAAGACGCAAGGCAAACAAAAGGAAGGGTGACAAAGAGAGTACCGCCTTGGCACGGTCAGTAGCAAAAACACCACTGGGGGGTTTAAACCGGTTTACGGACGTCCTAACCTCACACTTCTCTCAAAGTCACCATAGCTTTACAAATATTGTAAATAAAGGTATCCCCGCTGGACTTACCCACAACATAGACAACGGTGAACACAGGACAACATGTAAAACATAGCATAATAATTGTGACAATCCGTCAAATATGTACTCAATGACTTTGCTGAAGCCAGAGCACCAGGCCCCAGTTCCACGAACATTCTTAAGTTATTACTTAGCTAAGCCTGTTATTTAAAAATTACACAAGAGCATAACTTTTCATAAATTAGTGTTTATTGTGACACAAAGGGGTAAGAGGTTTCCTCAGTTATCATTTTAAAAATAAATATTGTATTTGATACTAACTGAAGGTGATCTAATTCAAAAACAATATTTAAGAATTTTTAACAGACTTAAGAACTTTACAAAATTCATTTTGGGTTTAATTAAATATTTCATGCAAAAGCCGTCTTTTTCTATTAAAAAATATAACAGAATGTCTCTAAGGATTGTGTTTGGATAAAATAATTTCACTTATCTTCTCTATATGCAAATATAATACCCTTAATAAGTTAAGCCTGGTATTAAGTAATTACTTAAGAATGTTCGTGAAACGGGGGCCTGCAGTTAAGCCGTTAAGGGCACGACAGGGAAAAAGTAATACATGAGTCTGGTAAGCTCATCCTGTATCCAAGTTTAAGAGTATATTATCATAGAGTACTACCCTCGGCCTGTCATCGCGCATGCAAAGAGGGAAGCGTAGCTACCGACTGTAAAAGGGTCGATAACCAAACATGCAGTGCGTTGCAATATAATAGGATCATAAGTTTCATTTGTTCTATAAAATGCTCCTTTGGGTCTAAAATGACGGGTTTCTGTCTTACCCCAAATGACTTATTCACAGCTACTCTGACCTCTGAATAGTCATCGAGTACATGTCTACAAGTCTATTCTTTTTCAAACAAAACTGTTGTACTTATTTAGTATCCACTAGTATTTGCATCTTCTTGCGATTTATTTTTTATAAAATGTCGGTGTAGAAGTGTTTCATATATTTTTCAGGTAATTTTAAATTATGACGTCATTTAAATGATGATGTCGCTTGTTTACCTCTAGCGTTTATTTTAAAGTCATTTCATTTTGGTTGACATCGTTATTCATGTTGTGAAGTTGTCTGGAGGGGAATTTTATTTACATTTTGACTCTTTGATGAAAGTGGGATAAGGGCGAGGTTGGATATCCGTAAACCAGGTTTAAGCCCCCCCACCCCACCCCCCAAAGTAGCTGATTTGGTTACTGGCCGTTCCAAGGCGGCACTCCTGCTTTCAGCCTACGGTCAATTTTGTTGCTTAATGTTTAATGTGTTTCGTCTTGATATGCGTCCGGTTATGTTTTGTCTTGTGACTTTACCGTTTCTTGTTTAATGGTGTTTGGTGCGGTGTCATTTCGGGTGTGGCTCTCCCTGTTTGACTATTTTTCCATATTTAGTGCAGTGTCATTTCGTATGTGGCTCTCCCTATTTGACTATCTATCCATATTTGGTGAATAAACATGGGTTTATAACAGCAAGTCGTTGCTTAATGCAGGGTGAAAGTAATACAAAAAGCTCCCGTTTGGAGCTTTCTGCACAATTTCCGTCCTGTTTTAAGCAACAACCTGCTGATATAAAGACCAACGATTAGATTTATTTGAAATGGTCGTTATAGTGAGGCTAAACCGTATCAAAATCATTATTTTCAAACGAATTCAAATTAGCCGGGGATCATGGGATCAGCCGGGAATCATGGGATCAGCCGGGAATCGTGGGATCTACGCTTTCTTCAAGGCTGCAAACAGTTGATACTTCGATTGTAGAAACTAAATAATTCAGCAGTTCTGGGGACAGAAAAAAGAATCAATGCTTCAATCTGCAAGATATTGTGTCATTAAGAATGATGTTTATGTAGGCTTTTTTATGTCGTCATAATGGAATTAAGTATTGATGTGATTGCACATTACACGGCCAGATAACTGAATAATCGACCAACTTCATTCCTTTTCATACAAAGCTCCAACTGCCTTACAATCGCATAATAGAGAGGATTATAAAGAACAACAGGGGGAACTCATTAAGCCTTTCACCGCCAGCGACGCAAAAATGCACCACGACAAATAGAACAGTCCCTTTTCAATGCGGTGTCTGATCAGGGACTTCACTATTTGTCTCAAAGTCTATTTCTACATAAGTGCTTTATTCCTTTGAACTTTGCATCAAGTTATCTTTATTTCCTTATTTTACTGAATGATTTAACAATCTTGGATGACAGACGACACTCAGAACTTTGGCGCCGAAAGGGTGGAGTGATAAATAACAGGATTTTTATGAAATTAGTGAAAATCGTGAATCTTAGAAGACGGTTCAGCGCCATGTACAAAAGCACGGCTATTTCTTAAAAAAACTAACAATTTGATCGTCATTTTAACCAATACTTATGACCCGTGACGTGTGATATAGCGGTTAGGAAAATAGCGACACCATAACCTCAGGTGAACTTTATTTCTCAAACCTAGAGATATGAGAAACTGGCAGCATTCCCATCGACTTCTAGACCCAGACCATTGGCTACTCTCCATCTGGTATCCCCTTAGCTACGAAGTTCGTAGAATTTAGCTCTATATTTATACAGTTAGTGAACCAGGAAATGTTAACCAAATTGTATAATCGGCCTTAAGTTTATAACAGACGATACACTTTAAATGATCATTCATTTCCTCTTCAATAGTCCTTTACCCTTAACCTGCTGCCAATCTCCATATTTACATGGCAATATTACAGCCCTGCCCTACCCATTATAAGAAAACAAAAAAACTGTTATAAGCATGGATCAACATAATATTATAATGTCCAGTCTCTAATGCACGTCTCTTCAATAACTAAAGTTCATAATACGCGTTGCTGTAATTCCGATGAGTCCAGCGCTGGTGGATTCAGAAGGACAGTTCATGTACCAAGGCTATCGTTGATCTAACACTCGGACATCAGTGTAGATTGACATAATGTAACGTCCAAATTTCTTAAGAACACTGAGGTTCTCCGAATAAGCTTTGAAGTTAGTGAAGATGTACTTCTCCTAAAAGTCGGCGATAGTTCTGTGATTTGTTGATATAATAAAGATACTGACACTTTATGTAATTATTTAGTTGTCACAGCTATCAGGTGACTGAACTTGCCGTTATGTCAGCACTCGACAGTTCATTTAGCTATACATTTGACAGTTCCGTTCACCGACAGTATTCGAATACCGTGCTACCAGGCTGTAGCAGCAACGTCGGAGGCTGGATATACGCTGATATGACGGCACGCTGACGTGAATTGTACAATCTAACTCAACCTTCGATGCAACAAAATGACCCTCAACTAGTTGCACATGGCGAACATTTAGAATTACGCATTAGTCCTAAAGGTTAACCTCATACAATTCTATTATCCAAGAATCTTAAAACCGATAAATGTTACAATATGATTTGCCAATGTCTCAGTTTGACAGCCTATTTTGAATAGAAAGTTTGCTCTAAGTTTGCTCTTACTTGTGAAATATTCATCGTTCTGATTGTTATAGTGCTTTTTTATCAATAATTGATTAGATCTTTAGTCTCCTATACGAACACCTGACTTGTATTAAACATTCATTAACTATACCTCATTAATACTGCAATTCATTTTATCTTAAAACCTATACACAACAATAGACACGAAGAAAAAAAACCAACACCAAACCACATTTCTTAAATCTAAATTACTACTAAAATGTAACTGACCAGCAATATTTACCCGATATAACCTTAAGCTGCTGCCAATCTCCATATTTACACGACAATAATACAGACTTACATTGGGTGTAGCTGAGACGCCTAGTAGCTCAGTGTAGCAACGTTATATGTCGCACCGACACATGTCTCAAAGCTGACGCTAAATGTTGGAACCAACGCTAAATGTCGCAAAACCTCTTGACGTTATATGAAAAAGTAGTAAAGTCAAGCAGGAAAAGCAACACACAAAACCCCACCATCACCAAAACACCTATAGAAAGCAATTGATATAGCAATTTATACTCACACACATACAGTAGAAAGTCACAAACAAGACGCAATCAACACGAACACATCGATAGACAGCAAGTCACATACACAAACACACGAGAAGAACACAGAAAACACTAACAAATACACAAGCACCAGAGACAAACATGAACAAAACACAAGCACACAGACACAAGATAAACAAAAGTAAGGGTGACAAAGAGAGTACCGCCATGGCACGGTCAGTAGCAAAATCACCACTGGAGGTTTAAACCGGTTTACGGGCGTCCTAACCTCACACTTATCTCAAAGTTACCCTAACTAAAGAAACATTGTAAATAAAAGTATCCCCGCCGATATGTCTCACCTGTAACGCTATATATCAAAACAAATGGTACTGTCGCTATATATCGCAACATCAACGCTTAATGTCGCACTCCTTTATTACTTCCTAGTTTTAACGTATCCTGGAACATTGATCCAGGGCTTACCGGAATGAACCGGGCATGACGGTAAAGGCCCGGTCTGACTGTTTCGGTTTGAGTGGTCGATGTATCCCGGTTCAGATGTGTTTAGACGTGGAATATATTTGTTGATTAATAATATAAACCTTTAATGCGGATCGAAATCAGACTGAAAGTAAAGCAAGTGTCGGAATCGGAAAAAGGAAGGAACTTTCTGTCTATACAGTTCCTGGGCTGTGAACCTATGACAAGAACGATGAAGTTCAACAAAAACTAGAGTTTGTTTTTGAGAAACACACATGTCTTCCCCGCTACCCCGCCCCCGCATCCATAAGAGGAATGAATGTTGTAATCAAGGGTTGCGTTTTAACAACCAGATGACCATCCTCACATATAGCTGGATCATATGTAAAATTTTGAAGTAAATCACTCAGATAGTCTAGGAGGAGTTACCTGCACAAGAGTCCTCACATATAGCTGGTTCATATGTAAAAGTTTGAAGTAAATCCCTCAAATAGTGTAGGAGGAGTTAGCTGCACAAGATATTGTCGCCATATATTCTATACTAGGAACATAGTGTTGAAGCACAAGATGTTTTTGGTATATATTCTATATAAGGAAAATAGTGTTGGAGGAGTAAGCTGCACAATATTTATTCGCTATAAGGAAAAACTACAAAGGGCCATAACTTCTGTCAAAATTGTTGCAGCCAAAATTCCAAACCACGTGACCATCCTTACATATAGCTGGTTGATATGTAAAAGTTTGAAGGAAATCCCTATAATAGTGTAGGAGGAGTTAGCTGCACAATAATTTTAACGGACAGACGGACGGACGGACGGACAGACAGAAAGCACAACATCAATATGTATCCCTCCCCTAAAGGGGGAGACATAAATACAGGAGTTAATGTCAAAGTTTCAAGCTACGATTTCCAGTGAAATTGAGTTACGCCTAGGTCCTATAACTCGAACTGTTGTTATCTCGAATAAATTTGTACATTCCCCGTATGAACATTTAAGCTGTCTTTTCATGCGACCTATAAATAACTGGGACCTGGATAAGATTCTGCCTTTTATCAGGATCTAATCTGTTTATAGCTCGGTCAGTAGTTTTCCAAATATCGAAAATAAGTAATCACACCAAAAGACCATTGATATAGCAGGTTCATTTGAATCAGCATAATATCAAATCAGGAACATACTTTCATTGGGCTGCGAAAGCAGCCCAAAATTATACGGCTTTGAATTTAGCCCATGCGTTTCTGCGGTCCTGTGTTTCTATAAATGCCAATCTTTTTAATAAATATGGTTTACTGTGAGACAAGTTTTTATTTATATATATTCATTTATTTTATTTATTTTCATTCATATATTTTTCTCAGCATATTTTAGTCGGGGATATCTCTTTCTTTTCTGCCATGATCCAGTTTCAGTGAAAATGCTGGTGAATTATGTATAAATGATTAAAATCACATTCACAAGCATAGTTGTCAGCGTGGTCTAGGGGTTATAACGATGGACTAGGAAACGTGAGGTCGTGGGTTCGATCCTCGGTGGAAGCTAAATTATTTTTTTTCTCTCATATTTTCTTAGCACCCTTAGTATACGTGCTTTTGGTTTAAAACCATTTTATACATAACAATATAAGACCTTTGTTTGCATTTTGGCTTTGTTAAATGTATTTAGCTGAGACATTGTTGACCGTTTTGCACATTTCACCATTGTGAATTTGAATTTGCTTCAACTTAACTGTATAATTATCTTATACTAGCCTGTTCTTAATTTGGGGACAAAATAAATGAAAAAGTTAATGGGCATTGAGTCGACCTATCGGAATAATTTCATGTAGACTGTAAGTATGGGAGTTTGTATGCCTTGTGAACATCACTTAATGTGATAATGGTTTCTACGTCAGTATGTTTCAGCAAATGAATAACATTGATCTATAACGTAATGTGTATTATTGGTGTCAAACACAGGTATTATGCATCATGGCTCATTTAAACATTCCCCCGTTTCTGCTACATGTATTAATTCATGCATAACAGTCATGTTTTCCCAATATTGCTTCCTCTTTTTCTTCTATCCTGCTTAAATACATGTTACGCAGCCATTTTACGCTTGCGTAAAGCCTTGCTTGTTCCTTTATGTAACAAATACTTCGGAGCTGGTCACGTTTTGATTTGGGTATATTTCTTAAATGTACCAATAGATACCGGATGATGTATATACGATCTGTTGGTTGCAACAAATCCTACACCGGCCTCTATTCTGACATGTCCCATGATCCAGACATCCTCAATCCAGCAGTATGTCGCGCTATGTGCCACAGACAAAAGAAGTTCAGTAACTGTTCTTGGGAACGCATATGCATAACCAAGCACATAAAGAGGAAAGTTATCGTAAGGATACTCTTCGTCTGTTACAAATGTTTTCAGTCTCTTGTTCTTTATCGCTTTTGATTTAATAGGTATTCCAAGCGCGTATGTGTCCTCTTGAATGTCGTCGAGACATTTAAGAATATATGGTAAGTCTATGAAAGTGTCATCAATGAGATGAATGACGTAAGAAACGTCTATACAGTGGAGGCTTATCCACTTGAGCATGGCCATTGCCTTGTTGTTTAGGTCCCTGTACGTGTCTATTTTTCCAACCATCAGAAGGTCTTTCTTACTCTCATACTCCATCTTTACCTTATTGTTTACATCTGTATCTGAAGAGATACCAACTATGAAAAATATCTTACAATTCAGACTCAGCGCAAACTTTCCAAGCGTTTCTCTTAATATATTTCTGGTATCGAATCGATCCACGCTGCTGTAAATGGGCAATATTGCTTTTAATTGTCCGGCTGATTTGCAAAATGAATTGAAAATACTGAAATTGAACACGTTGGATATGTCAACTGTGGTACCGGTGCCCTGTTCAGGATAAACGTTTAAATATCTTGCAGTATTGGCGTCCTGCATGGAAAAGTTCCAGGGTGATTTCCATAATCCTTTCCACTGAATTATTTCTTTTTCTTTTTCGGGTTCCGTAAATGCCTGGTTACTAAAAGGTTTCAATCCTTGAAATCTTACAATCATAAAAATTATTAACACAAATACAATCAACGACGCTCTGACGAAAATGTACTTCATATTCGTATATGGTTTTAAGTACATGCGTATCACGTTTGTTTTTGTCCTCGTCTACTCTTCATTAGTCGGTCGTTATGAAATCAGTGAAATACTCCAGTTGATATACTAATCCTACTACATGTACATGAAATGCGACTGTAATTGCAAACCGTATTCCGACGACATCGAATTTACTTTAGTTCAACAAAAGTGGTATCCTCTTTTTAATCCCGTCGAACCAATCTACTGCGAGTCATCTGGTTTATACTATACTTAAGCTATACTTATACTATATCAGGCGCGGATTTAGAGGGGGCGAAGCCGGCGTATGCCCCCCCCCCCTTCCACCTAAAAGTGCCCAAACAATTTTTTTAGTAATATTTTAGGTCTATATACAATAAAACCTCTCTATAACGACCACTAAATTGTGTTAATTTGTTGGTATTTAGAGCAGGTGGTTGCTTAAAGCAAGGTGAAAGTAAAACAGAATGCTCCCATAGGAGCGTTCTGTTATACTTTCACCTTGCTTTAAGCAACCACCTGCCTTTAACACAAAATAATTGATGTAATGTAGTGGTCGTTGTATCTACTAAAATCAATAAAACAGTGATTCAGTTGGAGTGTATTATTTCCCTTACCCAATGAAGCCATTTTTCAACACGTATTACAAACACACTATTTATTTATGTCATCAATAATAAAAATCACCCCCACCCCCAACACACACACACACACACACACACACACACAATTTCTGCGCCCCCCCCCCCCCCGCCCCCAATCTGAAATCCTGGATACGCACCTGCAAACAGCATGGAAAGTGAATCCGATCAATATCATGTCCGTGTCACTTTGTGGCCAACGCATATTCAAACCAATATACAGTTGAAATTCGATATCTCGAAATCGGATAACTCAAACTTCGAGATAACTCAAAGAAAAAGATCGGTCCTTTCAATATTAACAATATATTCTAAAATGTATCACTACGCATATCTAGAAACACATGTGACAATTGATGCAATTGATCCTATAGAATCTTTCAGCATTTCTTTCGGTCGACATTAAGCTGTTAAGATTAGAATTCGGATGACTTGAACCTCTGTTATCTAGAAGTAATTTGTATGGTCACTTAAAGTTCGAGATGTCGGAAGTTCAACTGTATTTAGTAAAGTGGGAACTCGTCCTTTGCACTAACTAGACATTTTGTATTACTTATTCGTCAACCATACCATGGTTGGTGGTCGATGTGACACATAACCTATACCAATTGACCTAAGTTTTGTCAAGAAAATGCAGTTTTCAGAAGCACGTGCGGATTGACACGAGTCGCTCTCTGAGGAAATACAGTTGAATGTCGATATTTCGAACTTCGGGAGCTTTCAGAATTACTTTAGCCCTGCCTTAAGCTGTCACATGTGTTTCTAAATATGACGATTCTAAAGAGTGGTCACAGTATAGGGTTCGATGGAGAAATAATGGAGCTATTCCTGAAAATGTTTAAATTTGCACACCGTATCTGGACCTCTGGCAAACATTATTGTTTTCCAAAGCAGGATAATTATTTAACCATGAGGTAGCTCAATGCAGGCCGAGAATTATGAAACCAAAACAAACCAAAAACAACAACAAAATAGATACTGTCTATCCTTTGCACACATTTGACATGACATATTTCCTTCCTCTTTGGCAACCACATTACGGTTTGGGAAGCCTGGTTGGAAGCTTCATCAAGGAAGTAAAATCATATATATTATACCAGACGCCACTAATTGAGAAAATGGATATTTAGTATATTACAGTCAGTTAAATCATAATCGTACCACGACTATGTTGAGATGTGATCAACTTTATAAGCTGATTGGAATGATAACAGTTTTAAGTTAAATTTGATAACAAACATTGACCATCAGACACTGTGCCCGTTGCTCGAATTGTGGTATGGATATACATGGCTTGCAAAGCAACACCCCAATTTCCCCAGAACGCCAACTTTCCAAACTAAAGTTGAACTACGATATCTCGAACACGGATAACTCGAACTTTGGGATAACTCGAAGTAAAAGTTCGGTCCTACCAAAATTTACAACACAGAATCGCTCTAAAATGTATCACTGCGCATAGCCTATCTAGAAATACATGTGCCGGTCGAAAGTAATGCTAAAAGATCCTACACAATCTTAGCATCGCAAAGTTAACTCATCTCGTGTTGAAAAAAGTAGTCTACTAAAATTATTGTTTATAACAAGTTCACACTATTGAATGAGTGTTAAGAATGACTTACAGCACTGCCTAAGGGCATGAAACACTCTCAGAGCTACAGATAAACGTGCGTACAAACATACTAAAACCGACATTTCTCCACCAAATCCTACACTGTGACCACTCTTTAGAATCGCCTCGAAGAGACGATTCTAAAGAGTGGTCATGTTCAGTATAGGGTTTGGAGGAGAAATAATGTAGCTATTGTTGAAAATGTTTAAATTTACGCATCTTATATGGAGCTCTACACTCTGAAGTAGAGGGTTGACAGTATTGAGAGATGGTTAGACCAGTTACATGCAAATATATGCAATCAGGTCAACATGCGATGTAAGTGCACAAAGTTCAGCAAGTGACTAACTGGCAGTTAATGTACAATCGACACCCAATCCCATTTCACTGTAGCAAATCTAACTGTCCTCCAAACAAACACTGGATCCATTCCACAGAATTATACAAAGCCAAACTTCAATGTACCGCAAAATAATCCAAACACAATGTATAGTCCAGTCATGATTTGTTTGTTTATTTGTGTTGATTAACGTCGTCCGTTTCTGCACATTATAGTCTAATTGGACGGACCAAAGAGACAGGATCGGATACAGAGAAACCAGGGTGCGATGCCCTACTCTTATTGTCGATACAGTTTTTCTTATTCATGTGCATGTTCTGAGTAAAGCACTGACACATCAAACCTTGGTTTATAAAATCTCGATCGAGGGACTTGGTTCGGCGGAGAATCGAACTCGGGATCCATGATAGTGTAATCGTAAGCCAGTCATGAACACTAATAATTGACCATCCTATGTGCCCCTATGTCCACCTCCATACAGACCAGTCGACATTGGGCCTCTGTGCCCATGACCATCACATACATAACAATTACTATGCTAGTAGTAGTGGAAGTTCAGCTGTATTTTGGCGAGTTAGAAAAGTTGTTAAATGCGAGCCTTGGCGAACATTTAACTACTTTTCTGACGAGGCAAAATACAGCTGAACTTCCAAACTATTAGCTTAGTAATTCTTTTATCATGCAACTCCAATAGAAATGAAGAAAAAAGAAAGATTGTTAAAGCGGTTTCCTCCCCTGAATGAAAATACACGCAAGTACGAATTACGTGACGTCATATTGGCATGCACACTTCTTCTATGGTAATGCAGTGACGTCATCGACTTTTACAACATAAACAAACTTGATTTAATCCTTTCATATGGACAAATAGTTGAGACAAAGGTGAGCAAATGTGTTAATTTGATGTTTATGTTTAATTATGCCTTTTTCGTCCTTCTGATTTCCTCCTATTGGCTGAACCAAACTTGCATTCTAGTCGGGTCAGTACACATGCACTATACCTCACAAAATACAGCGTCAACGAGGAAAATATTATGCTAGTAGGAATTGACTGTATTCGGTGACGTTGCATGATAAATACTAGTAGTATAGTCAGTCTGAAGCCCCTCTGTGCATTGGTACATATCCAACATGTGACCACTTGTAATCCCAGCACTCACACTCTACTTCAAAATAATGCACAAGTCAACCATTCTCCAGTTGAGCGTTCTGTTTTACTTTCACATTGCTTTAAGCATCCACCTGCCTTTAACACAAAATAATTGATGTAATTTAATAGTCGTATTAGAGAGGTTACACTGTACAACCTGCTAGATTCGGAAAAAATCAAACTTTTAAAAGGTATGTTCTGGTATAAAACGGGAAAAAATGGATCACATTTAAAGCCATACTTTAGTTTTAATAATTTGGCTGTCACGTAATTAGATTTAGACATTGCTTAGTGCCACGTATGGCTATTTAGACCCGGATGTTTTAATACCTCAAGGTGGGTTTTTTTCCAAATACATGTGAAATTGTAAGCTTATATATGAGTGACGTGTTACTAGTCTATGGAAAGTCTACTGTTGGTCCAGGGCCACCGGGGCCGAGTGGTTATGGTTTTCGACTGACAATCGCTTAATTAACCCATCACCGCTATGGTTCGAATCTCGGTCTGGGCATTTGTGTTTTTCGTCTGAGGAAGACTTCCAGCTGACTTGTGATCGATGGTTCTACCCGAATGTTCTTCGGTGCACAAAACACTGCAACTTGTTCTGTGCACAGAAGAACCTCTTCCTTCGCATGTAATCAGCTGGATGTCGTGATTTGACTGAAATACTGATAAAGTAACGTAAAACCAGAGAAAAACCAAGCCAAAACTGTTTGCCGTAAAATACATGTAGTGAGAAATCGCCATACGAAAGGAAAGGGTGATGGTCGTTTCGTCGACCTTCCCGTTCGACGACCTTCCCGTTCGTCGACCTTATTTTATATAGTAGACCCAAAGTCGGTTCGTCGACCTTATTTTATATAGTAGACCTAAAGTCGGTTCGTCGACCGTATTTTATATAGTAGACCTAAAGTCGGTTCGTCCATCTTATTTTATATAGTAGACCTAAAGTCGGTTCGTCGACCTTATTTTATATAGTAGACCTAAAGTCGGTTCGTCCACCTTATTTTATATAGTAGACCTAAAGTCGGTTCGTCGACCTTATTTTATATAGTAGACCTAAAATCGGTTCGTCGACCTTATTATTATACAGGGATTTGGGTTTCACACCTTAGTAACAGCTATGTATTTGATGTTAGCTTTTCAAATAGGTGAGTGTCAGCAATTATTGCAAAATTGCAAACTGCCAAATCATAGTTCAGACCCAGATCAAGATCACGTTATATTTGATAAAAAGTGGTAGATTCTATGTTAATCAACATTTCTTCATCATTATGAGTGTTTTATCAATATGATATAAACATTATTTGTTTGCTGGCAGTTATCGCACACTGTCGATTTCATAATTTAGACCCCGATCTAAACGAGTACCATCATATTTAATAACAAAAGCTGATACGCGGGACAGAGCACTCGACTATTCTCAGTTATGTTAGTGCAAAAATGCTTGAAAGTAGACTACAATGGTGCCAAATGATACTAGAAGCAACTATTCAATGTTTCAGTAAAACTATCTATAGTAGTATTCAAGATTCTGGATCTCTGAAAACTTTAATTAAAAGAAACACCTAAATTAAAAAGGGCAATAATTTCTGTCCCAATGCTTGACTGAGTCATGTATTCTTGCCTACAGATGACGTTTGTGGGGGTGAACGAGTGTTCCAAGTTTCAAGGCTTTATCTCAAAGGGTAATATCCCCATTCCACTGAGCGGTGGTTCCGCTACGCTTCGAAATTTTGGTAAAAACGCCGCGAATCTTAGCAGGAGCGGCAACAGCGCAGTAGAAGCGCCCTGGTCGTAGTAGAAGCGTAACAGACGCTTCTTGATCGCCACTTCACGGCGATTGTTTTGACCTTGCTCATAACAATCGTACCATCATCGCCGTGGACTCGAATCGCCGCAAAAGCGTAGTAAGAAATTGATGAACGCAGCAGTTGCCGCAGCGTGAGTAACGTAGCGCAATTGTAGTCGCATCGCAACAAAAGCGCCGAGATATTTGTCCGCATACAAATGTTTTTTCACACATTTGCAAACAGAGTATACCCAGATCAGACAGCTCCTATTGGAGCCGTCTTATCAGGGTTTCCTCTATTTGCTTATAACATGATATAGATATGATTTTACAGTTTTTGTCAAAGCAAAAACATTTCTTAAAAAGGTTAAATTTTAAAAAATGCAGCTAATAAATATTCATAAAATAATACTTTCTTACATGGATATTGAACAGGGAAATGTTAATGCTTGAGTCACCCAATGAAATTCTTAGCAAAAAGAAGACCTAGATCAGGCCCAACACTATGTTTTTCTTGATCTGGGTCTTCAAAACAATTTGATCCATTTTCTTCGAAGGATGATGGTCAACTGCTTCGAAAGCAATTTAATCACCTATTTTATATAGAAACGTTCCAAAAGCACAACAGAAGCGCAGCTCCTGTGCTTAGGTCGAAGCAATGTCGTAACAGCAACGTAGTAAGCGTAGACGAAGCGTAGCCTGAAATCCCGTGTCGTAGTGGAAGCGTAGTAGAAGCGTCTTTGAGAGACATCAAGCGCCGTAGAAGCGCAGCAACATCTCGACAGGATCGTAAATAGCGCAGCGAGATCGTTTTTGAAGCTGCGTACTATAAGCGTACTAAAAACGCCCAAGTCCCAAAATTAGGCACATGGCGGCGCTTCTGTGGCGATTTGGGTGATTTTGGAGAAGCGCCATGGTCGCCATGAGCGCAGTGAAAGCGCCGCTCAGTGGAATGGGGGTATTATGTAAATAAATGGACTTTAACAAAAACCTTACCAAATATTCTACATTAAAAAGGGCCATAATTATGTCAAAATGCGTGACGGAGTTATGTTCTGTCTTGTCTACAGGTGTAGTGTGTGATGGTGAACATGCTTTATCAAAGTTTCAAAGCTTTATCTCAAAGGGTTATGTAAATAAGTGGACTTTAACAAAAACTTAATTTAACCAAACATTAAAGTAAACCAAGTACTCAAGAGCTGTCACAGGACAGCGCGCTTGACTATTCTCAGAATTGTTAATGTAAAAAAGCTTGATAGTGGACTAAAATAGTGTCCAATGATACTATAAGCAAGTAATCAAAGTCTCAGTAAAATATCTTTAATAGTATTCAGTATTAAATGAAAGAAAAAAACTTATGTAAAAATGGGCAATAGTTTCTGTTAAAATGCTTGACAGAGTAATGTATTCTTGCCTATAGATGAAGCATGTGATGGTAAACAAGTGTTTCAAGTTTCAAAGCTTTATCTCAAAGGGTTACCAAAAACCTTAACCAAATATTCTAAGTTAAAAAGGGCCATAATTTGGTCAAAATGATTGACTCAGTTATTTACTCTTGCCTACAGATGAAGTTTGTAATGGTGAACAAGTGTTCCAAGTTTTATTTCAAAGGGTTATGTAAATAAGTGTACTTTAACAAAAACCTTAACCAACAATTCTAATTTAAAAATGGCCATAATTCTGTCAAAATGTTTGACAGAGTTATGTACTCTTGTCTACAGATTAAACTGGTGGTGGTAAATAGGTGATCCAAATTTCAAAGATTTATCTCAAAGGGTTATTAAATAAGTGGACATTAACAAAAACCTTAACCAAAAATTCTAAGTTCAAAAGGGCCATAATTTGGTCAAAATGCTTGACTGAGTTACGTACTCTTGTCTACAGATAAAATTTGTGGTGGTGAACAAGTGTTCCAAGTTTCATAGATTTATTCCAAAGGTTAGAGGCAAAAAGTGGACGTTGTTGTACTTTCTGATCCTTCGAGATCATGAATTTCAGTACTTTTTATTCTGAAAATTGAATACCGCTTAAGCCGGTGCTAGGATGCGTGAGCAGTGTTGCACTTTCAATTACTGCTCATGAACAGACTCAATAAAACCGAGTCTGCAATGTTCCCCTTTTGTATTGTAATTTTTGCTTTCGGGGATCACCTCTCTTCAGAATTTAACAAAAACCTTAACCAAGGTGTGACGCGGACGCCGACGCCGACGCCAGGGCGAGTAAGATAGCTCCACTATTCTTCGAATAGTCGAGCTAAAAACGGCCAATATTCTGTCAAAATGCTTGACAGAGTTATATGTACTCTTGCCTACAGATGTAGCTTGTGATGGTAGACAAGTGTTCTACGTTTCAAAGCTTTATTCAAAAAGTTAAAGGCAAATGACATTTTATACTTACCTCATAAAAAAATTAACAACAAACAACAAAAATCATAAGTATCACGTAAATGATAGTTGTTGTTCACGGATTGTACGGTCTTTAAAATGCCACGACAGACAGCGACGATGATCGTATGAGATACCTGTATGACATTTTAATGATAAAAAGGATCGATGAAGTCTTCGTCATGGCATGGATCGTCTTAATGTCAATTCATTGCTCTGTGTTATTCACTACCCAGGTGGTCGTATAAACTGACTGCCCAAACATTTATTTTTCAGACAATACTTTTACAGTAAGGGTAATTGCGTTTATGACGTTTATTTTATTCTTGTGTCAGTTATGGTGTCACATCTTGTCTTTTGTTTTCGATGCATTTGACTGAGTATTGGTTTAATGGCACTGCGACACATCGTGTAAAAAAGTGCAGATATGATTTCGTTGATGAATAGGCAACGGACAGTTCTGTGAAAGATGTGTGTACAGTACAAGCCCCGCGGACTTTTTGTTTTCCGCGGCCCATCGCAATTTTATCCAACGCGGACACGGGTATTTTTGTCCGCGCTGATATGCGGTCTTCCGCAATCGAGCGCGGGTTGTGATGGGTCCGCGCTGGTCCCTCCGTAGGGGCACTCGTCGCCGGGCGCGATCGTTATCACCGCAGGTCGCGGTGGTATCATCGTGGACCACTGTGTACTACTGCGGATCGCGCTTGACCTTACCTGGATTGATATTTATATCCTTTTCATCCTTTTATATCCATTTTCACGGCTTATCTTTCTCTTTACATGTATATACATCCACATTTTGCAAAATTGATATGAAATGTATGAAATAAAACACTCGAGAAATGGTTCGTTTAGACTAATTCCAAACCGAAACTGTTCTGCATTCGGCAAACACAAATTAATTCATCTATTATTTTTGGCGCGTTTGATTGTACTGGAATATAACCTGTCCGTGAATTGTCTGATTCGTTTCTGCATAATATGGGTGCGATATTCTAGTATGCTTTCTATTTCAATTATTTGTTGTTCAATACGTAAGATGTTTTATATAGAAACACGGAACACCCGTTAAACACAAAACACACACACAATAAGTTACTAGGTTGTATAACTTGTATCAGGTTTGCATACGTTTGTGCACATTGTTAGTGAATTCATCTTCATTTCGACTCTATCTTTTAGGTTCCAATTCTAATTCCCAATCGATTTTGTTTTCAGTTTCACATCAGTGTAAATTTTAATTATCAGAAATCTACTGGAAACGACCAACAAAACCTATAATTATTGATTCTGTTATGAGAATAGTCCTGACTGGTCTTCTTATGATTTCTGTATAGATCTACATGTATATAAATATTGTTCTGGCAGACGAAAGAATTGAGGGATTTTATTTACTAATACATCTAATATCAATTCAGCCAGGTGAGTTGTAAAGTTAGAAGTTTTCTCCATTATTTAGTCTTGGTTCGGCAGCTTAAATGTACGTTTTAACCAGTTTCAATAGCCATTCGAAGAATACTTGTATGGTTGTTTTATTACCCTTGTGCTTAATATTTTACTGTGTACAAATGTACCTGTGTACATGTTTTGTCTTTCTGCTTGATGTACATGTACTGCATGTTTAGATTCTGCTCAATCGATTCACTGCCATGATGTACCTGCATCCTATGGATTAAAAAAGATAATCCATTTTTTTCTAAAAACGTAGATATAGATGTAAACCAGTTTTTGGTTCTGGTTTGATAATGAGATATTGGACGTCTGGTCTAGATCTAAAGTGTTGTTAATGTCATGGCAACCGAATTCTGGGAGTGAAGGGGCATAATTAAATTAATCAATGTTATTAAAGAAGCGTATACAGTATGTACATGGTTTATCAAACCACGGACCTCGTACACCCACATTCTTTCGTTAAACGGATATGTCTAAACCAACGTGTCGCCTGCTTAAATTCCATGACGTATTCCTTATCTAGAAATAGATCACAATTTCCCCATTGTAAGTTGTATTTACTATTAAACCCTTCCATGTCAAACTTGAAAACTCTAATGTTTGCAAATAGTTTGGATCCTGATCAGACGCCGCGTCTGATAAGGATCCAAACCATTTGACACTTATATTAAAGTTTCTAAGACCCATTCCTCCATACATGTAGGCTCAATTTGGATCCAACTTCTTTGAATAAATCTACCGAAAAGGAGCATTAAGTAGATAAAATTATTGTTTTTAGAATTTTGTAATTTGAAACCATTGTGTTAAATAGAGCATATACTCCTATACGTGTAGGAGCAAATGCTCTTTTTATCACATTGGTTTCAACAGGTGACTTTTACAGATGCGTAGAAAGGAGTATTTATGGAGGAAAGAATTAAGTAAAAACTATCATAATTTTTTTTTAAAGAAAAGTAGATGAAACATGTAAGCAGACAATGATTTGACAGTGACTATTTTAGTGGATTATTACGTCATAATGACAGTGAAGGGGTTTATAGCATACAGTACAGATTACAGCAAACACCTCCTTTCAACAACACTTTAAATGAATCCCCAAAACTTACAGTGGAACCTCTCTACATCGATACATGTACAAATAAAATGTCTGTTATAAGACAGGTGGCAGATTAATGCAGGATAAAAGTATTTTTGTCCTGCATTAAGCGGCCACTTGTATTCAAAAGATCCCATGTATTCCTTACTGGGTTGTCTCTTGAGAGAGATTTGCCATGTAACTCCGATGAGCAACAACCTCTCTACAACGACAATACAGAAGTTTATATCCCCCAGAGTGTTGCTTTGCAGAGGTAATACTGTAGTTATCATTTATTAATATATACGTACAGCAAAATATATCTCTCATACATGTACGCCAACTTTCTTTCTTTTTAAAAGCATATTTCTTAATTTAAATGCCAATTTCTAGTTTTAAAGTAAGCCGGTGGTCTAATATTCGATGCGTTTAAAATGTAACTGCCCCTGATAATAACAAAATTACTGCAAAACCTTATAAAACGAACCCTGTGACCATACCGAGAAAATGACCTGATTAGAGAGGTTCTCAAACCGGTGTAGCGAAGTAAAATAACAATTCAAAACAGTTGAATTGGCTGTCATTTAAAAAAGGTGGTAACTAAACACAGGATACATGTAGCTCCAATATCGGTTTAGAAAGATTATCGGTTAAGGGGCGGCGATTGTAAACAACCATTCTTAAAAATGTTGATTTGACGATCGTTTAAAACAGATGACAGCTAATTGCAGAATTGAAGTAATTTAAAAAGCTCCGTACTCTTTCTGCATTACCGATTTCCTGTGTAATCAACCGTCCGTTTTTAGAACAATGTAGGTATTTTCTTTTTTATCCTTTGCGAGCAAGTAGAGCAAGTAAAATAAAATAAAATTTGAAGGGGACAAATGTCAGCCATATCCTCCCATGCCCAAATAGGAGAACAAATGTCCTAGAGAGAAAATGTCCGTATACCGAAGGGTAGATACAATGTACAACAAGAAGCTGGAATGAATCGGCCTTCAGGAACGCCCTATACATTACCAGCTGAACTTTGGAAAAAAGATCCCATGATCTGGCCTTTCTTTGAAATGGAAGACATTCTTATTTATGTGTTGGACATGCCTCATATGTCGAATAGGGGTACACTCAAAAGCCCTTTACTACAAAAGCTCCTCATCTAAAAGCCCCTCACTACAGAAGCCCCTCGATCAAAAGCCCCTCACTAAAATGGCCAAGGCTTACAAAAGCCCCCCACTATTTTTGTTAATTAATCATTATACTTCAAATATTTGGACAAAGTGGACCAAAATCAAAATTACAGCTATCTGGATCTACCCTGTTTGCTGAATGACCAGTTTATAAAGATTCATTAAGTAAGGTAATTAGCACACTCTATACTTATAAAAGTAAACATTGTAGATCACAAGGAGGAGATTCCTTATATTTATTTCAAACAGGGTAGACCCAAATCAAATCTAAAGCTATATGATCTAGTTCAACCATGTTTGCTTTGTGACAGTTAATATAGATCCAATAGCTATGGATGATGTAATATTAGCCATATTATTTATAAATTATTATAATATTACCCCAATTAACTTAAACACAAACTTTTTCCATTTTCTAATTCCTTAACTTTCTTAAATTTCAAACAGAGTAGACCAAAATCAAAATACTGAGCAATCTGATCTGGATCTACCCTGTTTGCTCAATGACAAGCTTATAAAGATTCGTTAAGTAAGGTTATTAGAACACTCCTTTTAAAAGTACACTTAACAAAGCACTTAAAGTTCAATTAATGTTAGTATTGTTTTTTGTGAGGGGCTTTTGTAAACCTTGACCATTTTGGTGAGGGGCTTTTGCAAGAGGGGCTTTTGTAGTGAGGGGCTATTGTGATACACGCGTTGAATAATTTAGATCAACAGTATTTAGAATTTTAAATCTCGTTTTGTTTTAATAAGATCTAGATATTAAGATATACATGTACAGTCTCACGGCGTTCATTTATGTGTTGTAAAATGTCTTCTTTCTGGCTACTGTAAAGTACCATATCAGATCTAGTAAAAGTATTTTAGTATAGATCTAGATCATATCAATCTAAACTGTCTTTAGAACTAGAATTCGTAATAATCTAACTGGTTTTAATCGGTAGGGTTTAATTATGCTTAGCCATAGATCTAATTAGTCAAAGCATAGTTATCTTCTATTTTTCGGGAAACTGTTTAACAAATCATAACTTTAGACAATTGGCACATTGTTAGGTAGTTCGGTTTCATTACACGCTTTCCTGTTGCGTAATAATTCATAACTTTGTTGACAGTGGGTGATAGATGGCAGATGTGTGACACTGACCCTTGCCCCCTGCTGAGAAATTAGGGGATTTAGTGACCATCTTGCACCTTTGATCGTTACTATTTTCTTATGTCTAGCTAGTAAATTACAGCATACATGTATTTAGGCTGAGTAAGTAATATAATAATATAGTCTCCAACTGCCTAACACAAATCATTTTCAGTATATAAAACAAACAGTTTGTATTGTTAAATGCGGGAAATAAAACTACTGACATTTGAACACTGTAGAACCAGACAAGTTGGCTCAAAAAGCAATCATCTGACCAGGGTCTTCACTGTGTATTATTCAAAATCAAATAGCTAAGTTAGGTCTTATATAATGAATGGAATCTACAGTTAAACAATGACGGGCCATTCCACCTTAAAATACAAACCTTCTCTAATATAAACGTGTTTTCAAGCATTTGCAAACAGCGTAGTCCCAGATCATACGCATGATCTGGGCCTACTCAGTTTATTTATGGAATTGTAATAGGCCCGACTCTACAATTTCTACCAACATCAAAACAATCTTGTCTACAAATGCCATTCAAAACATTAGCTTATAAATATTCATGATATCATTATTTCTTATATGAATACTGAACAGGGAAAGGGTTAATCAGCAAAAGTAACAGAATTACAAGAATGTTTTCATAGTTATACAATTCATAAAACTATGTTTATTAATTTAAAACTCTTAAATGATAAGACTCAGATCAGATTTCTTAAATAAAAGCTGTTTGACCAGGAGTCTGTTCTGTTTGCTTATCCCTTTACCATATATAAACAATGTCCATGCCTTTGCAAACAGAGTAGACCAAGATCTGAAGGCGCCTATTGGAGTCGTATGATCGGGACCAGCTCTGTTTACTTGTGAAATTATATAAGATCTGACTCTACATTTTCTACAAGTACCAAGAAAAGTCATGGACCGCGTACCTACACCATTATAAAAATCAACTTATAAATAGCATGATGTCATCTTTTCCGACATAAATATTAAACAGGGAAATGGTTGAAACCCACCGACAACCAAACTTTAGGTTACGCTTCAGCTAGAGATCCGCACGTCTGACATGACCCGGCAACAGAAGTAAAAAATCTGAGAGCATCGACGCTTTTCACGTGCTTGCAAACAGAGTAGATACGGATACGATGGCTCTTATAGAAACCGTCTGATCAGGGTATTCTGTTTGCTTATGAATTTATGTTGAATCTAACTCTATAGTTTTGTTCCAACACCAAATCAGCCTCAGTACATAAGCTATTTTAAAAATAAATTTAATAAATATTCATGATATCGGCATTTCGATTTACGGACATTTGACCCCCGGACACTTGCCCCCGGACCTTTGCCCCCTATTTGGGGCCTTAAAAAAGGGATAAAATATAATTTTGAAAAAAGGGTGGCATTTCTTCCAGTGGCATATATTCCAATGGCATTTTTCCAAATCAGGGTGGCATTTTTTCCAGTGGCATTTTTTCCGGTGGCAGTTTTTTTCCAGTTGCATTTTTCCGCACACCGCATTAAGCAGTCACTTGCCTTTGAAAATGATACACTAACACTAATTCGATGTTTTACGCGGAAACAAAATTTAGTCGATTTTTATTTTAAAAGAAGACAGAAGGAAACCCGGTAAGAAAACAAAAAACATTTTTAAAAGCAAATTATTTCAGCATAATAAATGTAGGTAACTTGGACATTCTCTATAGGACCCTGAAAGTTTAAAAAAAAATAATATGCAGATCAACCCTTAGCCCGCCGAGCGTGGCTTCCTTAATATTTACAAACAGTTTGTATACTGAACAGATGATGAGTTCCCCAGAGTGTTACTAGGGTCAAATATGTTTGACTCTCATTTTTCTGTTTGTTTTCAACGAACTAAAGCAATGCTTATTTCATTTATTTTGCAGACTACATTTTTTTCAGTATAATAAGGGTCAAATGTTTTGGTCATACATTAAAACAATGATCGCTTTGCGTGCTCTACAATGTACGGAAACTACCTTGGTGTTTCAGCGCAGGGGGTCATTGATTTATGGTCATCATTGTGTTAATTATTTGGTCATCAATAAAGTTCCGACAACTTTAAAGAAAGACTATCGGGTATTTCCGCTCTTTTGCTACTATCAAGATGTCACAGCTCATTGGTTCAGTATCTTTAAGACCCACCCATTGAAAAGACATAATCCAATCAACTGTCACCTATAGGCGTGTCAATCACCAATAATTGATATTGCTTTTCATAATTGATGAGCGGCCATCTATATTTCCCACAATATTAAATATAGAATGAATGGGTATTATGTATTCAAAATTTCTTCATATTGTACTTTAACCCTTTCCCTCATAAGAACGTGTTTTCACGCAATTGCAAACAGAGAAGGGTCTTCTCTGACCTCTTAGAGGAGCCGTCTGATCAGGGTCTACTCTGTTTGCTAATAGAATTTGATAGATATATTTCTTTGCTTTGTTAAATAGCTGCAATGCCCCCCCCCCCTTCCATATTTCATTTATAACTATTTTTGTCCATGAATATTCAGTAAGTATTGAAATTTTGAATAAACTTAGAACAGGGAAATGTTAAATAAAACAATTTCTATAAGCTTGAAATTGATGTCGGTGAGGGTTTGACGTTAGGTTTAAAACCAGTCAATGTTATTTTACATGTAAGTATTATTTTAAGAAATTGTTAATACAAGATATCCATCCATGCTATCAGATCGAACAAGGCCTTATAGACCAGTTATATTGAATTTGTCTGTTGTTGTCGTGGATACATAGCATGCTACGAGCACCTGTGAATCAATACAGGGGCACTGTATGAAAATGAAATATTTATCATGTTTTAGACTTGGTTATTGTCTGATACATAATTAATAAGCCCATAATATATTTCCTCACCGTCCCTGTCCCTCTCTCTGTGTACAATTGTTGTTGTTTCTAAGAAGTCCTCTCCCCAAATAAACATTTACAATGATACGCAATCACAAGGCCAGAAGGGACGTCAAAATCTCTCTCACCCCCGTCTCTCTCTCTCTCTCTCTCTCTCTCTCTCTCTCTCTCTCTCTCTCTCTCTCTCTCTCTCTCTCTCTCTCTCTCTCTCTCTCTCTCTCTCTCTCTCTCCCCCTCTCTCTCTGTCCGTCTCTTCCACCTCTTACTCTCCCTCTCTGTCTGTCTGTCTGTCCCTATCTATCTGTCTCTCTGTGTGTCTCTCTTTCTGTCTCTGTCTCTGTGTGTGTCTCTCTCTCTCCCCCATCCTCTCTCTCTCTCTCTCTCTCTCTCTCTCTCTCTCTCTCTCTCTCTTCCCGCAGATATGAATGGATTACGTATGACTATCTATCATTTCAACTTTTATATTGGTATTGGAGTAATAATTTCCCCAGGACGAATGGCAATTTATGCTTGACAGATCCTATAAGAAACCAATGCACACCCTGATCATACAGCCTCTAAGAGCTGTCTGATCTGGGTCTGCACTGTTTTTAAATTGCGTCAATATATGCTACTAGCATGAAAAGGGTTAATATGACTTAAATGAATAACATTACGATCGCAGCTTTGAACTCATCTGAAAGACAACGACATACCAATATTTGGCTATCTGTTATTTCAGGTGGCTCATTTATACAGAGTAATGATTTATGCAGGCGACTTCTTTGCGCCGTTTCAAAATAAATTATAATACAATAAGCTACAATAGTTTTCATCTTATTCTGATATCAAATTAAATCTTGTAGCTGCACTACATGGTCGGTCAAACAAGAATAGCTGTAACAGTATAGATTATTAGTGTAGATGCGGTGTATCAGTGTATTAGTGTAGATGAGTTTGGAACTTTATAATTATTTAATCAACTGTTTGCATCTCTTCGTCGAATGATACCCAGTTCAACCCTTTACTCCATAGGTACTCATTATAGTGCGTTAATCCATTCCTCCACTCAAAAATAGTTCCACTTGATACATTCATGAATATGCGCCATAAGAAATATTTCTATATCACAGTAGACGGCAGGCTGAGAAAAACGCAAAATGGTCCCATTCAGCCTGTTTTAATCAAACATCTGTCTTCAATACTGAACACAAACTATGGAGTAAAGTGTTAAGGTTTCAAAAAAAAGTATTTCAACAAATAATGGTTGGATACAACTCTCCACCCCTTTACCCTTTCCCTCATATAAACCTGTTTTCACGCATTTGTCAAGAGCATAGACCTAGATCAGACCGCTCCTAGAGTAACCGTCTGATCAGGGTCTACTCACTTTGCTAATAGAATTTAATAGATCTGTTTATTTGCTTTCCTAAAATGTATACAATGCTCCACCTTCCGTAATTCATTATAACTATGTTGTCCATGAATATTCAGTAGGTACATGTACATTTGTATTTAAATTTGGAACACATGTAGAACAGGGAAAGGGTTAATACGCGCGTGGGGTCGAAAAAAATATGACCGAGTGCTCCTGATATCTATAATCTCTGCGCTACGCATTTTCTGAAAATCAGATTGTGAAAACAATTGCTGCAGATATTTTGTATCTATTTCTTTTTTCTCGAGCATTTACAGTCTGGTAATCGTTAAAATCTGACTATAAATTATAGTTTTAGCAGAAAGAAACCGTTTCAGTCTCGGGTTTTGGGTGAAGGCTATCTATATACGTATGCTATCTAATTTCATTTTGAATTCTAGATCTGACAGTATATTCAATATGCGTTTCTTCAGTTGAAAAAAATGCACATGTGTGTTTATATGTACATGTAAGCTTTTGTATATATCTTATCTAAATAATTTATACCTAAATCGATTAAACGACTGCCAGTCATAAAGGTAGTGTCCGCGGTGATGCCCCGCAATCCACGCTGATATCAGCACGGACAGCGATGGCTCGGCGGCGATAATATCCCGTAGGGTAAATTTCGGTCCGCGGTGGACACAGAATTTGTCCGCGGTGATCCATAAAAATTGTCCGTGCTGGAAACCCGCTCTCAAATAATTTTGTCCGCGCTGGTAAAACGGAAAACAAAAAGTCCGCGGGGCTTGTACTGTATATGTATTCATGTGCATTTTATTTGTTCTTCTTGAGTTGCTATGGCATTTGAATACAAAATGAATGAATGAATGAATGAATGAAAGACTTTATTTAAAGAGGGTTACCCGGTTAGTCAACAGACTAATCTACCCCAGGGCCCTCTAAAACAAGCATTTCATACAAAATATTTAACAACAGAAATATAATAAGAATATCTGTAATGTAAAAGACAGGACAGAGTAGCCATATAATGCACATTTTAATCGATTAAAACAAACCGAGTGCGAATACTAGTTTGAAAAAGTGAAATATGGCATTATAATACCAAGAAAAGAAACTTCCACAGAAATTGTACAATCTGGGATTACTCAATTCTTAGCCTCATGTAATACTCTGTACAGTCTGTACTCATGTAACGCATGAAAAAAAATCATAGTGATAGATACTAGAAAACATATTCACAAAACTGGTTTATCAAAACAACACTGTATGTATATGCTAAGGAAAGTATAAAAATATTGTTCCCATATTTCAAACAGGGCAAACCCAGTTCAGAAACTCCTGCAGATTTTTTCTGAAATGGAATTGTTCTGTTTGTTAATGTTCAAGACTAAATTTGTAAATCGTCATTGTTTCACTGGTTGTTTTACACTGAATTGCAATAGAAGACCTCACAATAGAAATGATTTTGAACAACAACAGTCCTTTCAAATCTATGTAGGTATTGAACACTTGATAGTAATTAGCAGTATCAAATTATTGTTGATATTTGTTTTTTAAGATTATTTTAAACATTGCAGACACAGATTCGTGCTTTGGAAAGCTTTCGATAGAACCTTCATTGTTCAATAATGGTTGTTTTGTGAAGAAAAAAAGGCTAAAATTGATTTAAAACTAGAGTTACTTTGAGAAAAGGAAAATGGTTATGAACAACAAAATAGCCAGATATGTACATATAGTGTTAAGCGTGTATGGCATCTTGAGATAGTGGCTCAGAACATGCAATATTAATTCAGCGCTCTGTATGAAAAAGACGGTGCTGAATAAATAACACCTATGGTGTGAACATTTGGTCTTTAGAAGATGAATGAATGAATAAATGAATGAATGAAAGACTCCATTTAACGAGGGCAGCTCAATTAGTCACTATGACCAATCTACATTGAGGCCCTTAAACAAAAGCATTTTATACACAATACAAAACAGTAAAACACAGATCTATATGCACAAGAAATCGATGTTCAGAAATTCGGTAATGTTGAGTCTGATACTTAATAATTGTTGTATGTTTCAATTTTTAGATCTATTCTTTGAGGACGCCGGCGCGGATTTAGAGGGGCGGAGCTGGTTTACCCCCCCCCCTAAAATGCCCAAAACAAACTTTTAATTAGTAATATTTTAGATCTAGATCTACTAAAAATTAATAAAACAATGATTTAATCTGAGTTTTGATTTATTTCCCTCACCCAACTACGCTCTTTTTGAACATGTATTTCAAACACACTATTTAGTTATTTCATCAAACATAAAATCTACGCCCCTCCAGTTTTTTACGCCCCCCCCCCCCCCCCCACCCCTTTAATATGAAATCCTCCATCCGCACCTGAAATGTCCCTCCAGTTTTTCCGTAGAAACGTCAGTTCATTATATAAGTGAACAATTATAGATAATAGAGTTAAATAATTTATACAAAATGTCCCCCAGGACTTCCGTACAAACCATTCATAATGTTGAAGTCATATTTATACACATAGAATTTACCACTTTTTTATTATATATCTCGATCTGGGTCTGAACTATGATTTGGAGGTTTGCGATAATTGCCGGCACGCGCCTATTTGAAAAGCTAACACCAAATTCTTAGCTGCGACATAGGTGTGAAAAGCTAATGATATATAATGATATGGTCGACGAAACGACTTTAGGTCTACTAAATAATATTAGGTCGACGAAACGACCATAAATCAAAGGAACGATAACCCAACATAACCTCATACAAACTGATCTGCGGTGAAGTCCCTTGCTTAATACTCTTTAAATAACCCTTTCCCTGTTCTATGTTTATTTCAGATTTTAATACCTACTGAATATTCATGTACAAATTTGTTATAATGGAACATGGAGGGTGGAACATTGTAGCCATTTTAGCAAGTATAGAAACAGATCTCTCAAATTTCATAAGCAAACAGAGCAGACCCTGATCAGACCCTAGATCCTCTAGGAGCCTTCTGATCTGGGTCTACTCTGTTTGCAAATGCGTGAAAACACGTTTGTATGAGGGAAAAGGGTTAAGACCCGGTTTTCTATAAATGTTCAAGATTTTTGCAAACAGATGTGATTGTCAATATAATATGATATTTAACAGTTATATATAATTGAGAATTGCCATCTGCTTTTATTTTAAAGATTCACACCAACTTTACAGGGGTCTAAAGTTGATTTTATTGATCGCCGCATGAGCGGCGATCACTAATGGAATGCTCAAAAGTATTTACCCATGTAGGAGGGGTAGCGACAAGTTTTACAAATTGGCTCATGAGAGCGTGGCAGAGAATAGTTTCTATCTGCATTATTGATGTAGTGAAATATGTGATGTAAAAACCTTCATACGATGTTTAAAAAGAAATTTATCAAATGTACAATAATAACAATAATTATGACACTTTTTTCGTCGAAGTATCGACATTAAATGCCAAAAACAGTTTTGTAAACATAAATGAAGCCGGGTCAAAGTCGCAGAATTGAAGCCGGGTCAAAACTGTAGTCGTGCACCTGTTTGCGGTGCTCTCGTTAGATAGGACTAACGTCACTCGTTAATGGAACTGAACAGGCTATATTTAGGTCTATGACCATCACCGCCCTTGTTAGAGTTTATTGATTAAATTATCATGAGAGTGATAAATGTTGTAATGAAGTTTTATTGTTTAATTTATTTTTATTTAAAAAAGTCGTTTTATTTTTTTTATTTAAAAAAGTCGTCAATATAGTAGCATGATAACTTTATATACATCTTCAATTTCTCTTGAAGTATGTCTGGCCTGATAGCGTAGTGGTTACCACGGTCGCCTATCGTGCAGTCAGCCCTGGTTCGATTCTCACCGCTGACGAAAAAAAAAATTCTCTCTTTTTCCTTTCTATTTTTTTTCAATGGCGGTTTGGGTTTTTACTGGGATAGTTAATGATAATTATCCATATTAAGTGTTTTTTCTTTCAACTTATACGTTATTTTTGGATGCAATCTTGGTCAAGTTCAAATATGGATCATGTCGGGTTCGGAACTAGGTCACTACGTCATTACACTCTAGAGGCTACATATTTCGTTAAGTTTTTAATGAAATGTTGTATTCCAATTGTCTTAACAAAACAGTTCCTTATTAAAAACCTTCCTTGTACACAAATTTCCCGGCGATCCAATGCCTTGCATCAGTATTCGTCTTGTAATTTAATTGTTTTTGGAACGTTTACAAGTGTCACTGCAGAAACGATGATGGGTGGAACTGATCAAGCTTTTGATTGGTCAGATTTGAGTTCTCAAGCTTTTGATTGGTCAGATTTGAATTCTCAAGCTTTTGATTGGTCAGATTTGAGCCAGGGGCTCAAATCTGACCAATCAAAAACTTGAGAACGAACTCAGACTCAACTAAAAGCTTTATAAGCATGGACCCAGATCTTGATTAATTTCATCAAGCTGTTTTGAACTTGCCAAACTTACAGCGTAAGCAAAAGCAACCCGGCTTGCTTGCTGACTTGGCATTCGAGTCTGGTTTGGTTCGATTCTTAAGAACTACATAGAATTGTGTGGGAATCCCTCGAAAAAAATACATTAGTGACATCACGAAGTAAATACAGATCTGTATTTACTTCGTGGTGACATATTTATTGTGAAATAGATTAATAGCGAGCACAGCTCGCAAGAATGGCCGAAGGCCATTCTTGCGAACGAAGTGAGCTCTATGGTAACGCGTAAGATATAATTTCGGTTTTGTAGGCTGTACATTGTTAACCTGGCCCCAAGGTTATAAAACTGCCGAGTTTGAACTCCGTGCTCAGAAACGAACTCTGTGCTCAGCCTGAGATCGAACTCAGAAAAGTCGAGGTTATAAAAAATCTTGAGTTGAGTTTGTTTTGAGTCTGAGTCGATTTCTCTGAGACTGATACTGAGCAGTCTCAGAGAACATACTCTGTTCTCAAGATGGCTGCCCACCTCAGATTTCGCAGACGAGAACAAAGAAATCGGATTGAACGTGTCCCCCGTTGGTTCAAGGACCGGTCTAATCCACTGGAAGACCTTGATCCATCTTCAGTTTTTAGAAGATATAGATTTTGTAACCCTGCACATGGATATATATTCTGCTAACATGCTCATAAAACTATAATAAAACTACAAATAACTGAAGTTAAAATTGAAAATGAAACTCTATTTTTTTTTCAGATTAGAGTAGATCTAACAATAAATTATTTTTCCATTTTATTTTTTTTTGCACTTTCAGTTTCTTGGCATTTGGGACTTTTACAGAATGTAACTATAGATGTACATCCAGATGGCATGTTGTCTCATTAATGACCTGTAAGACAGCATGCTAATTTGTGACCGGATTGCGTTAAAACCGAAAGTAGCTTGATATCCTCATTTAAAGTACACAGTTGTGAACTAAGATGGAATGGTACTTGTAGGAGTAATCTAACAGGATTATCCAATCAGCGGGTCAGTTGCATGAATACTGGAATTAGGGACTCTGAACTACGTTCTGTTAGACGGTATCAACTATCACAAAAAAATAACATTCTCTTTTAAATTCTCAGGGTAACTTGATGCTTACATTTCAACTTTACACTGGGTTTTATACAGATTAATACATAGGATTATACGACGTATAGATACAGATACATACTATTCTACATTCCGGCATCATAAAGCACGACAAACGATAACTTGCCCAGCATAAAGCAAATTTGTCACAATCCTTCATCGACCAGCAGTGTCGTTTTGCGTCGAAATAAACAAACGGTCAAGGACGCAAGGGGAGTTAACCCAAAAGGCATATTTGTTTGACAGTTCAGGGGGCTCCTTAGGTAATATTTAGCGGATCCAGTGGATTGACTGCGCACATCGAATTAA
The DNA here is from genome assembly GCA_963576725.1 of Azorinus chamasolen. Lineage (NCBI taxonomy): Eukaryota > Metazoa > Mollusca > Bivalvia > Cardiida > Solecurtidae > Azorinus > Azorinus chamasolen. The sequence continues at coordinate 3,931,626 of OY755249.1, forward strand.
CCGTGTTAATCAACAATATTTTGTAAATATACAAACGTGACTATATTTTCCTATAATATCCCAATATCAAATTATTTTTAATAAACTCTGGCATTTACCTGTTGAGCTGGTTAGTTATGGCCAACCAAGTATTCTGCCGGATCTTCCTGGTAGACTCGGCAGATGACGCCCCCTTCAAACTGCCGAATAATACCTCCTCTTTTTCGACAACGAGATCAATCAAAGTGGACTCTTCTAGAGAGGTCCACTTTGATTTTTCCAACTTTACGCAAGTCGCCGATTCGTCAGTCATTATTAAAAGAGACGTAAAGCAGACGGTTTGTTTACTTCCGGCATTTGGGCCGCTTACGCAAATAAAGAAATCGACTCCGAAATTTTCTCCGCTGAGAACGAACTCAAAAAGTTGTATGACCTCGGTCTGAGCAAGAATCTCCGCTGAGATCAGAGTCTGAGTATGGAGTTCGTTTCAACATAGTATGGTGGGTGACATGATCGTCACTAACCAATTAAACATACATTAAATAAATTGCAGCTGGACAGTCACTTATATAAGTCTGAAACACAAACATCAGCCAATAAGATGTCACAGTTTTGGACCAAAAGTAGCTCTATCAACCGCTTTAAGACTTGGATATGTATTAAAGGGGGTGTCCCTACATTTGACGCGTTTCATAAACACTTGAAATATACAAAAGTCAGTTGTTTATATATATGCTGAAATTAAAGAAGTATATCACAAAAAGCCCCATCCAATTACCGTTTATAATGACAAAACATCCAAGTGTTTCATATCGGCGATCCCGGTTTTACTCCTCGATGTTTCAGTTTTATTCGGTTTGTGTTTTAGTTTCGTAACTGTTCGCCCTATTCTCCAGCCACTTCCGAGAAAGCTATTACGAAAACAATGAAGGGATCGGGTGGTCATCGGCAAAACGCGGAAGAATTGAACGGAAAAGGTCGATAACTGCTTTAAGCTGTCACATGTGTTTCTAATTATGCGGTAATACATGTAAGAACAAGTCTGTATTGTAAATTTTGAAGTCACCGAACTTTTACTTCGAGTTATATCGATGTTCGAGTTACTTAAGTTAAATATTTAGAAGTTCAACTGTACTGTCATTTAAAATAGATGTCATTGTAGAGGTGTTTACCTTTGTGTCGATAAGCGCGACCTGAAAACCGTTTACAAACAGCTTGTATCCAGTTGAGACACCTTGGAACTCGTCATCTCATCAGAACTCCAAGCTGTTTGACACTGTACCAGTTTTGTATAAGTGTCAAACGTGCTGCAAATCCAATTTGATCAGACAGAGCTACGGTGCGTACCCAAATACTAAAATTGCCATTTCTCCACCAAACCCTATACTGTAATCACTCTTTAGAATCGTCTCTTCGAGACGATTCTAAAGATTGTCACAGTATAGGGATTAGTGGAGAAATAAAGAAGCTATTCCTGAAAATATTTAAATTTGTACACCGTATTTTGACCTCTGGCAGACATTATTGTTTTCCAAGAGAGTTTAATTAGTTAATTTAACCATGAGGTAGCTTAATGCAGGGCGAGAATTATGAAAATAAACCAAACAAAACAAAAACGAAAAAAAGATAGATACTTTCTATCCTTTGCACACACTTCACATGACCTATTTCCTTCCTCTTTGGCAACCACATTACGGTTTGTGAAGCTTGATTGGAAGCTTCATCAATGAAGTAAAATCATACATATTATATCAGACGCCACTCTCTGAGAAAATAGATCTTAGTATATTGCAGTCAGTTAAATCATAATTGTACCACGACTATGTTGAGGTGTGATCAACTTTATAAGCTGATTGGAATGATAACAGATTAAAATAAAATTTGATAGCATTGAACATCAGACACTGTGCTCGTTGCTCGGATTGTGTTATGGATATACACGGCTTGCAAGGCAACATCACTATTTCCAACAGAACGCCTCCTTTCCAAACTAAACTTTAACTTCGATATCTCGAGCACAGATAACTCGAACGTTGGGATAACTCGAAGTAAATGTTCGGTCCTACCAAAATTTACAACACATAATATCGCTCTAAAATGTATCACTGCGCATATCTAGAAATACATGTGCAGGTCGAGATCCTACACAATCTCAGCGGCGCAAAGTTAACTCATCTCGTGTTGAAAAAAGTAGTCTGCTAAAATTATTGTTTGTAACATGTTCACACTATTGAATGAGTGTTAAAGAGCCTGGATCCAAAAACAAATTGCCTTGTTTCGTTCACAGGGACCTGGACCGCTTCATGGGGGTCTATATGTACTATATAATAAGGGTTCAAACTAGCAGAACGGACACCCGTGTACCACAAGTACAAATATGTATGTAATTCTTACAATTTCAATGATAATTTTTAATTCTTTCGGCTATTGAAAGCCAATATATTTTACTATGGTACACGGATATCCGTTCTACTAGTTGGAACCCTTGTTATTATATAGTACATATAGACCAACATGAAGCGGCCATACCCCTATGGTTTCGTTCACAGACGGACATCCGGGTAGATCCACCGACCTACCAGAAGCCAGCTGGAAGGCTTTCTCACGTGAAAACTTCAAATGCCCAGACGGTAATAGACTTTACATTAAAGTATAACGATATAACTGATAACGCATTATTAACATGCCAGTCACACACCGGATACGTCCTTATGCGACGTTACACATCATAACAAGACGCCTCATTCGAAAATATTAGGCAGGCAACGCTTGACATGGAAGGTAGTAAAGTGATTATGAACATTCAATGGTCCAGATAAGATTCGTAAATTAGATTATATTCAAGTATAACTTCTTTATTTCCCCCACAAAACCCTATGTTGTGACCACTTTTTAGAATCGTCTCGAAGAGTGGTCACACTATGGGGTTTGGTGGAGAAATGATGATTTTAGTATTTAAATACTCTCCGTTATCTGTAGCTCTGATTATGTCATTTTAACTGATGCATTCTAGTACCCCTTTATTTTCATATCATTAACTATTTCGCTGCCAACAGTTATGATCCAGATGAGACATTGAGTTATTCCATGTCTCATCTCGACCCATATGAATTTCATAGGTAATCCGAAGGCAGCGAAATATTTTTTAGAAGGAAATATCATACATGTACATACATGTATATTATTTTGGAAACCACCAATCTTTTTGAACAGGCACAGCATACAAACTAATTCATGGTGAATTTATTGATTTAACAGTATTGCAACTTTTAAGAACCATTTACCCCAGGACTACGGGATCTATGGTATTGTAATCGAGCGCGTTAACCCGCCGGTATATACTCGGTACATAAACGTTTATAACTTAATCAGGCTGGGAAGTAGTGCATGTGAATGATTAACTGTGGATATCATTTGCACCAAAGGTGATTAGTAGTCTTATTAATGACAGTTTTTATACTAATCGTACTACGAGGGTCTCGTATTAACACTGACATTTATATGTGATAGTTCAGTCAATTAGTAATCGTGATTATATATACATGTATATATATTAAAATACAATATAGCAATTAGTTTCTTAATTGGGACCGCCTTTGCGCAGATTGTGCATTTACGTATGTTATGATTTAAAAAGTCGTTATTTCGCATAATATATTTAAGGTTTAAACGAGGAAGTGGCTACTTATGCACATTATGACTCTTTACTGAAGTTTCATGTTGTGCTATCTCTCCTGGCTATGAAATTCTTATCCGTCAGGCCAGAGGGAAATACCAGCTAAGTATTAATCTAAAACTGTTTTTTTTAAGGTGGCGAGATAGTTTAGCCCCAGATCTCGAAAAATCATATTTAAAACTACCAAAAGCCATTTTTTCTAAGCCTGGTTGGTTAGTTATATTAATTTATTTGATTATTTATTAGAAACATCGATAATCCTATCAAAACCGACATTTGAAATCCATTTAAATGTGCCATTTTGAAAATTTTCAAACAGCGATTACAAAGTTATCTTTTGGACTAAACGTTTTGTAATTGGCCAATATGTAAATCATATGCATGTCTAGGATTTTTTATAAAACTCTCCGTTTCGGAGTTATGCAATATTTTAGTTTTAATACCCCTAAAATTCTGCCTCCTGCTACGTTTCTTTTGATGTTAGGCGAACAAAGATATCAAAAGACTGTGACACGGATCCCTCGCTGAGACAATGTTTTTTGATATGCCGAATACCGCATATAATTCGGACACAAATTACAGAAGTTATAGCTGTTTGAAAATGCCGACAACTTAAAATTTGCATTGGTGGAAAACATTAAAAATATACAAAAGAGAACCCCAACCGAGTTGCGTAATCCGATAATTATCAATAGCTTGACCAATGGAGAGCTTATATAGCAAGTAACATTTTCCACTAAGCTCCTCCTCTTTTCTTCCTCCGGATCATGTAATAAAGCTGATTTTATTGCATTTTACCCATAAATCACGTGTCGTACTGGGCTTATATACTGGGATAATGTCATCGTCAATATCACTATCGGCACTATTTACGTTATCGTCATGAAGATTGCCATTAATGTCATTTGCGGGAGTCCAATCAGCGTTATTTGTATCCCTTACGTCGCAGTTCACGTCATCATCCACAGCCACCTCTTGCGCGTATTCTTCATCATCAAGACGATCATACAGGTCACTCACATAATTCCTAACGTAACTATCGACATTGTACTCGTCACCGCTACATTCGTTATCACTCAAGGCCACATTATCAATACTTTCTGCTCTATTTGCGAAACTGTCATCCAAATGATCACTGATGTCTCTTGAATCACTTTTGACGGCACTACCACACACATCTTCAATGTTATCCGTATCCGAATTATCTTTAACATTGTCATACATTTCACTATGCGAAACGTTATCTATGCACTCATGTAAATCAATGTTGTTGGAGTATGTGCCATTGTGATTGACGTCCGACGTCTGGTTTAATGCGTCGTTTTCACCAAGCAGATCTTAATTGATGTTGTTGTTCACATCAGCATCAGCGGCAATATAAGACTCGAAAGAGTCTAAAAGATCCACTATGTTGTCATCTTCAGATACCGGTTCTAACTGTGGTTGGTAGGGAGATTTGGCTAAACCGTCAAAAAATGCCTCACTATCGCTGATTTCTTCGAGGTCGTCACGTGCAGGCAAGTGGTGAGCAATTGATTTAATGTCAAATGCCATCGTCTTTGCCGTTTTTCTGTCATAATGGTGCACCTTTCTTAAGTGTGTGATCAAATAGCTGCGCCGAATAAACCTTGAATTGCAAGTAGGGGTTGCAAACGGATAAGATTTGTTTTCCACATGCTTCTCTTTAACATGTCTCATCAGACTCCTTTTTGAAGCGTAGTCACGGCGACACAAGTCACAGGTATACATTTTCAACCTTTAACTAACATACTAGAAATAAACGCACTCTATCCAACGCGTATATATATGTTGTGCAAACATGTGGCCGTTGCACGAGATATCTGTGCAGTAGCAGAATACAAAGCACCGTTGTATTGATACTCAATGGGAGCCGTTGCACGATTTTCTTGTGGCTTTTGTTCACATGACGACACCTCTACAAACAGCTGCTACGTTGGGTCTTTGTGCAGGAAGTGAATACAAATACCGTTGTGTAGATACTGACTGGGTGCCGCTGCACGATTTGCGTGGTGGTTTTGATAATTTGTCTACACAACCGTGTAACAAGTCATTGAACAAAGGATAGTACATTTAACTACTGAATCCATTTGTAAATTGTTTTCACCGACGGTTCTGCGATTCCGTAGGGTATTTTACTATGCAGTATTATAATTAATTATTGTTTATTACAATGTTTGCATAAGTTGAAGAACGAAAAACTTGTTTCTGTACACACACATAAAGTTAAGTCCAGTTCGGGGGATAGGTCTTAAGAAGTTTATACATAGCAGATATGTAGTTTTACATTTGAAGCATTTACTGGTCAACAGCTTCTACAGTTATGATTTTCCGTATGTTTTTCGCTGCTTCCTTAGCAGCATGACGCTTTGGACGACACACTTGTTCATGCGTTTCTGTTTGTTTCTTTGTATTTTCTAAGATATCATCAGTATCAGTTGGCTTTTCAGTCACTTCTAAAGGGTATAACAAGTTCAATGGGCGGCCAATTTCTTTACCCGAAGGAACGACAACTTTCGCTGATCTTATATATCCGTCTTTGTTGTTAATTAGTTTGGTCACTTTACCAAATTTCCAGCTTCCTCTTGGACAATCTTCTTTTATTATCACAATGTCGTTCAACTTCGGTGAAAAACTAGAATGCACTCGTCCAGTTTTCCATTTCGTTTGAGTCCTTTCCCTTAAACTTACCAAGTATTAGTGTTTCCACATGTTCCAAGTTAAGTTTTGACCCTTTTTCCAAATCTGAATTAGCTTTTCAGCACTGCTGTCTACTGGTTGATAGTCCTTGTCATCAGTGATTTCGGTTTGCGGTATGTCAATATTGGGATTAAGTGTAAGAAAATGAGACGGTGTATTAGGTATAGATGAATTGATGTCATCTCCTATATAGATAAGTGGTCTTGAATTTAACACTGACTTTATTTCTTTCAGGAGTGTTTGTAGCTGCACCATAGTCAACTTTCGTCTTCCTACACTTTTTCGTAGTGACCTTTTCACTAAACCAATCAACCTTTGGTAGAACCCTCCCATCCAAGGAGCAAGCTCTACGTTGAATCTCCATAAAAGTCCTGCATTTGAAACATAATGTAAAATATCTTCATCTTTGTGCACTTTATTCCAGATACGATCCAGTATGTTACTAGTCACACGAAATTGCGCAGCATTGTCACTTATTAGCTCACTTGGTGTACGTCTTTGGGAAATGAATCGCCTGAAGCACAAGAGAAACTCTGCTGTTGTCATGTCACACACGAGTTCCAAATGAATGGCTCTTGTAACAAGACAGGTGAACAAACATATCCACACTTTTCTTTCACTGATGTCTGTCCTGACGTAGAGGGGCCCATGTAATCTAGCCCTACTCTTGCAAATGGGGTGGCTTCTGTTACACGAGTTGAAGGATATGCACACATAGGTGGCATCTTGTATGGTCCACCTTCAACCCGTCGACACACTGTGCAAGCACTGAGCACCGTTTTTATAGTGGCTCGTCCGTGAGGAATCCAGTAGCGCTTACGCACCGCTACTAATGTTTGCAACACACCACTATGTAGTATTTCTTTGTGGGTTTTCTCTATCAAGAGGTGTGTAAAGCGATCTTTTGGTGGTAACAGTATCGGAAATCTGGCACTTTCACTGAGACATGCAATTTCCAAACGGCCTTTACATCGAAGGAGGCCATTTTGATCAACAAAAAGTCCTAATGAGTTTTGAATATTTGTTTTTCTTCCACATTTGATAGCATCTAATACGTCCTTGTAATTGTTTTCTTGCACTCTTTTGTACCATAGGTTTGTAGCTTCTTGTAATTCAGTACAAGTAATGTGTCCGGTACCACAATGCCGTTTTTGTAATTTGCGCACGAAGCGAAGCGCTAGTACAGTGACTCGTAACAGTTTTGTTAATGAAGAAAACTCATTACAGTTTATTCCAAAAGGAGTATAGACCTCAGAATATTGAACATTTTCACATTCTGTCATAGACGTTTGCACAAGAGATGTGGTTTTCTTCGTTTCATGTAATTCTTCTCTGAAGTTTTCATAGGAACTGTCATTTAATTGATCGTTAGACCGTAGCCATTCATCGGGATTTTTCGACAACCATGCTGGGCCATTCCACCATAAACTATTTTTTCGAAGTTTCATAGTAGTTGTTCCTCGAGACGCTACGTCAGCTGGATTTTCCCTTGTTGGCACGTATGACAATATCACGTCAGAACACTCTCTAATTTCGTTCACTCTGTTTCTCACAAATACGGTAGTTTGCTTGTCTGGGACATTCCAATGTAACACGCACTGAGAATCCGACCATATATGCGTTTGAGTGATTGATACTTTTAAGTGTTCTTTCACAAATTGTGTACACCTTAACCCTATAACTACTGCTAGCAATTCCAATCTTGGTATGAACATCTTCTTCACCGGTGCTAAACGTGTCTTCGCAAATACAAGATTTGTAGCTGAACCATTTTCTGACGTTTGATGTAAATAAACTACTGCTGCATATGCCTTTTCTGACGCATCACAGAAACACAGGAGTCGATACTCTACAGGAGTTGAAGGCTCTGCCGTAATGCACCGTTGTGCTTTGTCCTCAATAAAAATGTTTCATTGAATTCTGCATTGTTCGAAATCCACTCTCTGAGATTCATGGCACCTTCACGAAACATTGATTTTGAAACAATATAAAGTTCTTGAGCCTCAGTTACAGTATTTGTTCCTGTTATGAGGTTGTCAACATATATGTCACCTTTGATTTTATCTGCTATGTCGCAGTTATAGGAATCCAGATGATATTCTATGGTTGCACCTAATAAAAATGGGCTTGACACGATTCCGAAAGGAACTCTGCAGAACCTATATTCTTGAATGTTGTCATTTTTAACTGTTGGCTTGTCAATGTCCTTGAGACACAAGAATCTTGTTACATCGCGCTGTTCACGCTGTAAACCAATTTGCAGAAATGCCAGCAACCATGGCAATGGGGTGTAAACAAAATTTCATTAGTAGTCCACATAAATCATGTAACATGACTGGTCCACGATACAGGCAATCATTCAAACTATTGTGTTCCTTACGTGTTTTTGCAGATGCATCGTACACCACTCGTAGTTTTGTCGTACTTCTGTCAGGTTTGATCACAGCATGATGCGGGAGATAATGTAATATTCCGTCTTTCTGTGTCTCAACTTTTTCAATCACACGTTTTTTCAGTTGGTCACTTATTACAGCGTCATACTTTTGAAGAATGTTTGATTTGTTTATCATTCGTTGAACAGAACTTCTCAGTCTGCCAACTGCTAGCTCTTTGTTGGTGGGCAGGTCTGGTTCATCACTTTTCCAAGGCCAATTTACGTGATACCTACTATTTTCAAACTTTAAAGATGTTCGGAACTTATCCATAGCAATCATATCTTCTGTTTTGTCATCTCTTACCACAATACCAATGGATTCTATATTCCAGAAGTCTTCCAATTCTGTTTTGGCAGGAAGGGAAGAATCGATGATAGCACACATATTCGTTTTACTCACATTGACACCGCAAGTTAGAATCAGCATACCTGATTCTTCACCTATTTCTTCTGAGTCTTTCAGTCTCCCACTAAGAATCCAGCCTAGTTTGGATGCAAGTAAGTACAGTCCGTCTTGTACTTTGATCTTTGTACCATGAACAAAATCCAAATAATAATCATTTCCGATGAGAATTTCAATCGGTGCCGTTTCATTTTCATGGGAATGACGTCTGCTAGGTCAACACTTTTCACGATATCTTGAACGTCATTGGACCACAAATCTTTTAGAGGTCGCCGTTGGAGTGTACCACTTATTGCATGCACGATGTTTACTGTAATGTTCATGTGATTTCCATTTTTGAGCATAACATCCAACTTTGTGTATCTTGTTGTAATTTTCTGTGCTGCTGTACTTCCAAACGTGACTACATGAAGATATTGTTCACCTTCTTCTTTGAGTTGCAATTTCTTAGCTAAGGCTTGTGTTATATAACTTCTGTGTGACCCAGAATCAAGAAAAGTATCACTTGCTCCGTGCTATTAAATTCTGGAGTTCTTATTTCTGTAAGAGCTGTTTGCATTAAAACAGTCTCATTGGTTGACATCAGTCCACTTTCTTCCACATTTATATCCTGATTGTTCATTTCGTTCACTACATGAGCAACTGAATGTTTCCATAGAAACTTCTTGAGACACAAGCTTCTGTGGTGGACATTCATGTCACCACAGTACACATATACTTTGTTGATTTTGCAGTCTTTGAACGAATGGCTATCTTTTAAACACTTGTTATAACTTGCTTCCTTTAATACGATCTTTTCTCTCGCTGATGGTCTGGTATTGTTTACATTCATCACTCCAATGATGTTGTTGACAATGTCGGCACTTACTGCTAATGCGCTGCCGTTCACTGGGTCTCGTCGTAGCCCGTGTTTTGACTCCGGTTGAGATGAGCGTTTGTGTTGTAGAATTAAATTTCGGTTCACTCATCCCTGGTTTTCGATGAGAGGTTATTCTGGTAGGTATCGATGTCGAACCTTGACTTCCACTCTTTCCACGTGCATGCCCTCTCTGAAACCACAACATAATCGTGCAGTCTTTTTGTGAGCGAACGCACAGACCACTTATTGTCTGTTCCATTCTGTATCTCCAATTGTAACAGCACATCTTCGGGTAGCTTTGATCTAATCATGGAGACAAATACATCTTGGTTGACATTTTGCTTCAAAACTTCTAAACATCCGAGGTGTCTCTGAACGGTGTCAAGCAAATTTCTCAAACTGCTCACCTTATTTGTTGCCGGGAGTATGTTTATTAGATGGTTGTAATGTAGATCAACAATCTCTTGTGGGTTTCCAAAGCGCTGCAAAAGAATTTCAACAGCAACTGCGTAGTTATCATTAGATAGAGCCAAACCCGTTATCACACCTTTTGCTTCCCCTGTTAACTTGCTCCGGAGATAATTGAATCTCTCAATATTGGAAAGGGTTTTGTTGTTATGATTAGCACTCTGAAATGAGTCCCAGAATTCAACCCATCTAGTTTTATCACCGTTGAACGATATTATCTCGATTTTTGGCACTTTCACTGTTGACTTTCGTTCCTGTGCCTTCTTCTCGGTAGTTTCATGTTGTTTCATCTGTGTCAGAAACAAATTCTGCATATCTTCTTGTAACTGAACAAGTTTATTCGTTACAGTGTCATCTTCTATATCTTCCTTTACCTGTTATTTCTGCTTAACTGATAACAATTTATCTTTAAACTGCTTTAAATCAATGTGGGTATCCATTGCTGCTGAATAGAGATTGCAATCGTCATTCAGTATTTCTTCAATGAGCTCATCACTTTCAGTTTGATCAACAGCAGAAACTAATTTCTCACTTTGAAGCTCCAACTTTTCAGTGTATGTTTTAATTTTTTCAAGACATTTTATTGCCTTCAACACTGTTTGTTTAATATCAAACTGAATACTTTCCTTATTCATTATTTCCGTTGCGGTCCTTATTTCCGCATCCAATTTATTTCTCTACCTTGTCCTCACACCTTTTATGTAGATTACACTTGCCATTTTGAATCTTTTTAACACAACACACTTTATTCCTTTGAAACACTTTTATTTTGATTCTCTTCTGATGACGGAGTATACACTTTATGTCCACATTTGCAGGACATATTCTCCAAAGATCACTTGTATTATTTTCAACTTTCACACTGGAATAGTATCCGGTTCGCGGGACCATTCAATGTGGCAAAGTTTTAATTTCCTTCCACTTTAAACCAAATAAAGCTTTTCTTTGCCACACCGATAACGTTTCACTTTGGCGAGAGTTCACAACAACGCATATATCTGTTAAAACTTTAATCCCTTTATTGATGGTTAACTTTAACACATCTTTCACAAACTTTTCTGAACTCTACTGAAAATGAAATTAGTCTGCCTTATATACTCTGCTAAGCACCGTTGCAGTTTTTAAAAGAACTATGTAAAGAAGCTCGTGATAATTCAAGCGAACGGTTACAAATATAAAGGACGGTGTATACTAAGAAATAAAGACACAAATAATACAATAAGGCACCGTTCACATGAACGGTGAAAGAAAACTAATTAATTAGTCAATTATGCTTTCATTAGATCGCTATTTGCGACACTAGACACGTGACCTACATAGTTCAGGCTACCGAGGGGGAAATATGGCCGAATGAGACAACGACTTGCGGAATGCTGTGTCTGACGCAGGGTAAATTACTTTAAGTTTATAGCTGTCCGTTGTTTTATTTATAATTATTTTTATTGTTATTATTATAAATTCAAATTGAATTGAAATGATTATTATTATTGATTTAACAGTATTGCAACTTTTAAGAACCATTTAGTGTACTATATGAGTTGAAGTTTTGACTATGACAATTGAATTTGTGTTAATATTATGTTTTAATTACATGAATATTCGTGGAGTAAATATGTAATGACGACTGTATATTTTGGCAAACTAATAATCATCAATTTTATTATTTGTTCAGGTTCGCCGAAACTTATTTCACCTATGCATTAAAGATGACGGTTGACATGCAAAAAAACCTATCTCCAATTATTATTTTTCACACCAAGTATCGAAGTAAAGTGTGAAATAAAAGCAATATAATTTGATTATGATCACTTATTCTTTTATCACACGATTATCTACGCGCATGCTCTAATTCCCCCCCCCCCCATTGGTGCCCCCGATAAGCCCTCCCCCATAAATGGCTTACTGGTCAAGTCAGAGAAAAACTCGATGCTAATAAAGTAAACTGGATTTTCACGGCTCTTGTGATATATTTAGTGGTGTTTCGTGAATGCAATAGATATCAGAGATTAGTGGCTATTAATTAAGACCAGGCGTCCACTAGGACGCCGAATGGTTCCCGAAGGGTTCCCGAATGTGGTTATCGCAGTTTCTGGATGATTCGGCATGCCTTTGGGATGTTCGGGATCCCTTCCGCGTCATTTTTGAACCCTTCGGGAACCTTTCTGGGTGATTCGGGGACTGATCGGATCGAAAAAGATTCGGCATCCAAGTTTTAAAAGTTTTAAAATTTGGACGCCGAATATTTTATTCGGGAAGGCTTCGGGGCCTTCTGAAACCCTTCTGGAACCCTTCGGGACGCTCGGGAACCCTTCGCGGTGGCTTCGGGGTAGATTCGGGGTCATTCTGCAAGGCTTCGGGATCTCTTATCCACCCCGAGCGGTTTAAGAATGATGCCGAATCGATGCAGAATGCTTCCCGAATGCTTCCCGAAGACGCGGAAGGGTTCCCGAACCCAAGCGGAAGACATTCCGAATGTATTATGAACAATTCATATACTTAATATGAAGTATTTTTATCTAAGCAAAATCCTTATAGACATTATATTATATTTTTTAAACAGAAAATAACAGTTTGTGCATGAACTATCTAATTAAATCCAGTCTGTTACACATTCTTAAATACTGTTTTTTGATTTAGATTACCCTCAATGATTATCAAATACAATATGTATTCTTTAAATGACAATTAAACAAACATCTTACAATTTGATTTTACAAAATAAACACTAATTTATGAAAATTTATGCTCTGGTATATTTTTAATTAACTTAAGTTATTACTTAAGAATGTTCGTGAAACTTGGGCTTGAATAGTCTCAGAAGATTCTGATGTCAGCAAAACTTATATCTGTAAAAGAACGGGATTTCGAGATATAAAATACAATATACAAGAAACTTAACTTATAATCGGATGTTACAAAACATCTTATTTACCATAAGATAGAAGTTATTTATCGACTAAAAAAATAGCTTCTTAACAAAATGCATTCCATTACTAACTACCTATGGATAAAATGCATGTATAAAGAACAGGAATAGCTATAAAATATAACACATCTCATTTTTGCTACCTATTATAAATAGCTTATAATAGCATGTATATAATAAATCCCTTATTCTCGTAATTATGTTTTTGTTTTAACAAAAACCAAATAAAACACATGAAAGGGAATAATTAATATGTAGATGTATGCGTGTGCGTACGTTTGTGTGTGCTCTTCACAAGTACTTGCTAAGAGTGTATTTGAGCCCCACCCAAACAGGGTCTACAGAGTTTGTATTTATATTTATATATAGATGTGTGTGTGTATCCTTTACAAGTAGTATATTTGCAAAGAGTGTACTTGTCTTTTGCAAACAGTGGAGATTTTGAAAAAGGGATTCGTGTTTGACCCACCCAAAAAGGGTCCATAGAGTTTGTTATTTTGCAACACATCTATAGCTGTAATAGATAAATGTCAATATTTATTTACATTAATTCTCATGTACACACTTATTTTTGTAGTATAAGGCTGTGTGTATATAGTATGGATATGTGTAAGTGGATCTATACTTGTACTATAGAAGCCTAAGAACTATCTTTAGATGCAAATTAAGATATGAAATGGAAATAAGACATACATGAGTAATAGTCGTTAAGAACTGACATAATTAATTATGAGAGGTTTTTAAGCAATCCCCAGTAACATATAATAGTACGACACCATGCATGGAGAGGAGAAGAAGGTAATAGATACAGTTTAAAAAGGGTACATGTATTAATATAATGCAAGCATAAGAAGGTTCATCCGGACGTAAAGGAACTGTCAGTATTTATTACATGATAATGGTGCCATGTACTCCGATCCACTACCCTTTAGGTGTTGGGAGCCGGAAGTAACCATCCGCTCCACCCGAATGAATCTAGTCTAGATATAAGTGTGTGTGACATCTTTTCCATTCCAAAACATAAAATGTGACATCGTTATATTCCCAGACTCTCAATTCGGCAACCCTTCGGCCTTATTTCTGCAACGATTCGGCATCCCTTCGGCATGTTCTGCAATGGTTCCGCAACCTTTCCGCACGATCGGAAACCATTCGGGAAGCATTCGGGAGGTTATCCTCAAGGTTTCGGCATGATTCTGCATCGCTTCGACGTCTGTTCCGCAACGCTTCGTAAGCCACTTCCCGAATACTTGCGGAATACATGCCGAATGACCCCGAATACAAAGCTGATCCCGAATGGTTCCCGAATCGAGCAAAATTTATTCGGCAACCCTTCGGCAAGGCTTCGGCGCTCTAGTGGACGCCAGGCATAATGCAAACATAAAAAATGATTTTTTCGTGGTTCCTGCCTATCATGGCACCTTAAGAATAGCCTACTCATGCAAGTGTTATAAGTGTGAGGTTGGGCGCCCATAAACCGGTTTAACACCACCCCAGTGACTTTTTGTCACTGACCGTTCCAAGGCGGTACTTCCATCTTCCCCCTATTGTATGTTTGTTTTGTCTTTGTGCGTCTCTTGTTGATAGTGTCAAATTGAGGAACATACGAGGAACAGTTTCTGACGTTTATTATCCATTATTTGGTCGTAATCCGTCCAGAAATTATGGGGTAAGGACGATATGAAATTTCGAATCGATGCTAAAAACAAAATGAATGACGTCACGCCTCAAATTTGAATTCTGTATTTTCCGTGGAAGCCGCCGAATACTATTAGTTACACGGTTATTTGGCAGGGAGTACGGGGTGGTATGACCCGGTTAGATCCCGTATTTCCTGAGGCGTTAGCCGGAAGAAATACGTGGTCTAACCCGGTCATACCAACCCGTACACCCTGCCAAATTACCGTGTAACGAATTTATTACCAGTCAGAGATCCGATTTACCTAATTAAGAAACGAACAGCTTTTATTTCGCTGACATTAGATCTCTAATTGTATGACGACATGACAAAGAAAACATGACGTCATAACAGGAAATATGACGTCGTCTCAGAGCAATTTCGAAGAGGAATATTGAAACTTCACTTGTAAACATTAACGGTAACACGTTGTACTGATAAGTTGATAGTGTTAAATTGAGGAACGTATGAGGTACAGTTTTTACGTTTATAATCGATTATTTGGTCGTAATCCATCCAGAATTATTGGAGTAAGGACGATATGAAATTTCGAAACGACGCTAAAAATAAAAACAAAACGAATGACGTCACGAGTCAAATTTGAATAATTCTGTATTCTCCGTGGAAGCCGCTGAATACGGTACTGTACACTCCGGCAGTTTTGGGCAAACTGACCAATCAAATTCCAAGGATTTACTCTGACTGGTAATAATAACTGGTACCCAAGTCCGTCACAACGGAATTTGGGTTTTTACTGATCCGTCACGAACTTTCTCGTAAAGCTGTGGCGGAACGGTTCTGAAAGTGGCACAGACTGAATGTGAAAGAATACGAAGGAAACCCAAACAAAGAAGGATCGACAAAATAATCGTGGTATAGTCAAACAACTAGGTCTGACGTCTCAAAGGTCAGCCGAGTCCATTTTTGAGGGGGATCAGCATTCCGCATGTTTTCAGACCATTTTTAAACAGGCGAGTTCAGTATATTAGATACAAATGAAGGCAACATTGGTGTCAGCAGTTTAAAATAGCGCAGTAGGTAAAGTCTAGGTAAGCCCGGAGCATTCCAATAGAATCCCTCGTCGACCTTAAACTTTTTTTTAAATCTTCAATTAATAGTAAATTCTGAAGGGAGGTGATTATTATTTTTTTATTTATAATTATGATGACTATTTCTACACATGTTCGTCAATGTACTACTCACGTTGAGGACATTGAAAGGACATATTGGGCATCAGACATTACTATAAATGAAAACTTCATAATAAACCTGACATCGGACACTGGTGATAATGAAGTTCGAGACGGACACTGCCAGTGAGGGAGAAAATTAATTGCATTGAAATGAAATGAATTTCAGTAAAACATCCATGAACCGATCACTCAGTAAGGGTGAAGGTCAGCCCTTTAGACAGGCAGCTGCTTAATGCAGAACAAAACAAATACAGAATGCTCTTAAAGGGGCTTTCTGTATTACTTTTTTTTCTTAAATTATGCTGCCGCCTGCCTTAAAAGTCAACACTTAGTTTTTTGGGTTTCACATTTAGAGATGTTTCATGGTAGATATGTAACGATACAAATATATAATGGTTGAAATGAAATTGGAAATAAAAGAATAAAACCCCTGAAAACAAAACAAAGAGGTTAAAACCAATCAAAATATAATACTAAGTAACTATCTTTAATATTTTATTAGCAAAAAAATGCGAGATTTATGGCGAGACTCGCACCCGCGCTTAATAAAATGTTCCCCGATAATATAATTCATCATGACCTGACGACTTAACCACTATGCTATGTTTCCGATAATTAATGCGCTTATCGTTTGCACCTATAGCTAAACATTTTCTTTTAAAAATGACACGCTGATCTCCCTTACAAATGGACATATATATCATTATAAAAGTGATGGCGACTATCACGCCAAATACATTTCTAGCTTTTTACTCGGCAATTGCCATATTACTGTATTTTATCGGTAAAAATGTTTCTAAGCGTATTCTCGGAATGGACTTAGAAAATAAGAATAATTTAACCCAGATGCATGGTGATTTTGATTAATGAAATATACGAATATATTGAATATCGTTTACATATCCGTCGTAAAATATTGCATAAAATAACAATGTTCACAATTTACAATGTCACGGTCTTGTCGATAAGGTGTCACGGTTCCGGAAAAGATTTGAAAGAACTGTCTTCTTTATAATTGATTCTGCCATACCATTTAAAGACAAATGTTGATCTATAGGTACACCAAGATAATTGAAATAAGATGCTGATTTAATATGTGTGTCATTACAACATATACTGAAATAAGATCTTGCTTTCAGTTTATGCTTTGAGACTAACCAAAAGAGTTTGTCTTGCCTAAATGTAACGATAACTTGTTATCAATTAATCACTGGCTTTCTCTGTGCATATCTTCAGAGAATGCAATTTCCACAGAGGACAAATGTTAGCCTGAAAACAAATATGGCAGAGTCATCAGCATAAAGCATAAACTTATTTTAACAACAGCTGACATGTCATTAACATAAAGTAAAAACAGGAGAGGGCCCAGAATATATCCTTGTGGCACACCAAACACAAGTTTCTGTAGAAGAAAAAGTTCCAGACACATCAACAAGCTGTCGCTGATCAGTACGACGAAAACCAGGTTAAGATGTCCTTTCAAAGGCCATGCACGTTGGGTTTCGTTAAATGTATAGAGTGGACTACTGTATCAAAGCATTTTGCAAATCTAACATTGCCATGCCAACAAAATTGCCATTTCCAATTCTTTTTCTCATACAATCAGTGAGGTGTACCAAACATGTATCGGTGGAATAGCCGCTTCTTAAGCCTGAATGGAACTTACAAAGTATATTTTTGCTTCTAAAATAGGATTCAATTTGGTCATATACAAACCCTTCGAGTATTTTAGATAAAACAAAACGGGACGGTATTCCATCTAAGCCAGTAGCTATTTTGGAACAAAGGGAGCTCATGTTATTCCGTGCTTTGGCTTCTGAAACAATTGAAAATCTGTAGCTGGCAGGAAATATCCCTTTGTTTCTGTGAAAAGAATGTACAAAACTTTGGCCATATTGCTATATAACTTCGGGTAAAATCGTCTAAGAGCGTCCAGGCAACAGTTGTATAAAAACCATTAAAAGTCTCAGCAATTACATTTGTATCAAATCACACACAGTCACCAATTTGAGCATGACCTGGATGAAGCTTGTTTTGAAGGCAATCCAATATTTTTCCATAAGAAAGTAGAGTCATGTTTATTTTCCTAAAATGTTTCACTAAAGAAGTCTCTCTTGGCAGAATGTACAAGAGGTTGGACTTTATGTCTCAGATTTTTATGTGCATCGTAGTTTTCAGGGGATCTGTTATTACTAAACACCCTGAAGGCTTTGTCTCTTTCTTTAATTGCCTCTAAAATATCCGAATTCATCCGTGGTTTTGTTCTGGTTTTTTATCGTAGCCTGTTTTATAGGAGCAGTATTGTCCACAATTTGTAAAAATAACTGTTTAAACGTGTTCAATGCATTATTTACATCAGCGGACAATAGACCAGATAGAAAATCTTCTCTGTATATTTATCATAGACCTGAAAATGACATTCTGGTGAGATCCAGACTAAACTTCAGTAGATTTTCTTGTGTAAAAAATCAAACTATAGTCACTAAATGAAGTATTAATAACACGCTAACGGTTAGTTACTGTTGGGGGACTATACAAACTTCATTTAACCTCACCATAGCAACCACTTAACCATTTCCTCTATAAATACACCTTTCTACGCTTCTTGAAACCATTGTAATAAATATGGAGCAAATGCTCTATTTATCACAATGGTTTCAATACTGTATACACAATTCTAACAATGGAAAAGTAGTAAAGTCAAGCAGGCAAAGCCACATGCAAGACGCAACCACCACCAAAACACCGATAGACAGCATGACACACACACTCAACCACACACCCAAACGCGCACACACACACACACACACACGAAATGAACACAGAAAACACCAAAAAACACACAAGAACCAGGGACAAACGTTCCACACATGAACAAATCACAAGCACAAAGACGCAAGGCAAACAAAAGGAAGGGTGACAAAGAGAGTACCGCCTTGGCACGGTCAGTAGCAAAAACACCACTGGGGGGTTTAAACCGGTTTACGGACGTCCTAACCTCACACTTCTCTCAAAGTCACCATAGCTTTACAAATATTGTAAATAAAGGTATCCCCGCTGGACTTACCCACAACATAGACAGCGGTGAACACAGGACAACATGTAAAACATAGCATAATAATTGTGACAATCCGTCAAATATGTACTCAATGACTTTGCTGAAGCCAGAGCACCTGCAATTAAGCCGTTAAGGGCACGACAGGGAAAAAGTAATACATGAGTCTGGTAAGCTCATCCTGTATCCAAGTTTAATAGTATATTATCATAGAGTACTACCCTCGGCCTGTCATCGCGCATGCAAAGAGGGAAGCGTAGCTACCGACTGTAAAAGGGTCGATAACCAAACATGCAGTGCGTTGCAATATAATAGGATCATAAGTTTCATTTGTTCTATAAAATGCTCCTTTGGGTCTAAAATGACGGGTTTCTGTCTTACCCCAAATGACTTATTCACAGCTACTCTGACCTCTGAATAGTCATCGAGTACATGTCTACAAGTCTATTCTTTTTCAAACAAAACTGTTGTACTTATTTAGTATCCACTAGTATTTGTATCTTCTTGCGATTTATTTTTTATAAAATGTCGGTGTAGAAGTGTTTCATATATTTTTCAGGTAATTTTAAATTATGACGTCATTTAAATGATGATGTCGCTTGTTTACCTCTAGCGTTTATTTTAAAGTCATTTCATTTTGGTTGACATCGTTATTCATGTTGTGAAGTTGTCTGGAGGGGGAATTTTATTTACATTTTGACTCTTTGATGAAAGTGGGATAAGGGCGAGGTTGGATATCCGTAAACCAGGTTTAAGCCCCCCCCCCCCCACCCCACCCCCCAAAGTAGCTGATTTGGTTACTGGCCGTTCCAAGGCGGCACTCCTGCTTTCAGCCTACGGTCAATTTTGTTGCTTAATGTTTAATGTGTTTCGTCTTGATATGCGTCCGGTTATGTTTTGTCTTGTGACTTTACCGTTTCTTGTTTAATGGTGTTTGGTGCGGTGTCATTTCGTGTGTGGCTCTCCCTGTTTGACTATTTTTCCATATTTAGTGCAGTGTCATTTCGTATGTGGCTCTCCCTATTTGACTATCTATCCATATTTGGTGAATAAACATGGGTTTATAACAGCAAGTGGTTGCTTAATGCAGGGTGAAAGTAATACAAAAAGCTCCCGTTTGGAGCTTTCTGCACAATCCTGTTTTAAGCAACAACCTGCTGATATAAAGACCAACGATTAGATTTATTTGAAATGGTCGTTATAGTGAGGCTAAACCGTATCAAAATCATTATTTTCAAACGAATTCAAATTAGCCGGGGATCATGGGATCAGCCGGGAATCATGGGATCAGCCGGGAATCGTGGGATCTACGCTGTCTTCAAGGCTGCAAACAGTTGATACTTCGATTGTAGAAACTAAATAATTCAGCAGTTCTGGGGACAGAAAAAAGAATCAATGCTTCAATCTGCAAGATATTGTGTCATTAAGAATGATGTTTATGTAGGCTTTTTTATGTCGTCATAATGGAATTAAGTATTGATGTGATTGCACATTACACGGCCAGATAACTGAATAATCGACCAACTTCATTCCTTTTCATACAAAGCTCCAACTGCCTTACAATCGCATAATAGAGAGGATTATAAAGAACAACAGGGGGAACTCATTAAGCCTTTCACCGCCAGCGACGCAAAAATGCACCACGACAAATAGAACAGTCCCTTTTCAATGCGGTGTCTGATCAGGGACTTCACTATTTGTCTCAAAGTCTATTTCTACATAAGTGCTTTATTCCTTTGAACTTTGCATCAAGTTATCTTTATTTCCTTATTTTACTGAATGATTTAACAATCTTGGATGACAGACGACACTCAGAACTTTGGCGCCGAAAGGGTGGAGTGATAAATAACAGGATTTTTATGAAATTAGTGAAAATCGTGAATCTTAGAAGACGGTTCAGCGCCATGTACAAAAGCACAGCTATTTCTTAAAAAACTAACAATTTGATCGTCATTTTAACCAATACTTATGACCCGTGACGTGTGATATAGCGGTTAGGAAAATAGCGACACCATAACTTCAGGTGAACTTTATTTCTCAAACCTAGAGATATGAGAAACTGGCAGCATTCCCCTCGACTTCTAGACCCAGACCATTGGCTACTCTCCATCTGGTATCCCCTTAGCTACGAAGTTCGTAGAATTTAGCTCTATATTTATACAGTTAGTGAACCAGGAAATGTTAACCAAATTGTATAATCGGCCTTAAGTTTATAACAGACGATACACTTTAAATGATCATTCATTTCCTCTTCAATAGTCCTTTACCCTTAACCTGCTGCCAATCTCCATATTTACATGGCAATATTACAGCCCTGCCCTACCCATTATAAGAAAACAAAAAAACTGTTATAAGCATGGATCAACATAATATTATAATGTCCAGTCTCTAATGCACGTCTCTTCAATAACTAAAGTTCATAATACGCGTTGCTGTAATTCCGATGAGTCCAGCGCTGGTGGATTCAGAAGGACAGTTCATGTACCAAGGCTATCGTTGATCTAACACTCGGACATCAGTGTAGATTGACATAATGTAACGTCCAAATTTCTTAAGAACACTGAGGTTCTCCGAATAAGCTTTGAAGTTAGTGAAGATGTACTTCTCCTAAAAGTCGGCGATAGTTCTGTGATTTGTTGATATAATAAAGATACTGACACTTTATGTAATTATTTAGTTGTCACAGCTATCAGGTGACTGAACTTGCCGTTATGTCAGCACTCGACAGTTCATTTAGCTATACATTTGACAGTTCCGTTCACCGACAGTATTCGAATACCGTGCTACCAGGCTGTAGCAGCAACGTCGGAGGCTGGATATACGCTGATATGACGGCACGCTGACGTGAATTGTACAATCTAACTCAACCTTCGATGCAACAAAATGACCCTCAACTAGTTGCACATGGCGAACATTTAGAATTACGCATTAGTCCTAAAGGTTAGCCTCATACAATTCTATTATCCAAGAATCTTAAAACCGATAAATGTTACAATATGATTTGCCAATGTCTCAGTTTGACAGCCTATTTTGAATAGAAAGTTTGCTCTAAGTTTGCTCTTACTTGTGAAATATTCATCGTTCTGATTGTTATAGTGCTTTTTTATCAATAATTGATTAGATCTTTAGTCTCCTATACGAACACCTGACTTGTATTAAACATTCATTAACTATACCTCATTAATACTGCAATTCATTTTATCTTAAAACCTATACACAACAATAGACACGAAGAAAAAAACCCAACACCAAACCACATTTCTTAAATCTAAATCACTACTAAAATGTAACTGACCAGCAATATTTACCCGATATAACCTTAAGCTGCTGCCAATCTCCATATTTACACGACAATAATACAGACTTACATTGGGTGTAGCTGAGACGCCTAGTAGCTCAGTGTAGCAACGTTATATGTCGCACCGACACATGTCTCAAAGCTGACGCTAAATGTTGGAACCAACGCTAAATGTCGCAAAACCTCTTGACGTTATATGAAAAAGTAGTAAAGTCAAGCAGGAAAAGCAACACACAAAACCCCACCATCACCAAAACACCTATAGAAAGCAATTGATATAGCAATTTATACTCACACACATACAGTAGAAAGTCACAAACAAGACGCAATCAACACGAACACATCGATAGACAGCAAGTCACATACACAAACACACGAGAAGAACACAGAAAACACTAACAAATACACAAGCACCAGAGACAAACATGAACAAAACACAAGCACACAGACACAAGATAAACAAAAGTAAGGGTGACAAAGAGAGTACCGCCATGGCACGGTCAGTAGCAAAATCACCACTGGTGGTTTAAACCGGTTTACGGGCGTCCTAACCTCACACTTATCTCAAAGTTACCCTAACTAAAGAAACATTGTACATAAAAGTATCCCCGCCGATATGTCTCACCTGTAACGCTATATATCAAAACAAATGGTACTGTCGCTATATATCGCAACATCAACGCTTAATGTCGCACTCCTTTATTACTTCCTAGTTTTAACGTATCCTGGAACATTGATCCAGGGCTTACCGGAATGAACCGGGCATGACGGTAAAGGCCCGGTCTGACTGTTTCGGTTTGAGTGGTCGATGTATCCCGGTTCAGATGTGTTTAGACGTGGAATATATTTGTTGATTAATAATATAAACCTTTAATGCGGATCGAAATCCGACTGAAAGTAAAGCAAGTGTCGGAATCGGAAAAAGGAAGGAACTTTCTGTCTATACAGTTCCTGGGCTGTGAACCTATGACAAGAACGATGAAGTTCAACAAAAACTAGAGTTTGTTTTTGAGAAACACACATGTCTTCCCCGCTACCCCGCCCCCGCATCCATAAGAGGAATGAATGTTGTAATCAAGGGTTGCGTTTTAACAACCAGATGACCATCCTCACATATAGCTGGATCATATGTAAAATTTTGAAGTATATCACTCAGATAGTCTAGGAGGAGTTACCTGCACAAGAGTCCTCACATATAGCTGGTTCATATGTAAAAGTTTGAAGTAAATCCCTCAAATAGTGTAGGAGGAGTTAGCTGCACAAGATATTGCCGCCATATATTCTATACTAGGAACATAGTGTTGAAGCACAAGATGTTTTTGGTATATATTCTATATAAGGAAAATAGTGTTGGAGGAGTAAGCTGCACAATATTTATTCGCTATAAGGAAAAACTACAAAGGGCCATAACTTCTGTCAAAATTGTTGCAGCCAAAATTCCAAACCACGTGACCATCCTTACATATAGCTGGTTGATATGTAAAAGTTTGAAGGAAATCCCTATAATAGTGTAGGAGGAGTTAGCTGCAAAATAATTTTAACGGACAGACGGACGGACGGACGGACAGACAGAAAGCACAACATCAATATGTATCCCTCCCCTAAAGGGGGAGACATAAATACAGGAGTTAATGTCAAAGTTTCAAGCTACGATTTCCAGTGAAATTGAGTTACGCCTAGGTCCTATAACTCGAACTGTTGTTATCTCGAATAAATTTGTACATTCCCCGTATGAACATAAGCTGTCTTTTCATGCGACCTATAAATAACTGGGACCTGGATAAGATTCTGCCTTTTATCAGGAACTAATCTGTTTATAGCTCGGTCAGTAGTTTCCCAAATATCGAAAATAAGTAATCATACCAAAAGACCATTGATATAGCAGGTTCATTTGAATCAGCATAATATCAAATCAGGAACATACTTTCATTGGGCTGCGAAAGCAGCCCAAAATTATACGGCTTTGAATTTAGCCCATGCGTTTCTGCGGTCCTGTGTTTCTATAAATGCCAATCTTTTTAATAAATATGGTTTACTGTGAGACAAGTTTTTATTTATATATATTCATTTATTTCATTTATTTTCATTCATATATTTTTCTCAGCATATTTTAGTCGGGGATATCTCTTTCTTTTCTGCCATGATCCAGTTTCAGTGAAAATGCTGGTGAATTATGTATAAATGATTAAAATCACATTCACAAGCATAGTTGTCAGCGTGGTCTAGGGCTAAATTATTTTTTTTCTCTCATATTTTCTTAGCACCCTTAGTATACGTGCTTTTGGTTTAAAACCATTTTATACATAACAATATAAGACCTTTGTTTGCATTTTGGCTTTGTTAAATGTATTTAGCTGAGACCTTGTTGACCGTTTTGCACATTTCACCATTGTGAATTTGAATTTGCTTCAACTTAACTGTACAATTATCTTATACTAGCCTGTGCTTAATTTGGGGACAAAATAAATGAAAAAGTTAATGGGCATTGAGTCGACCTATCGGAATAATTTCATATAGACTGTAAGTATGGGAGTTTGTATGCCTTGTGAACATCACTTAATGTGATAATGGTTTCTACGTCAGTATGTTTCAGCAAATGAATAACATTGATCTATAACGTAATGTGTATTATTGGTGTCAAACACAGGTATTATGCATCATGGCTCATTTAAACATTCCCCCGTTTCTGCTACATGTATTAATTCATGCATAACAGTCATGTTTTCCCAATATTGCTTCCTCTTTTTCTTCTATCCTGCTTAAATACATGTTACGCAGCCATTTTACGCTTGCGTAAAGCCTTGCTTGTTCCTTTATGTAACAAATACTTCGGAGCTGGTCACGTTTTGATTTGGGTATATTTCTTAAATGTACCAATAGATACCGGATGATGTATATACGATCTGTTGGTTGCAACAAATCCTACACCGGCCTCTATTCTGACATGTCCCATGATCCAGACATCCTCAATCCAGCAGTATGTCGCGCTATGTGCCACAGACAAAAGAAGTTCAGTAACTGTTCTTGGGAACGCATATGCATAACCAAGCACATAAAGTGGAAAGTTATCGTAAGGATACTCTTCGTCTGTTACAAATGTTTTCAGTCTCTTGTTCTTTATCGCTTTTGATTTAATAGGTATTCCAAGCGCGTATTTGTCCTCTTGAATGTCGTCGAGACGTTTAAGAATATATGGTAAGTCTATGAAAGTGTCATCAATGAGATGAATGACGTAAGAAACGTCTTTACAGTGGAGGCTTATCCACTTGAGCATGGCCATTGCCTTGTTGTTTAGGTCCCTGTACGTGTCTATTTTTCCAACCATCAGAAGGTCTTTCTTACTCTCATACTCCATCTTTACCTTATTGTTTACATCTGTATCTGAAGAGATACCAACTATGAAAAATATCTTACAATTCAGACTCAGCGCAAACTTTCCAAGTGTTTCTCTTAATATATTTCTGGTATCGAATCGATCCACGCTGCTGTAAATGGGCAATATTGCTTTTAATTGTCCGGCTGATTTGCAAAATGAATTGAAAATACTGAAATTGAACACGTTGGATATGTCAACTGTGGTACCGGTGCCCTGTTCAGGATAAACGTTTAAATATCTTGCAGTATTGGCGTCCTGCATGGAAAAGTTCCAGGGTGATTTCCATAATCCTTTCCACTGAATTATTTCTTTTTCTTTTTCGGGTTCCGTAAATGCCTGGTTACTAACAGGTTTCAATCCTTGAAATCTTACAATCATAAAAATTATTAACACAAATACAATCAACGACGCTCTGACGAAAATGTACTTCATATTCGTATATGGTTTTAAGTACATGCGTATCACGTTTGTTTTTGTCCTCGTCTACTCTTCATTAGTCGGTCGTTATGAAATCACAGTGAAATACTCCAGTTGATATACTAATCCTACTACATGTACATGAAATGCGACTGTAATTGCAAACCGTATTCCGACGACATCGAATTTACTTTAGTTCAACAAAAGTGGTATCCTCTTTTTAATCCCGTCGAACCAATCTACTGCGAGTCATCTGGTTTATACTATACTTAAGCTATACTTATACTATATCAGGCGCGGATTTAGAGGGGGCGAAGCCGGCGTATGCCACCCCCCCCCTTCCACCTAAAATTGCCCAAACAATTTTTTTAGTAATATTTTAGGTCTATATACAATAAAACCTCTCTATAACGACCACTAAATTGTGTTAATTTGTTGGTATTTAGAGCAGGTGGTTGCTTAAAGCAAGGTGAAAGTAAAACAGAATGCTCCCATAGGAGCGTTCTGTTATACTTTCACCTTGCTTTAAGCAACCACCTGCCTTTAACACAAAATAATTGATGTAATGTAGTGGTCGTTGTATCTACTAAAATCAATAAAACAGTGATTCAGTTGGAGTGTATTATTTCCCTTACCCAATGAAGCCATTTTTCAACACGTATTACAAACACACTATTTATTTATGTCATCAATAATAAAAATCACCCCCCCCCCAACACACACACACACTTTCTGCGCCCCCCCCCCCGCCCCCAATCTGAAATCCTGGATACGCACCTGCAAACAGCATGGAAAGTGAATCCGATCAATATCATGTCCGTGTCACTTTGTGGCCAACGCATATTCAAACCAATATACAGTTGAAATTCGATATCTCGAAATCGGATAACTCAAACTTCGAGATAACTCAAAGAAAAAGATCGGTCCTTTCAATATTAACAATATATTCTAAAATGTATCACTACGCATATCTAGAAACACATGTGACAATTGATGCAATTGATCCTATAGAATCTTTCAGCATTTCTTTCGGTCGACATTAAGCTGTTAAGATTAGAATTCGGATGACTTGAACCTCTGTTATCTAGAAGTAATTTGTATGGTCACTTAAAGTTCGAGATGTCGGAAGTTCAATTGTATTTAGTAAAGTGGGAACTCGTCCTTTGCACTAACTAGACATTTTGTATTACTTATTCGTCAACCATACCATGGTTGGTGGTCGATGTGACACATAACCTATACCAATTGACCTAAGTTTTGTCAAGAAAATGCAGTTTTCAGAAGCACGTGCGGATTGACACGAGTCGCTCTCTGAGGAAATACAGTTGAATGTCGATATTTCGAACTTCGGGAACTTTCAGAATTACTTTAGCCCTGCCTTAAGCTGTCACATGTGTTTCTAAATATGACGATTCTAAAGAGTGGTCACAGTATAGGGTTCGATGGAGAAATAATGGAGCTATTCCTGAAAATGTTTAAATTTGCACACCGTATCTGGACCTCTGGCAAACATTATTGTTTTCCAAAGCAGGATAATTATTTAACCATGAGGTAGCTCAATGCAGGCCGAGAATTATGAAACCAAAACAAACCAAAAACAACAACAAAATAGATACTGTCTATCCTTTGCACACACTTGACATGACATATTTCCTTCCTCTTTGGCAACCACATTACGGTTTGGGAAGCCTGGTTGGAAGCTTCATCAAGGAAGTAAAATCATATATATTATACCAGACGCCACTAATTGAAAAAATGGATATTTAGTATATTACAGTCAGTTAAATCATAATCGTACCACGACTATGTTGAGGTGTGATCAACTTTATAAGCTGATTGGAATGATAACAGTTTTAAGTTAAATTTGATAACAAACATTGACCATCAGACACTGTGCCCGTTGCTCGAATTGTGGTATGGATATACATGGCTTGCAAAGCAACACCTTAATTTCCCCCAGAACGCCAACTTTCCAAACTAAAGTTGAACTACGATATCTCGAACACGGATAACTCGAACTTTGGGATAACTCGAAGTAAAAGTTCGGTCCTACCAAAATTTACAACACAGAATCGCTCTAAAATGTATCACTGCGCATAGCCTATCTAGAAATACATGTGCCGGTCGAAAGTAATGCTAAAAGATCCTACACAATCTTAGCATCGCAAAGTTAACAAATCTCGTGTTGAAAAAAGTAGTCTACTAAAATTATTGTTTATAACATGTTCACACTATTGAATGAGTGTTAAGAATGACTTACAGCACTGCCTAAGGGCATGAAACACTCTCAGAGCTACAGATAAACGTGCGTACAAACATACTAAAACCGACATTTCTCCACCAAATCCTACACTGTGACCACTCTTTAGAATCGCCTCGAAGAGACGATTCTAAAGAGTGGTCATGTTCAGTATAGGGTTTGGAGAAATAATGAAGCTATTGTTGAAAATGTTTAAATTTACGCATCTTATATGGAGCTCTACACTCTGAAGTAGAGGGTTGACAGTATTGAGAGATGGTTAGACCAGTTACATGCAAATATATGCAATCAGGTCAACATGCGATGTAAGTGCACAAAGTTCAGCAAGTGACTAACTGGCAGTTAATGTACAATCGACACCCAATCCCATTTCACTGTAGCAAATCTAACTGTCCTCCAAACAAACACTGGATCCATTCCACAGAATTATACAAAGCCAAACTTCAATGTACCGCAAAATAATCCAAACACAATGTATAGTCCAGTCATGATTTGTTTGTTTATTTGTGTTGATTAACGTCGTCCGTTTCTGCACATTATAGTCTAATTGGACGGACCAAAGAGACAGGATCGGATACAGAGAAACCAGGGTGCGATGCCCTACTCTTATTGTCGATACAGTTTTTCTTATTCATGTGCACTGACACATCGAACCTTGGTTTATAAAATCTCGATCGAGGGACTTGGTTCGGCGGAGAATCGAACTCGGGATCCATGATAGTGTAATCGTAAGCCAGTCATGAACACTAATAATTGACCATCCTATGTGCCCCTATGTCCACCTCCATACAGACCAGTCGACATTGGGCCTCTGTGCCCATGACCATCACATACATAACAATTACTATGCTAGTAGTAGTGGAAGTTCAGCTGTATTTTGGCGAGTTAGAAAAGTTGTTAAATGCGAGCCTTGGCGAACATTTAACTACTTTTCTGACGAGGCAAAATACAGCTGAACTTCCAAACTATTAGCTTAGTAATTCTTTTATCATGCAACTCCAATAAAAATGAAGAAAAAAGAAAGATTGTTAAAGCGGTTTCCTCCCCTGAATGAAAATACACGCAAGTACGAATTACGTGACGTCATATTGGCATGCACACTTCTTCTATGGTAATGCAGTGACGTCATCGACTTTTACAACATAAACAAACTTGATTTAATCCTTTCATATGGACAAATAGTTGAGACAAAGGTGAGCAAATGTGTTAATTTGATGTTTATGTTTAATTATGCCTTTTTCGTCCTTCTGATTTCCTCCTATTGGCTGAACCAAACTTGCATTCTAGTCGGGTCAGTACACATGCACTATACCTCACAAAATACAGCGTCAACGAGGAAAATATTATGCTAGTAGGAATTGACTGTATTCGGTGACGTTGCATGATAAATACTAGTAGTATAGTCAGTCTGAAGCCCCTCTGTGCATTGGTACATATCCAACATGTGACCACTTGTAATCCCAGCACTCACACTCTACTTCAAAATAATGCACAAGTCAACCATTCTCCAGTTGAGCGTTCTGTTTTACTTTCACATTGCTTTAAGCATCCACCTGCCTTTAACACAAAATAATTGATGTAATTTAATAGTCGTATTAGAGAGGTTACACTGTACAACCTGCTAGATTCGGAAAAAATCAAACTTTTAAAAGGTATGTTCTGGTATAAAACGGGAAAAAATGGATCACATTTAAAGCCATACTTTAGTTTTAATAATGGCTGTCACGTAATTAGATTTAGACATTGCTTAGTGCCACGTATGGCTATTTAGACCCGGATGTTTTAATACCTCAAGGTGGGTTTTTTTCCAAATACATGTGAAATTGTAAGCTTATATATCGAGGGCTTGGTGGAAAACTATTCTAACTCCTTCACTTTAGTGAAGGAGTTAGAATAGTTTTGCACCAAGCCCTCGATATGAGTGACGTGTTACTAGTCTATGGAAAGTCTACTGTTGGTCCAGGGCCACCGGGGCCGAGTGGTTATGGTTTTCGACTGACAATCGCTTAATTAACCCATCACCGCTATGGTTCGAATCTCGGTCTGGGCAGTTGTGTTTTTCGTCTGAGGAAGACTTCCAGCTGACTTGTGATCGATGGTTCTACCCGAATGTTCTTCGGTGCACAAAACACTGCAACTTGTTCTGTGCACAGAAGAACCTCTTCCTTCGCATGTAATCAGCTGGATGTCGTGATTTGACTGAAATACTGATAAAGTAACGTAAAACCAGAGAAAAACCAAGCCAAAACTGTTTGCCGTAAAATACATGTAGTGAGAAATCGCCATACGAAAGGAAAGGGTGATGGTCGTTTCGTCGACCTTCCCGTTCGACGACCTTCCCGTTCGTCGACCTTATTTTATATAGTAGACCTAAAGTCGGTTCGTCGACCTTATTTTATATAGTAGACCTAAAGTCGGTTCGTCGACCGTATTTTATATAGTAGACCTAAAGTCGGTTCGTCCATCTTATTTTATATAGTAGACCTAAAGTCGGTTCGTCGACCTTATTTTATATAGTAGACCTAAAGTCGGTTCGTCCACCTTATTTTATATAGTAGACCTAAAGTCGGTCCGTCGACCTTATTTTATATAGTAGACCTAAAATCGGTTCGTCGACCTTATTATTATACAGGGATTTGGGTTTCACACCTTAGTAACAGCTATGTATTTGATGTTAGCTTTTCAAATAGGTGAGTGTCAGCAATTATTGCAAAATTGCAAACTGCCAAATCATAGTTCAGACCCAGATCAAGATCACGTTATATTTGATAAAAAGTGGTAGATTCTATGTTAATCAACATTTCTTCATCATTATGAGTGTTTTATCAATATGATATAAACATTATTTGTTTGCTGGCAGTTATCGCACACTGTCGATTTCATAATTTAGACCCCGATCTAAACGAGTACCATCATATTTAATAACAAAAGCTGATACGCGGGACAGAGCACTCGACTATTCTCAGTTATGTTAGTGCAAAAATGCTTGAAAGTAGACTACAATGGTGCCAAATGATACTAGAAGCAACTATTCAATGTTTCAGTAAAACTATCTATAGTAGTATTCAAGATTCTGGATCTCTGAAAACTTTAATTAAAAGAAACACCTAAATTAAAAAGGGCAATAATTTCTGTCCCAATGCTTGACTGAGTCATGTATTCTTGCCTACAGATGACGTTTGTGGGGGTGAACGAGTGTTCCAAGTTTCAAGGCTTTATCTCAAAGGGTAATATCCCCATTCCACTGAGCGGTGGTTCCGCTACGCTTCGAAATTTTGGTAAAAACGCCGCGAATCTTAGCAGGAGCGGCAACAGCGCAGTAGAAGCGCCCTGGTCGTAGTAGAAGCGTAACAGACGCTTCTTGATCGCCACTTCACGGCGATTGTTTTGACCTTGCTCATAACAATCGTACCATCATCGCCGTGGACTCGAATCGCCGCAAAAGCGTAGTAAGAAATTGATGAACGCAGCAGTAGCCGCAGCGTGAGTAACGTAGCGCAATTGTAGTCGCATCGCAACAAAAGCGCCGAGATATTTGTCCGCATACAAATGTTTTTTCACACATTTGCAAACAGAGTATACCCAGATCAGACAGCTCCTATTGGAGCCGTCTTATCAGGGTTTCCTCTATTTGCTTATAACATGATATAGATATGATTTTACAGTTTTTGTCAAAGCAAAAACATTTCTTAAAAAGGTTAAATTTTAAAAAATGCAGCTAATAAATATTCATAAAATAATACTTTCTTACATGGATATTGAACAGGGAAATGTTAATGCTTGAGTCACCCAATGAAATTCTTAGCAAAAAGAAGACCTAGATCAGGCCCAACACTATGTTTTTCTTGATCTGGGTCTTCAAAACAATTTGATCCATTTTCTTCGAAGGATGATGGTCAACTGCTTCGAAAGCAATTTAATCACCTATTTTATATAGAAACGTTCCAAAAGCACAACAGAAGCGCAGCTCCTGTGCTTAGGTCGAAGCAATGTCGTAACAGCAACGTAGTAAGCGTAGACGAAGCGTAGCCTGAAATCCCGTGTCGTAGTGGAAGCGTAGTAGAAGCGTCTTTGAGAGACATCAAGCGCCGTAGAAGCGCAGCAACATCTCGACAGGATCGTAAATAGCGCAGCGAGATCGTTTTTGAAGCTGCGTACTATAAGCGTACTAAAAACGCCCAAGTCCCAAAATTAGGCACATGGCGGCGCTTCTGTGGCGATTTGGGTGATTTTGGAGAAGCGCCATGGTCGCCATGAGCGCAGTGAAAGCGCCGCTCAGTGGAATGGGGGTATTATGTAAATAAATGGACTTTAACAAAAACCTTACCAAATATTCTACATTAAAAAGGGCCATAATTATGTCAAAATGCGTGACGGAGTTATGTTCTGTCTTGTCTACAGGTGTAGTGTGTGATGGTGAACATGCTTTATCAAAGTTTCAAAGCTTTATCTCAAAGGGTTATGTAAATAAGTGGACTTTAACAAAAACTTAATTTAACCAAACATTAAAGTAAACCAAGTACTCAAGAGCTGTCACAGGACAGCGCGCTTGACTATTCTCAGAATTGTTAGTGTAAAAAAGCTTGATAGTGGACTAAAATAGTGTCCAATGATACTATAAGCAAGTAATCAAAGTCTCAGTAAAATATCTTTAATAGTATTCAGTATTAAATGAAAGAAAAAAACTTATGTAAAAATGGGCAATAGTTTCTGTTAAAATGCTTGACAGAGTAATGTATTCTTGCCTATAGATGAAGCATGTGATGGTAAACAAGTGTTTCAAGTTTCAAAGCTTTATCTCAAAGGGTTACCAAAAACCTTAACCAAATATTCTAAGTTAAAAAGGGCCATAATTTGGTCAAAATGATTGACTCAGTTATTTACTCTTGCCTACAGATGAAGTTTGTAATGGTGAACAAGTGTTCCAAGTTTTATTTCAAAGGGTTATGTAAATAAGTGTACTTTAACAAAAACCTTAACCAACAATTCTAATTTAAAAATGGCCATAATTCTGTCAAAATGTTTGACAGAGTTATGTACTCTTGTCTACAGATTAAACTGGTGGTGGTAAATAGGTGATCCAAATTTCAAAGATTTATCTCAAAGGGTTATTAAATAAGTGGACATTAACAAAAACCTTAACCAAAAATTCTAAGTTCAAAAGGGCCATAATTTGGTCAAAATGCTTGACTGAGTTACGTACTCTTGTCTACAGATAAAGTTTGTGGTGGTGAACAAGTGTTCCAAGTTTCATAGATTTATTCCAAAGGTTAGAGGCAAAAAGTGGACGTTGTTGTACTTTCTGATCCTTCGAGATCATGAATTTCAGTACTTTTTATTCTGAAAATTGAATACCGCTTAAGCCGGTGCTAGGATGCGTGAGCAGTGTTGCACTTTCAATTACTGCTCATGAACAGACTCAATAAAACCGAGTCTGCAATGTTCCCCTTTTGTATTGTAATTTTTGCTTTCGGGGATCACCTCTCTTCAGAATTTAACAAAAACCTTAACCAAGGTGTGACGCGGACGCCGACGCCGACGCCAGGGCGAGTAAGATAGCTCCACTATTCTTCGAATAGTCGAGCTAAAAACGGCCAATATTCTGTCAAAATGCTTGACAGAGTTATATGTACTCTTGCCTACAGATGTAGCTTGTGATGGTAGACAAGTGTTCTACGTTTCAAAGCTTTATTCAAAAAGTTAAAGGCAAATGACATTTTATACTTACCTCATAAAAAAATTAACAACAAACAACAAAAATCATAAGTATCACGTAAATGATAGTTGTTGTTCACGGATTGTACGGTCTTTAAAATGCCACGACAGACAGCGACGATGATCGTATGAGATACCTGTATGACATTTTAATGATAAAAAGGATCGATGAAGTCTTCGTCATGGCATGGATCGTCTTAATGTCAATTCATTGCTCTGTGTTATTCACTACCCAGGTGGTCGTATAAACTGACTGCCCAAACATTTATTTTTCAGACAATACTTTTACAGTAAGGGTAATTGCGTTTATGACGTTTATTTTATTCTTGTGTCAGTTATGGTGTCACATCTTGTCTTTTGTTTTCGATGCATTTGACTGAGTATTGGTTTAATGGCACTGCGACACATCGTGTAAAAAAGTGCAGATATGATTTCGTTGATGAATAGGCAACGGACAGTTCTGTGAAAGATGTGTGTATATGTATTCATGTGCATTTTATTTGTGCTTCTTGAGTTGCTATGGCATTTGAATACAAAATGAATGAATGAATGAATGAAAGACTTTATTTAAAGAGGGTTACCCGGTTAGTCAACAGACTAATCTACCCCAGGGCCCTCTAAAACAAGCATTTCATACAAAATATTTAACAACAGAAATATAATAAGAATATCTGTAATGTAAAAGACAGGACAGAGTAGCCATATAATGCACATTTTAATCGATTAAAACAAACCGAATGCGAATACTAGTTTGAAAAAGTGAAATATGGCATTATAATACCAAGAAAAGAAACTTCCACAGAAATTGTACAATCTGGGATTACTCAATTATTAGCCTCATGTAATACTTTGTACAGTCTGTACTCATGTAACGCATGAAAAAAAAATCATAGTGATAGATACTAGAAAACATATTCACAAAACTGGTTTATCAAAACAACACTGTATGTATATGCTAAGGAAAGTATAAAAATATTGTTCCCATATTTCAAACAGGGCAAACCCAGTTCAGAAACTCCTGCAGATTTTTTCTGAAATGGAATTGTTCTGTTTGTTAATGTTCAAGACTAAATTTGTAAATCGTCATTGTTTCACTGGTTGTTTTACACTGAATTGCAATAGAAGACCTCACAATAGAAATGATTTTGAACAACAACAGTCCTTTCAAATCTATGTAGGTATTGAACACTTGATAGTAATTAGCAGTATCAAATTATTGTTGATATTTGTTTTTTAAGATTATTTTAAACATTGCAGACACAGATTCGTGCTTTGGAAAGCTTTCGATAGAACCTTCATTGTTCAATAATGGTTGTTTTGTGAAGAAAAAAAGGCTAAAATTGATTTAAAACTAGAGTTACTTTGAGAAAAGGAAAATGGTTATGAACAACAAAATAGCCAGATATGTACATATAGTGTTAAGCGTGTATGGCATCTTGAGATAGTGGCTCAGAACATGCAATATTAATTCAGCGCTCTGTATGAAAAAGACGGTGCTGAATAAATAACACCTATGGTGTGAACATTTGGTCTTTAGAAGATGAATGAATGAATACATGAATGAATGAAAGACTCCATTTAACGAGGGCAGCTCAATTAGTCACTATGACCAATCTACATTGAGGCCCTTAAACAAAAGCATTTTATACACAATACAAAACAGTAAAACACAGATCTATATGCACAAGAAATCGATGTTCAGAAATTCGGTAATGTTGAGTCTGATACTTAATAATTGTTGTATGTTTCAATTTTTAGATCTATTCTTTGAGGACGCCGGCGCGGATTTAGAGGGGCGGAGCTGGTTTACCCCCCCCCCCCCTAAAATGCCCAAAACAAACTTTTAATTAGTAATATTTTAGATCTAGATCTACTAAAAATTAATAAAACAATGATTTAATCTGAGTTTTGATTTATTTCCCTCACCCAACTACGCTCTTTTTGAACATGTATTTCAAACACACTATTTAGTTATTTCATCAAACATAAAATCTACGCCCCTCCAGTTTTTTACGCCCCCCCCCCCCCCACCCCTTTAATATGAAATCCTCCATCCGCACCTGAAATGTCCCTCCAGTTTTTCCGTAGAAACGTCAGTTCATTATATAAGTGAACAATTATAGATAATAGAGTTAAATAATTTATACAAAATGTCCCCCAGGACTTCTGTACAAACCATTCATAATGTTGAAGTCATATTTATACACATAGAATTTACCACTTTTTCATTATATATCTCGATCTGGGTCTGAACTATGATTTGGAGGTTTGCGATAATTGCCGGCACGCGCCTATTTGAAAAGCTAACACCAAATTCTTAGCTGCGACATAGGTGTGAAAAGCTAATGATATATAATGATATGGTCGACGAAACGACTTTAGGTCTACTAAATAATATTAGGTCGACGAAACGACCATAAATCAAAGGAACGATAACCCAACATAACCTCATACAAACTGATCTGCGGTGAAGTCCCTTGCTTAATACTCTTTAAATAACCCTTTCCCTGTTCTATGTTTATTTCAGATTTTAATACCTACTGAATATTCATGTACAAATTTGTTATAATGGAACATGGAGGGTGGAACATTGTAGCCATTTTAGCAAGTATAGAAACAGATCTCTCAAATTTCATAAGCAAACAGAGCAGACCCTGATCAGACCCTAGATCCTCTAGGAGCCTTCTGATCTGGGTCTACTCTGTTTGCAAATGCGTGAAAACACGTTTGTATGAGGGAAAAGGGTTAAGACCCGGTTTTCTATAAATGTTCAAGATTTTTGCAAACAGATGTGATTGTCAATATAATATGATATTTAACAGTTATATATTATTGAGAATTGCCATCTGCTTTTATTTTAAAGATTTGCACCAACTTTACAGGGGTCTAAAGTTGATTTTATTGATCGCCGCATGAGCGGCGATCACTAATGGAATGCTCAAAAGTATTTACCCATGTAGGAGGGGTAGCGACAAGTTTTACAAATTGGCTCATGAGAGCGTGGCAGAGAATAGTTTCTATCTGCATTATTGATGTAGTGAAATATGTGATGTAAAAACCTTCATACGATCTTTAAAAAGAAATTTATCAAATGTACAATAATAACAATAATTATGACACTTTTTTCGTCGAAGTATCGACATTAAATGCCAAAAACAGTTTTGTAAACATAAATGAAGCCGGGTCAAAGTCGCAGAATTGAAGCCGGGTCAAAACTGTAGTCGTGCACCTGTTTGCGGTGCTCTCGTTAGATAGGACTAACGTCACTCGTTAATGGAACTGAACAGGCTATATTTAGGTCTATGACCATCACCGCCCTTGTTAGAGTTTATTGATTAAATTATCATGAGAGTGATAAATGTTGTAATGAAGTTTTATTGTTTAATTTATTTTTATTTAAAAAAGTCGTTTTATTTTTTTTATTTAAAAAAGTCGTCAATATAGTAGCATGATAACTTTATATACATCTTCAATTTCTCTTGAAGTATGTCTGGCCTGATAGCGTAGTGGTTACCACGGTCGCCTATCGTGCAGTCAGCCCTGGTTCGATTCTCACCGCTGACGAAAAAAAAAATTCTCTCTTTTTCCTTTCTATTTTTTTTCAATGGCGGTTTGGGTTTTTACTGGGATAGTTAATGATAATTATCCATATTAAGTGTTTTTTCTTTCAACTTATACGTTATTTTTGGATGCAATCTTGGTCAAGTTCAAATATGGATCATGTCGGGTTCGGAACTAGGTCACTACGTCATTACACTCTAGAGGCTACATATTTCGTTAAGTTTTTAATGAAATGTTGTATTCCAATTGTCTTAACAAAACAGTTCCTTATTAAAAACCTTCCTTGTACACAAATTTCCCGGCGATCCAATGCCTTGCATCAGTATTCGTCTTGTAATTTAATTGTTTTTGGAACGTTTACAAGTGTCACTGCAGAAACGATGATGGGTGGAACTGATCAAGCTTTTGATTGGTCAGATTTGAGTTCTCAAGCTTTTGATTGGTCAGATTTGAATTCTCAAGCTTTTGATTGGTCAGATTTGAGCCAGAGGCTCAAATCTGACCAATCAAAAACTTGAGAACGAACTCAGACTCAACTAAAAGCTTTATAAGCATGGACCCAGATCTTGATTAATTTCATCAAGCTGTTTTGAACTTGCCAAACTTACAGCGTAAGCAAAAGCAACCCGGCTTGCTTGCTGACTTGGCATTCGAGTCTGGTTTGGTTCGATTCTTAAGAACTACATAGAATTGTGTGGGAATCCCTCGAAAAAAATACATTAGTGACATCACGAAGTAAATACAGATCTGTATTTACTTCGTGGTGACATATTTATTGTGAAATATATTAATAGCGAGCACAGCTCGCAAGAATGGCCGAAGGCCATTCTTGCGAACGAAGTGAGCTCTATGGTAACGCGTAAGATATAATTTCGGTTTTGTAGGCTGTACATTGTTAACCTGGCCCCAAGGTTATAAAACTGCCGAGTTTGAACTCCGTGCTCAGAAACGAACTCTGTGCTCAGCCTGAGATCGAACTCAGAAAAGTCGAGGTTATAAAAAATCTTGAGTTGAGTTTGTTTTGAGTCTGAGTCGATTTCTCTGAGACTGATACTGAGCAGTCTCAGAGAACATACTCTGTTCTCAAGATGGCTGCCCACCTCAGATTTCGCAGACGAGAACAAAGAAATCGGATTGAACGTGTCCCCCGTTGGTTCAAGGACCGGTCTAATCCACTGGAAGACCTTGATCCATCTTCAGTTTTTAGAAGATATAGATTTTGTAACCCTGCACATGGATATATATTCTGCTAACATGCTCATAAAACTATAATAAAACTACAAATAACTGAAGTTAAAATTGAAAATGAAACTATTTTTTTTTCAGATTAGAGTAGATCTAACAATAAATTATTTTTCCATTTTTTTTTTTTTGCACTTTCAGTTTCTTGGCATTTGGGACTTTTACAGAATGTAACTATAGATGTACATCCAGATGGCATGTTGTCTCATTAATGACCTGTAAGACAGCATGCTAATTTGTGACCGGATTGCGTTAAAACCGAAAGTAGCTTGATATCCTCATTTAAAGTACACAGTTGTGAACTAAGATGGAATGGTACTTGTAGGAGTAATCTAACAGGATTATCCAATCAGCGGGTCAGTTGCATGAATACTGGAATTAGGGACTCTGAACTACGTTCTGTTAGACGGTATCAACTATCACAAAAAAATAACATTCTCTTTTAAATTCTCAGGGTAACTTGATGCTTACATTTCAACTTTACACTGGGTTTTATACAGATTAATACATAGGATTATACGACGTATAGATACAGATACATACTATTCTACATTCCGGCATCATAAAGCACGACAAACGATAACTTGCCCAGCATAAAGCAAATTTGTCACAATCCTTCATCGACCAGCAGTGTCGTTTTGCGTCGAAATAAACAAACGGTCAAGGACGCAAGGGGAGTTAACCCAAAAGGCATATTTGTTTGACAGTTCAGGGGGCTCCTTAGGTAATATTTAGCGGATCCAGTGGATTGACTGCGCACATCGAATTAACCGTGTAAATCAACAATATTTTGTAAATATACAAACGTGACTATATTTTCCTATAATATCCCAATATCAAATTATTTTTAATAAACTCTGGCATTTACCTGTTGAGCTGGTTAGTTATGGCCAACCAAGTATTCTGCCGGGTCTTCCTGGTAGACTCGGCAGATGACGCCCCCTTCAAACTGCCGAATAATACCTCCTCTTTTTCGACAACGAGATCAATCAAAGTGGACTCTTCTAGAGAGGTCCACTTTGATTTTTCCAACTTTACGCAAGTCGCCGATTCGTCAGTCATTATTAAAAGAGACGTAAAGCAGACGGTTTGTTTACTTCCGGCATTTGGGCCGCTTACGCAAATAAAGAAATCGACTCCGAAATTTTCTCCGCTGAGAACGAACTCAAAAAGTTTTATGACCTCGGTCTGAGCAAGAATCTCCGCTGAGATCAGAGTCTGAGTATGGAGTTCGTTTCAACATAGTATGGTGGGTGACATGATCGTCACTAACCAATTAAACATACATTAAATAAATTGCAGCTGGACAGTCACTTATATAAGTCTGAAACACAAACATCAGCCAATAAGATGTCACAGTTTTGGACCAAAAGTAGCTCTATCAACCGCTTTAAGACTTGGATATGTATTAAAGGGGGTGTCCCTACATTTGACGCGTTTCATAAACACTTGAAATATACAAAAGTCAGTTGTTTATATATATGCTGAAATTAAAGAAGTATATCACAAAAAGCCCCATCCAATTACCGTTTATAATGACAAAACATCCAAGTGTTTCATATCGGCGATCCCGGTTTTACTCCTCGATGTTTCAGTTTTATTCGGTTTGTGTTTTAGTTTCGTAACTGTTCGCCCTATTCTCCAGCCACTTCCGAGAAAGCTATTACGAAAACAATGAAGGGATCGGGTGGTCATCGGCAAAACGCGGAAGAATTGAACGGAAAAGGTCGATAACTGCTTTAAGCTGTCACATGTGTTTCTAATTATGCGGTAATACATGTAAGAACAAGTCTGTATTGTAAATTTTGAAGTCACCGAACTTTTACTTCGAGTTATATCGATGTTCGAGTTACTTAAGTTAAATATTTAGAAGTTCAACTGTACTGTCATTTAAAATAGATGTCATTGTAGAGGTGTTTACCTTTGTGTCGATAAGCGCGACCTGAAAACCGTTTACAAACAGCTTGTATCCAGTTGAGACACCTTGGAACTCGTCATCTCATCAGAACTCCAAGCTGTTTGACACTGTACCAGTTTTGTATAAGTGTCAAACGTGCTGCAAATCCAATTTGATCAGACAGAGCTACGGTGCGTACCCAAATACTAAAATTGCCATTTCTCCACCAAACCCTATACTGTAATCACTCTTTAGAATCGTCTCTTCGAGACGATTCTAAAGATTGTCACAGTATAGGGATTAGTGGAGAAATAAAGAAGCTATTCCTGAAAATATTTAAATTTGTACACCGTATCTTGACCTCTGGCAGACATTATTGTTTTCCAAGAGAGTTTAATTAGTTAATTTAACCATGAGGTAGCTTAATGCAGGGCGAGAATTATGAAAATAAACCAAACAAAACAAAAACGAAAAAAAGATAGATACTTTCTATCCTTTGCACACACTTCACATGACCTATTTCCTTCCTCTTTGGCAACCACATTACGGTTTGTGAAGCTTGATTGGAAGCTTCATCAAGGAAGTAAAATCATACATATTATATCAGACGCCACTCTCTGAGAAAATAGATCTTAGTATATTGCAGTCAGTTAAATCATAATTGTACCACGACTATGTTGAGGTGTGATCAACTTTATAAGCTGATTGGAATGATAACAGATTAAAATAAAATTTGATAGCATTGAACATCAGACACTGTGCTCGTTGCTCGGATTGTGTTATGGATATACACGGCTTGCAAGGCAACATCACTATTTCCAACAGAACGCCTCCTTTCCAAACTAAACTTTAACTTCGATATCTCGAGCACAGATAACTCGAACGTTGGGATAACTCGAAGTAAATGTTCGGTCCTACCAAAATTTACAACACATAATATCGCTCTAAAATGTATCACTGCGCATATCTAGAAATACATGTGCAGGTCGAGATCCTACACAATCTCAGCGGCGCAAAGTTAACTCATCTCGTGTTGAAAAAAGTAGTCTGCTAAAATTATTGTTTGTAACATGTTCACACTATTGAATGAGTGTTAAAGAGCCTGGATCCAAAAACAAATTGCCTTGTTTCGTTCACAGGGACCTGGACCGCTTCATGGGGGTCTATATGTACTATATAATAAGGGTTCAAACTAGCAGAACGGACACCCGTGTACCACAAGTACAAATATGTATGTAATTCTTACAATTTCAATGATAATTTTTAATTCTTTCGGCTATTGAAAGCCAATATATTTTACTATGGTACACGGATATCCGTTCTACTAGTTGGAACCCTTGTTATTATATAGTACATATAGACCAACATGAAGCGGCCATACCCCTATGGTTTCGTTCACAGACGGACATCCGGGTAGATCCACCGACCTACCAGAAGCCAGCTGGAAGGCTTTCTCACGTGAAAACTTCAAATGCCCAGACGGTAATAGACTTTACATTAAAGTATAACGATATAACTGATAACGCATTATTAACATGCCAGTCACACACCGGATACGTCCTTATGCGACGTTACACATCATAACAAGACGCCTCATTCGAAAATATTAGGCAGGCAACGCTTGACATGGAAGGTAGTAAAGTGATTATGAACATTCAATGGTCCAGATAAGATTCGTAAATTAGATTATATTCAAGTATAACTTCTTTATTTCCCCCACAAAACCCTATGTTGTGACCACTTTTTAGAATCGTCTCGAAGAGTGGTCACACTATGGGGTTTGGTGGAGAAATGATGATTTTAGTATTTAAATACTCTCCGTTATCTGTAGCTCTGATTATGTCATTTTAACTGATGCATTCTAGTACCCCTTTATTTTCATATCATTAACTATTTCGCTGCCAACAGTTATGATCCAGATGAGACATTGAGTTATTCCATGTCTCATCTCGACCCATATGAATTTCATAGGTAATCCGAAGGCAGCGAAATATTTTTTAGAAGGAAATATCATACATGTACATACATGTATATTATTTTGGAAACCACCAATCTTTTTGAACAGGCACAGCATACAAACTAATTCATGGTGAATTTATTGATTTAACAGTATTGCAACTTTTAAGAACCATTTACCCCAGGACTACGGGATCTATGGTATTGTAATCGAGCGCGTTAACCCGCCGGTATATACTCGGTACAT
Organism: Azorinus chamasolen; assembly: GCA_963576725.1. Taxonomy (NCBI): domain Eukaryota; kingdom Metazoa; phylum Mollusca; class Bivalvia; order Cardiida; family Solecurtidae; genus Azorinus; species Azorinus chamasolen. The sequence continues at coordinate 3,974,984 of OY755249.1, forward strand.
AAACGTTTATAACTTAATCAGGCTGTGAAGTAGTGCATGTGAATGATTAACTGTGGATATCATTTGCACCAAAGGTGATTAGTAGTCTTATTAATGACAGTTTTTATACTAATCGTACTACGAGGGTCTCGTATTAACACTGACATTTATATGTGATAGTTCAGTCAATTAGTAATCGTGATTATATATACATGTATATATATTAAAATACAATATAGCAATTAGTTTCTTAATTGGGACCGCCTTTGCGCAGATTGTGCATTTACGTATGTTATGATTTTAAAAGTCGTTATTTCGCATAATATATTTAAGGTTTAAACGAGGAAGTGGCTACTTATGCACATTATGACTCTTTACTGAAGTTTCATGTTGTGCTATCTCCCCTGGCTATGAAATTCATATCCGTCAGGCCAGAGGGAAATACCAGCTAAGTATTAATCTAAAACTGTTTTTTTTAAGGTGGCGAGATAGTTTAGCCCCAGATCTCGAAAAATCATATTTAAAACTACCAAAAGCCATTTTTTCTAAGCCTGGTTGGTTAGTTATATTAATTTATTTGATTATTTATTAGAAACATCGATAATCCTATCAAAACCGACATTTGAAATCCATTTAAATGTGCCATTTTGAAAATTTTCAAACAGCGATTACAAAGTTATCTTTTGGACTAAACGTTTTGTAATTGGCCAATATGTAAATCCTATGCATGTCTAGGATTTTTTATAAAACTCTCCGTTTCGGAGTTATGCAATATTTTAGTTTTAATACCCCTAAAATTCTGCCTCCTGCTACGTTTCTTTTGATGTTAGGCGAACAAAGATATCAAAAGACTGTGACACGGATCCCTCGCTGAGACAATGTTTTTTGATATGCCGAATACCGCATATAATTCGGACACAAATTACAGAAGTTATAGCTGTTTGAAAATGCCGACAACTTAAAATTTGCATTGGTGGAAAACATTAAAAATATACAAAAGAGAACCCCAACCGAGTTGCGTAATCCGATAATTATCAATAGCTTGACCAATGGAGAGCTTATATAGCAAGTAACATTTCCCACTAAGCTCCTCCTCTTTTCTTCCTCCGGATCATTTAATAAAGCTGATTTTATTGCATTTTACCCATAAATCACGTGTCGCACTGGGCTTATATACTGGGATAATGTCATCGTCAATATCACTATCGGCACTATTTACGTTATCGTCATGAAGATTGCCATTAATGTCATTTGCGGGAGTCCAATCAGCGTTATTTGTATCCCTTACGTCGCAGTTCACGTCATCATCCACAGCCACCTCTTGCGCGTATTCTTCATCATCAAGACGATCATACAGGTCACTCACATAATTCCTAACGTAACTATCGACATTGTACTCGTCACCGCTACATTCGTTATCACTCAAGGCCACATTATCAATACTTTCTGCTCTATTTGCGAAACTGTCATCCAAATGATCACTGATGTCTCTTGAATCACTTTTGACGGCACTACCACACACATCTTCAATGTTATCCGTATCCGAATTATCTTTAACATTGTCATACATTTCACTATGCGAAACGTTATCTATGCACTCATGTAAATCGATGTTGTTGGAGTCTGTGCCATTGTGATTGACGTCCGACGTCTGGTTTAATGCGTCGTTTTCACCAAGCAGATCTTAATTGATGTTGTTGTTCACATCAGCATCAGCGGCAATATAAGACTCGAAAGAGTCTAAAAGATCCATTATGTAGTCATCTTCAGATACCGGTTCTAACTGTGGTTGGTAGGGAGATTTGGCTAAACCGTCAAAAAAATGCCTCACTATCGCTGATTTCTTCGAGGTCGTCACGTGCAGGCGAGTGGTGAGCAATTGATTTAATGTCAAATGCCATCGTCCTTGCCGTTTTTCTGTCATAATGGTGCACCTTTCTTAAGTGTGTGATCAAATAGCTGCGCCGAATAAACCTTGAATTGCAAGTAGGGGTTGCAAACGGATAAGATTTGTTTTCCACATGCTTCTCTTTAACATGTCTCATCAGACTCCTTTTTGAAGCGTAGTCACGGCGACACAAGTCACAGGTATACATTTTCAACCTTTAACTAACATACTAGAAATGAACTCACTCTATCCAACGCGTATATATATGTTGTGCAAACATGTGGCCGTTGCACGAGATATATGTGCAGTAGCAGAATACAAAGCACCGTTGTATTGATACTCAATGGGAGCCGTTGCACGATTTTCTTGTGGCTTTTGTTCACATGACGACACCTCTACAAACAGCTGCTACGTTGGGTCTTTGTGCAGGAAGTGAATACAAATACCGTTGTGTAGATACTGACTGGGTGCCGCTGCACGATTTGCGTGTTGGTTTTGATAATTTGTCTACACAACCGTGTAACAAGTCATTGAACAAAGGATAGTACATTTAACTACTGAATCCATTTGTAAATTGTTTTCACCGACGGTTCTGCGATTCCGTAGGGTATTTTACTATGCAGTATTATAATTAATTATTGTTTATTACAATGTTTGCATAAGTTGAAGAACGAAAAACTTGTTTCTGTACACACACATAAAGTTAAGTCCAGTTCGGGGGATAGGTCTTAAGAAGTTTATACATAGCAGATATGCAGTTTTACATTTGAAGCATTTACTGGTCAACAGCTTCTACAGTTATGATTTTCCGTATGTTTTTCGCTGCTTCCTTAGCAGCATGACGCTTTGGACGACACACTTGTTCATGCGTTTCTGTTTGTTTCTTTGTATTTTCTAAGATATCATCAGTATCAGTTGGCTTTTCAGTCACTTCTAAAGGATATAACAAGTTCAATGGGCGGCCAATTTCTTTACCCGAAGGAACGACAACTATCGCTGATCTTATATATCCGTCTTTGTTGTTAATTAGTTTGGTCACTTTACCAAATTTCCAGCTTCCTCTTGGACAATCTTCTTTTATTATCACAATGTCGTTCAACTTCGGTGAAAAACTAGAATGCACTCGTCCAGTTTTCAATTTCGTTTGAGTCCTTTCCCTTAAACTTACCAAGTATTAGTGTTTCCACATGTTCCAAGTAAGTTTTGACCCTTTTTCCAAATCTGAATTAGCTTTTCAGCACTGCTGTCTACTGGTTGATAGTCCTTGTCATCAGTGATTTCGGTTTGCGGTATGCCAATATTGGGATTAAGTGTAAGAAAATGAGACGGTGTATTAGCTATAGATGAATTGATGTCATCTCCTATATAGATAAGTGGTCTTGAATTTAACACTGACTCTATTTCTTTCAGGAGTGTTTGTAGCTGCACCATAGTCAACTTTCGTCTTCCTACACTTTTTCGTGGTGACCTTTTCACTAAACCAATCAACCTTTGGTAGAACCCTCCCATCCAAGGAGCAAGCTCTACGTTGAATCTCCATAAAAGTCCTGCATTTGAAACATAATGTAAAATATCTTCATCTTTGTGCACTTTATTCCAGATACGATCCAGTATGTTACTAGTCACACAAAATTGCGTAGCATTGTCACTTACTAGCTCACTTGGTGTACGTCTTTGGGAAATGAATCGCCTGAAGCACAAGAGAAACTCTGCTGTTGTCATGTCACACACGAGTTCCAAATGAATGGCTCTTGTAACAAGAGAGGTGAACAAACATATCCACACTTTTCTTTCACTGATGTCTGTCCTGACGTAGAGGGGCCCATGTAATCTAGCCCTACTCTTGCAAATGGGGTGGCTTCTGTTACACGAGTTGAAGGATATGCACACATAGGTGGCATCTTGTATGGTCCACCTTCAACCCGTCGACACACTGTGCAAGCACTGAGCACCGTTTTTATAGTGGCTCGTCCGTGAGGAATCCAGTAGCGCATACGCACCGCTACTAATGTTTGCAACACACCACTATTTAGTATTTCTTTGTGGGTTTTCTCTATCAAGAGGTGTGTAAAGCGATCTTTTGGTGGTAACAGTATCGGAAATCTGGCACTTTCACGTAGACATGCATTTTCCAAACGGCCTTTACATCGAAGGAGGCCATTTTGATCAACAAAAAGTCCTAATGAGTTTTGAATATTTGTTTTTCTTCCACATTTGATAGCATCTAATACGTCCTTGTAATTGTTTTCTTGCACTCTTTTGTACCATAGGTTTGTAGCTTCTTGTAATTCAGTACAAGTAATGTGTCCGGTACCACAATGCCGTTTTTGTAATTTGCGCACGAAGCGAAGCGCTAGTACAGTGACTCGTAACAGTTTTGTTAATGAAGAAAACTCATTACAGTTTATTCCAAAAGGAGTATAGACCTCAGAATATTGAACATTTTCACATTCTGTCATAGACGTTTGCACAAGAGATGTGGTTTTCTTCGTTTCATGTAATTCTTCTCTGAAGTTTTCATAGGAACTGTCATTTAATTGATCGTTAGACCGTAGCCATTCATCGGGATTTTTCGACAACCATGCTGGGCCATTCCATCATAAACTATTTTTTCGAAGCTTCATAGTAGTTGTTCCTCGAAACGCTACGTCAGCTGGATTTTCCCTTGTTGGCACGTATGACAATATCACGTCAGAACACTCTCTAATTTCGTTCACTCTGTTTCTCACAAATACGGTAGTTTGCTTGTCTGAGACATTCCAATGTAACACGCACTCAGAATCCGACCATATATGCGTTTGAGTGATTGATACTTTTAAGTGTTCTTTCACACATTGTGTACACCTTAACTACTGCTAGCAATTCCAATATTGGTATGAACATCTTCTTCACCGGTGCTAAACGTGTCTTCGCAAATACAAGATTTGTAGCTGAACCATTTTCTGACGTTTGATGTAAATAAACTACTGCTGCATATGCCTTTTCTGACGCATCACAGAAACACAGGAGTCGATACTCTATAGGAGTTGAAGGCTCTGCCGTAATGCACCGTTGTGCTTTGTCCTCAATAAAAATGTTTCATTGAATTATGCATTGTTCGAAATCCACTCTCTGAGATTCATGGCACCTTCACGAAACATTGATTTTGAAACAATATAAAGTTCTTGAGCCTCAGTTACAGTATTTGTTCCTGTTATGAGGTTGTCAACATATATGTCACCTTGATTTTATCTGCTATGTCGCAGTTATAGGAATCCAGATGATATTCTATGGTTGCACCTAATAAAAATGGGCTTGACACGATTCCGAAAGGAACTCTGCAGAACCTATATTCTTGAATGTTGTCATTTTTAACTGTTGGCTTGTCAATGTCCTTGAGACACAAGAATCTTGTTACATCGCGCTGTTCACGCTGTAAACCAATTTGCAGAAATGCCAGCAACCATGGCAATGGGGTGTAAACAAAATCTCATTAGTAGTCCACATAAAGCATGTAACATGACTGGTCCACGATACAGGCAATCATTCAAACTATTGTGTTCCTTACGTGTTTTTGCAGATGCATCGTACACCACTCGTAGTTTTGTCGTACTTCTGTCAGGTTTGATCACAGCATGATGCGGGAGATAATGTAATATTCCGTCTTTCTGTGTCTCAACTTTTTCAATCACACGTTTTTTCAGTTGGTCACTTATTACAGCGTCATACTTTTGAAGAATGTTTGATTTGTTTATCATTCGTTGAACAGAACTTCTAAGTCTGCCAACTGCTAGCTCTTTGTTGGTGGGCAGGTCTGGTTCATCACTTTTCCAAGGCCAATTTACGTGATACCTACTATTTTCAAACTTTAAAGATGTTCGGAACTTATCCATAGCAATCATATCTTCTGTTTTGTCATCTCTTTCCACAATGCCAATGGATTCTATATTCCAAAAGTCTTCCAATTCTGTTTTGGCAGGAAGGGAAGAATCGATGATAGCACAAACATTCGTTTTACTCACATTGACACCGCAAGTTAGAATCAGCATACCTGATTCTTCACCTATTTCTTCTGAGTCTTTCAGTCTCCCACTAAGAATCCAGCCTAGTTTGGATGCAAGTAAGTACAGTCCGTCTTGTACTTTGATCTTTGTACCATGAACAAAATCCAAATAATAATCATTTCCGATGAGAATTTCAATCGGTGCCGTTTCATTTTCATGGGAATGACGTCTGCTAGGTCAACACTTTTCACGATATCTTGAACGTCATTGGACCACAAATCTTTTACAGGTCGCCGTTGGAGTGTACCACTTATTGCAGGCACGATGTTTACTGTAATGTTCATGTCATTTCCATTTTTGAGCATAACATCCAACTTTGTGTATCTTGTTGTAATTTTCTGTGCTGCTGTACTTCCAAACGTGACTACATGAAGATATTGTTCACCTTCTTCTTTGAGTTGCAATTTCTTAGCTAAGGCTTGTGTTATATAACTTCTGTGTGACCCAGAATCAAGAAAAGTATCACTTGCTCCGTGCTATTAAATTCTGGAGTTCTTATTTCTGTAAGAGCTGTTTGCATTAAAACATTGGTTGACATCAGTCCACTTTCTTCCACATTTATATCCTGATTGTTCATTTCGTTCACTACATGAGCAACTGAATGTTTCCATAGAAACTTCTTGAGACACAAGCTTCTGTGGTGGACATTCATGTCACCACAGTACACATATACTTTGTTGATTTTGCAGTCTTTGAACGAATGGCTATCTTTTAAACACTTATAACAACTTCCTTTAATACGATCTTTTCTCTCGCTGATGGTCTGGTATTGTTTACATTCATCACTCCAATGATGTTGTTGACAATGTCGGCACTTACTGCTAATGCGCTGCCGTTCACTGGGTCTCGTCGTAGCCCGTGCTTTGACTCCGGTTGAGATGAGCGTTTGTGTTGTAGAATTAAATTTCGGTTCACTCATCCCTGGTTTTCGATGAGAGGTTATTCTGGTAGGTATCGATGTCGAACCTTGACTTCCACTCTTTCCACTTGCATGCCCTCTCTGAAACCACAACATAATCGTGCAGTCTTTTTGTGAGCGAACGCACAGACCACTTATTGTCTGTTCCATTCTGTATCTCCAATTGTAACAGCACATCTTCGGGTAGCTTTGATCTAATCATGGAGACAAATACATCTTGGTTGACATTTTACTTCAAAACTTCTAAACATCCGAGGTGTCTCTGAACGGTGTCAAGCAAATTTCCCAAACTGCTCACCTTATTTGTTGCCGGGAATATGTTTATTAGATGGTTGTAATGTAGATCAACAATCTCTTGTGGGTTTCCAAAGCGCTGCAAAAGAATTTCAACAGCAACTGCGTAGTTATCATGAGATAGAGCCAAACCCGTTATCACACCTTTTGCTTCCCCTGTTAACTTGCTTCGGAGATAATTGAATCTCTCATTATTGGAAAGGGTTTTGTTGTTATGATTAGCACTCTGAAATGAGTCCCAGAATTCAACCCATCTAGTTTTATCACCGTTGAACGATATTATCTCGATTCTTGGCACTTTCACTGTTGACTTTCGTTCCTGTGCCTTCTTCTCGGTAGTTTCATGTTGTTTCATCTGTGTCAGAAACAAATTCTGCATATCTTCTTGTATCTGAACAAGTTTATTCGTTACAGTGTCATCTTCTATATCTTCCTTTACCTGTTATTTCTGCTTAACTGATAACAATTTATCTTTAAACTGCTTTAAATCAATGTGTGTATCCATTGCTGCTGAATAGAGATTGCAATCGTCATTCAGTATTTCTTCAATGAGCTCATCACTTTCAGTTTGATCAACAGCAGAAACTAATTTCTCACTTTGAAGCTCCAACTTTTCAGCGTATGTTTTAATTTTTTCAAGACATTTTATTGCCTTCAACACTGTTTGTTTAATATCAAACTGAATACTTTCCTTATTCATTATTTCCGTTGCGGTCCTTATTTTCGCATCCAATTTATTTCTCCACCTTGTCCTCACACCTTTTATGTAGATTACACTTGCCATTTTGAATCTTTTTAACACAACACACTTTATTCCTTTGAAACACTTTTATTTTTATTCTCTTCTGATGACGGAGTATAAACTTTATGTCCACATTTGCAGGATATATTCTCCAAAGATCACTTGTATTATTTTCACCTTTCACACTGGAATAGTATCCGGTTCGCGGGACCATTCAATGTGGCAAAGTTTTAATTTCCTTCTACTTTAAACCAAATAAAACTTTTCTTTGCCACACCGATAACGTTTCACTTTGGCGAGAGTTCACAACAACGCATAAATCTGTTAAAACTTTAATCCCTTTATTGATGGTTAACTTTAACACATCTTTCACAAACTTTTCTGAACTCTACTGAAAATGAAATTAGTCTGCCTTATATACTCTGCTAAGCACCGTTGCAGTTTTTACAAAGAACTATGTATAGAAGCTCGTGATAATTCAAGCGAACGGTTACAAATATAAAGGACGGTGTATACTAAGAAATAAAGACACAAATAATACAATAAGGCACCGTTCACATGAACGGTGAAAGAAAACTAATTAATTAGTCAATTATGCTTTCATTAGATCGCTATTTGCGACACTAGACACGTGACCTACATAGTTCAGGCTACCGAGGGGGAAATATGGCCAATGGACAACGACTTGCGGAATGCTGTGTCTGACGCAGGGTAAATTACTTTAAGTTTATAGCTGTCCGTTGTTTTAATTATAATTATTTTTATTGTTATTATTATAAATTCAAATTTAATTGAAATAATTATTATTATTGATTTAACAGTATTGCAACTTTTAAGAACCATTTAGTGTACTATATGAATTGAAGTTTTGACTATGACAATTGAATTTGTGTTAATATTATGTTTTAATTACATGAATATTCGTGGAGTAAATATGTAATGACGACTGTATATTTTGGCAAACTAATAATCATCAATTTTATTATTTGTTCAGGTTCGCCGAAACTTATTTCACCTATGCATTAAAGATGACGGTTGACATGCAAAAAAACCTATCTCCAATTATTATTTTTCACACCAAGTATCGAAGTAAAGTGTGAAATAAAAGCAAATATAATTTGATTATGATCACTTGTTCTTTTATCACACGATTATCTACGCGCATGCTCTAATCCCCCCCCCCTTGGTGCCCCCGATAAGCCCTCCCCCATAAATGGCTTACTGGTCAAGTCAGAGAAAAACTCGATGCTAATAAAGTAAACTGGATTTTCACGGCTCTTGTGATATATTTAGTGGTGTTTCGTGAATGCAATAGATATCAGAGATTAGTGGCTATTAATTAAGACCAGGCGTCCACTAGGACGCCGAATGGTTCCCGAAGGGTTCCCGAATGTGGTTATCGCAGTTTCTGGATGATTCGGCATGCCTTTGGGATGTTCGGGATCCCTTCCGCGTCATTTTTGAACCCTTCGGGAACCTTTCTGGGTGATTCGGGGACTGATCGGATCGAAAAAGATTCGGCATCCAAGTTTTAAAAGTTTTAAAATTTGGACGCCGAATATTTTATTCGGGAAGGCTTCGGGGCCTTCTGAAACCCTTCTGGAACCCTTCGGGACGCTCGGGAACCCTTCGCGGTGGCTTCGGGGTAGATTCGGGGTCATTCTGCAAGGCTTCGGGATCTCTTATCCACCCCGAGCGGTTTAAGAATGATGCCGAATCGATGCAGAATGCTTCCCGAATGCTTCCCGAAGACGCGGAAGGGTTCCCGAACCCAAGCGGAAGACATTCCGAATGTATTATGAACAATTCATATACTTAATATGAAGTATTTTTATCTAAGCAAAATCCTTATAGACATTATATTATATTTTTTAAACAGAAAATAACAGTTTGTGCATGAACTATCTAATTAAATCCAGTCTGTTATACATTCTTAAATACTGTTTTTTGATTTAGATTACCCTCAATGATTATCAAATACAATATGTATTCTTTAAATGACAATTAAACAAACATCTTACAATTTGATTTTACAAAATAAACACTAATTTATGAAAATTTATGCTCTGGTATATTTTTAATTAACAGGCTTAGCTAAGTTATTACTTAAGAATGTTCGTGAAACTGGGGCTTGAATAGTCTCAGAAGATTCTGATGTCAGCAAAACTTATATCTGTTAAAGAACGGGATTTCGAGATATAAAATACAATATACAAGAAACTTAACTTATAATCGGATGTTACAAAACATCTTATTTACCATAAGATAGAAGTTATTTATCGACTAAAACAATAGCTTCTTAACAAAATGCATTCCATTACTAACTACCTATGGATAAAATGCATGTATAAAGAACAGGAATAGCTATAAAATATAACACATCTCACTTTTGCTACCTATTATAAATAGCTTATAATAGCATGTATATAATAAATCCCTTATTCTCGTAATTATGTTTTTGTTTTAACAAAAACCAAATAAAACACATGAGAGGGAATAATTAATATGTAGATGTATGCGTGTGCGTACGTTTGTGTGTGCTCTTCACAAGTACTTGCTAAGAGTGTATTTGAGCCCCACCCAAACAGGGTCTATAGAGTTTGTATTAATATTTATATATAGATGTGTGTGTATCCTTTACAAGTAGTATATTTGCAAAGAGTGTACTTGTCTTTTGCAAACAGTGGAGATTTTGAAAAAGGGATTCGTGTTTGACCCACCCAAAAAGCGTCCATAGAGTTTGTTATTTTGCAACACATCTTTAGCTGTAATAGATAAATGTCAATATTTATTTACATTAATTCTCATGTACACACTTAGTTTGTAGTATAAGGCTGTGTGTATATAGTATGGATATGTGTAAGTGGATATATACTTGTACTATAGAAGCCTATGTTAGATGCCACCCTCAACGATTCAAATGGACATGAGTCGACAGACAAGATAACGGTCTTGATGTTAGTTTATTGGCATCATATAACATGAAATAAAATATAAACCCACTAAGAACTAGTTTATATCCCTAGAATATGACTAGATACTTGCACAGTCATACTATAAGTAGTGAAGTCAGACTATTTTTCAAACTGCAAATAAACCTAGGTTGTTATATACCATTGGAAAGATCTTTGAAAAAGAAACACATTGCTGTTTATTACAGCCTCATATCACTTATCATTACAGAGTTATGGCCCCTTGAAATATATATATATCTGAAAATTTGCTTATCAGCGCTAGAGCCTTAACACCGGCAAGAAACTGAGGAACTTTCAGATCAAATAGAATGCTTCTTTGCAGCATGTTTGTACAACCAACTGTCTCAAGGAATGAAAGCATCTTTTCATGTAAGAAAAACACTGAACATGCATTACTGAACAAAATATTAAAACGTGCTCCCTTATATGCCCGAAGTGGGACAGATTTCAACTGTTTATCTTTCAGAAAGTCTGAGATATAAGTTTCAAAATGACCCTGACAACCCGCTTTCTGATCACCACCACTTCCTTGCCCGAAACACTTTGAAGCCATTCTTACTAATCGGCATACCCCTGGTTCATCTCTAGTAAAAGTGCTTTCACATGAAGGTGTGTTACCATCAAAAATTCTGTTTTCAATTTCTTTTATTGATTTTTGTGCTGCTTCCGCATAATTGACCAGAGCATGCAGCCCACAGAAAAAAATTATTTAAGTTCCCTAATCTTGCCTTTTCTTCTTCTGTAAAAGTATGATAGTTAGCATAAGTTAAAGGCAAAACCTCTTTTCGATATGATTCAAGAAGTTGATTGAACGTAATCTCTGTAGCCGCTCTGTCCGACATCGTTGAAGAAATATGGGTTAATATGTCACTTGACACAGAATCACGGGAGGCAATGTCATCAATGTCTATTAATACTTGTCGAAATACTTTTAAAGTATCTTCCGCAGACTTTGTCTCGATGTCACGTAATCCTAGAACCCACATATTCCCACTAGCATCGGAGGCTTCATATCCCATGAATTTACTACCAAACTTTGAAGTTTCATCAGTTAATAAACAGGTGTTCTTTTCCTTAGAAAAATATTTCTGCTAATTGTTTGTGTGCGAGACAAAGACGTTGTAAGTTCATACTTAGAACTGTTGATTTGCACGGAACTTTGTTTGGTTCTTTATTAACCAGCTTTAATACAGTTGTTATGACGTTTCCAACTTTAGATGCGCTGACATTCAATGTCAGCAGTTCATACACACACTGCTTCAAATGAGAACAGTATTCTTTACTTTTGTTACACCATTATCATTTATAAGGTCATTTAAGTACTGCACACTTTCATTCAGTTCATTTATCTCCTTTTCTTTTTCCTGTAACAAAGCCTCTAACTGCTCTATTCTTTCTTGTTTCTCAATACAGCACTGTTCATTTACCCTTTGCTCTAATTTTTGTATTTTTTTATTTGCATATGTTTCGCGAGAAGCTGTTCTCTTTAGGTTCAGCTTAAGATTTTAAACTCGCTTAGAGGACAAAGTTAACTGTTCATCTGCATCTTTTAGTTCCTCATCTTTATGCTTTACTATATGTTCTGTCTCAATTTTTTTTTTATTAATGTCTGATTTTTTTAATTTTTCTGTTAAAAGAGACGCTGTAAAGTCTAAACTTTCATCTGCTGTGACTTGTGGGCCCCGCTTGTTAACATCTGCTTTAGGAAAAATAAATTTACTTTTCAGGAAATCATTCAGCTCCTCAGCAATATGTTTACGGCTTTTACTTTTACTTAGTTTGTCTATTTTATCAGCTACTTTATTTTATAGAATATTGAAAAGCTTTAGATGTGGGCTGAAGTTTAGGACTGTTGTCACTATCACTACTAAGACTACTAAAGTTTTCTTTCACAAAATTTAAACACTTGTCTATGCCATTACCTTTAAAAAAATCAAAGACAGCTTCATTTGTTAACTCTGGCTCTGCCATTTTCAGTCTAAAATCAACCCATGGGGTTCCTCTGTTGTTCAATTTCCTGTTTTAATACAGAGTTTTCAGCTTTCACTTCATTCAGTTCTTCTTTCAGTCTTTGATTTTCTCTCATTAATTCATTGTATGACAAACATGGGCTGCTTTCACTCTGTTGACTGTAGTTAATTTCATTATAATCGCCCTTTTCACCAGGCATATAGAAGTATGCTTCTGCCAAAGGATCTGCATCCTCTACCACTGAGGAACTGGCAGCAGATGAATTAATTATATCGGGCTGCGATGACAAAAATAAGTCTTTCTGAGAGTCTATTATCTCAATATTCTCTGGCGAGTTATCAGCACTACTAGGTTTTGGGTTAGTACTAGTACTACAGTGACCATCTACATGCAGCTGTAAAAGCAGAAAAGCAGTAAGCTACTGAGGTGAATATAATATCAGACTTCACGAATTGTTTTCCCTTTTTTAAACTCTCAATGAGTGAATGACGTCAATGTGGTTAACACATTATGTTTTAAACTGCCCAAAGCAAATTGTACCAGACATGCCAGTTGGTTGTATGCATTTCGTGAAGTCTGTAATGGGTTATAACTAAGTAAAAGGTTATACAGTAAAACCTGTCTATTTCAGTATTTGGACCACCAAGTTGTGTAAGTAATTAGGTGTTTACGACAGGTGACTACTTAAGGCAAGGTGACATTAAAACAGAAAGCCCCTACAGACACTTTGTTCTATTGTCACCCTGCTTTAAGCTGTCTTTACACAATCAAGAAGCATTCTCTTTATTTGACATAAAAGAGAGGTTTTACTATTTAAGTTATCCCTTTACTCCATAGCATATTTTAGTTTTGAAGACAGGTGGCCACTTAAAGCAGGTTGAAAGTAAAACAGAATACACCTAGCGGCACATTCTGCTTTACTGTCGGTCTGCTGTAAGCTATCATTTGCTAGAATATAGATCATATTTCTGATGATATATTATTATGATTGTATATGTTGTAACTATTTTCTTCATGGTCTGATTATTACTGTGAATAAATTAAATGTGTAAATATGTGTGGCATAACTGTTTATGGTAGCTGTTATTGTGCTCAAGAGTTTTAATGTTAGTATAGTTCTATTAACTCTTTGCAAGCTAGCATTGAAATCGTGATTACCTTTGCAAACAGTTTGGATCCTGATGAGTCTAGAGACGCCACACAATGCAGCGTCTTATCAGGATCCAAACTGTTTGTCACTGACGGTAATTTGAAAAGAAATTTTCAAAAATTCTTATCTTCAAACAGTAGCAGACGAATAACGTTGCACACTACAAATTACCTAGTATGCAGAGAGTTAAAACAGAAAGCAGTGCTCTATTTGGTCTAAGGTTAATGGAATAGGTTACATGCAATAGCACAATACATTCACAACCTTTTTGGGTCTGGGCAATTGAATTTTTCTGTCTTGGTTGTCCATGGAGTCGTGGACAAGTTAAAATGCTATAGTGACTATTCAAATAGGTAACCTTGATTTGTACAGTCAAGTAAAGATTGTCGTGCTGACAAGTGATTTTTCCAAACCACTTGTCCCTGGACAGGTGTATTTTTTTTTTAAAGATTTCGTCACCCTTGAAATTTATACTATACACGTCTAGTATTAGGTGAAGGAATAATCATTGTACCATACACACAAAGGCAAATTGCAAAGCAAATATGTTTACACATTGACATTTGTCTAGATCATAGATCAATGAAGACAGGCAGAAACACTATGAGACTCAGGGCTCCAGACAAGGGGAGTTTTTCATATTTTCTAAAAAAATAATTTATGTCTGTTTTAAACCCGATTCTAATGTGTAGTTATATCATGGCATATGATTTGGTGCTGACATGATTCAGAAAATGTTGGCTTTGTTCAGGTTACTCATTTTTATCTGGAGCCCTGGCAATAACAGACACTTACACTACAAGCAGGTTATATTTTGATACCATCACATATCGTAGACAAGCTTTTCTTAGCAACAGGTTCGCTGTCGGTGGTCTGTGCTAGACGTGGAGTCTTCCTCTTAATAGTCTTATTAAACACTGGACTCGATGCCGATGGATATTCACTCATTATTCATTGTAGTATGACAGATAAAGTAAAAAGGTACAAATATCTCTATAAACTGACATTTTATGCCGACTTCCGTGTCGCGAAATCTCATAACAATGTTACGAGAATGTAAACAAAACTTAATAACAACAACAACAAAATGGCGGCGACGAGGGAGGCTGGAAGGGGTAGGTCAAAACAATATTTTGCGCGGAAATGCGACAGGGTCTACAAATTAGATCGATGCATCAATCCATGAATTAAACATTGTTAAATGTCATTAACATTCTTCTACGGTCTTCCCAGTGCGCATTTCTGCAGAATTAACTCGTCAAATATCGTCAATTTTAAAAGTCTATAAACCGCATATAAAACCGCATGGGTGTAATATTATTTTTTATCCTACTAACAGGGCAGACTCTCAGCTTTCAAACGAGGCATTTTGCGCATGCATTGGATGGATATGGCGGGAGAAAATGGATATTAAAAACACCCTCCCGTCAGGTGATTTTGTCACATGATCGACTCTCAGAACTAGGTCAATCTATTTTTGCCCATGTTCAACGGCAAATTCCTTACATACCGTGCATGGTAACCGGATTTTTTCAAACTTTGCTTATAAGTCAGTTATCTTTTTAATAAATAAACATACATACTTAGAAATGTTATGAAAACTAATCGCAAATTATTATACAGTTTCGAACACAAGTTAACATTAGGTCAGAAGGGGATTCCAATATGGCGACGATGGCTGACGTCACTACTAAAAGTAACCAAGGGACTAGAAAAGTCATTCAACAATAACCAGAGAAACCCTTTAAAGAAAACAAAAGGTTAAGTCTATTAACACGAAATACTAATAATGTTCAAGTGTTTACAAAAGATGGTTAGTATTTAATGAAGAACTCTTCTAAAAGGGTCTCTCCAAGAGGCGATTATCTAAAGTACGAAACATAATGAGTACGAAGCAACCACGCTATCTGCATTGAAGTTAGACAATAAATGTTTCTTAAAAATACTACGAATGTTTTATCTAACTAGTACATCATTCAAACTTACGCCTTGGAGCCTTGTTGAGGCGAAATTGAATCAATTATCATTTATCGTAAACAAGGAACCACGTTTTTTCATCAAAACTTCCGATTAGGTACAGTATAAAATGCGTACCGATAGCGCATTGAACACTGAAAAGCGGCGGCAGAACAGCCTAAGAACTATCTTTAGATACAAATTAAGATATGAAATGGAAATAAGACATACATGAGTAATAGTCGTTAAGAACTGACATAGAAAATGAGTCTTTCTTAATTAATTATGAGAGGTTTTTAAGCAATCCCCAGTAACATATATTGAAATAGTACGACACCATGCATGGAGAGGAGAAGAAGGTAATAGATACAGTTTAAAAAGGTTACATGTATTAATATAATGCAAGCATAAGAAGGTTCACCCGGACGTAAAGGAACTGTCAGTATTTATTACATGATAATGGTGCCATGTACTCCGATCCACTACCCTTTAGGTGTTGGGAGCCGGAAGTAACCATCCGCTCCACCCGAATGAATCTAGTCTAGATATAAGTGTGTGTGACATCTTTTCCATTCCAAAACATAAAATGTGACATCGTTATATTCCCAGACTCTCAATTCGGCAACCCTTCGGCCTTATTTCTGCAACGATTCGGCATCCCTTCGGCAACCATTCGGGAAGCATTCGGGAGGTTATTCTCAAGGTTTCGGCATGATTCTGCATCGCTTCGACGTCTGTCCCGAATGGTTCCCGAATCGAGCAAAATTTATTCGGCAACCCTTCGGCAAGGCTTCGGCGCTCTAGTGGACGCCAGGCATAATGCAAACATAAAAAAAATGATTTTTTCGTGGTTCCTGCCTCTCATGGCACCTTAAGAATAGCCTACTCATGTAAGTGTTATAAGTGTGAGGTTGGGTGCCCATAAACCGGTTTAACACCACCCCCAGTGACTTTTTGTCACTGACCTTTCCAAGGCGGTACTTCCATCTTCCCCCTATTGTATGTTTGTTTTGTCTTTGTGCGTCTCTTGTTGATAGTGTCAAATTCAGGAACATACGAGGAACAGTTTCTGACGTTTATTATCCATTATTTGGTCGTAATCCGTCCAGAACTTATGGAATAAGGACGATATGAAATTTCGAATCGATGCTAAAAACAAAAGGAATGACGTCACGCCTCAAATTTGAATTCTGTATTTTCCGTGGAAGCCGCCGAATACTATTAGTTACACGGTTATTTGGCAGGGAGTACGGGCTGATATGACCCGGTTAGATCCCGTATTTCCTGAGGCGTTAACCGGAAGAAATACGTGGTCTAACTCGGTCATACCAACCCGTACACCCTGCCAAATTACCGTGTAACGAATTTATTACCAGTCAGAGATCCGATTTACCTAATTAAGAAACAAACAACTTTTATTTTGCTGACATTAGATCTCTAATTGTATGACGACATGACAAAGAAAACATGACGTCATAACAGGAAATATGACGTCGTCTCAGAGCAATTTCGAAAGAGGAATATTGAAACTTCACTTGTAAACATTTAAGTCCCATTATGTTTTTTATTTTATTTTTTTCCTCGGTCTAGTTAGCTGCAAAATGGCTAGATATGCTGTTTTGTATAGAAAACAACAGCATTTAACGTTTTGTTTGCTCAAATACGACATAGGAAAACATCGAGAAAGAAACGGAAATTTCTAAATTTAGCGCGTGTACAACGTCAGTAAATCACGTGACCATGGACCCTATCAGGATGGACGCTTCATCGAATGGCTCCTCAAACTCTGTGAGTATTACCTGTATTACTAAGGCTATCTGATATATATTTCGTTGTCTTTTATCACATTACGATCATCGGTGTGAGCTGAGCTTGAAAATCAGCATGTTTATTGTTTTACTCTACATAAGGGAGCAGATTTTCACGAGAAGCGTTCCGACGGGAAAGGCAAATGTTGCTGTCTGTACACACTAAACGACTCTTCCATCGTGTTTTGTAGCTTGTTCGTTAAATACGCCATATCAGATACAAGCATTATTCATGTTTATGCGTGAATGGAAGCTGGTCCATATATATAGTCATAGATATATACACAAAAAAATTCAGATGAGATATTCCACCGGTATGTTCAAAATTCGTCTTCGTGTCAGTTCGACATGTTTAGAGCGTCCACTCTTTGTGACTGAATGATTAGAAGCACTCGGAACACCTCGGCTATTTCTATCGAAATAAGACCTATATTCCGAACTCTGACGGAATATGGCGAGTAGTTACGATTGGTATCTGGACATTCTAGTTAGATCTATAATGAAAATAAAATTGTTGAGATCATTGAATTTGAAGTAGCACAGGTGATTGGTCCCAATGGAAGTTGGAACGTACAGTTGCTAGTTACAGGCATTAAACGAGTCCATTTTGTGTAAAGCAAATTACCAATAATGAACATGTGTAATACTTTAGACCAGCCAAGTATCTGATTATTGCATGCCTTCTGTCAGTACACACATGTACCCAGAAGGTGAGGCTGCATGTAGGTTTTATATGTGTCCATACTAGGTTGACATCAAAATTACAGATAACTATCAATAAGCTGCAGTTCAGTTTGGTCCAGGGGCATGCCTCATAGCGACCCAGCATGGTCACAGAAGCCCACTGAAGGGAAATTTACATAAGCTTGAGTGTCTGCTCCAGCACAGAATCCATGCCGTTTTATCATGGTTCACAGTAGAATCGGTCTATAGCAATCATGCAATTACAGTACTAAACATGTAGGCTTATATGGCAGGTAGTTACACAATGCAGGATGAAAGTGACTATAAAACCCAGATTAAGGCTTATAATTAGGGGATAACCGTTGCGTATTTGAAGATTTGCAGCAGTATATCGGTGGTTTATATGTCGCAAATTTAGTTTTACATGCGACGCGTTAGCGGAGCATGTAAAACGATTATTTGCGACATATAAACCACCGATATACTGCTGCAAATCTTCAAATACGCAACGGTTATCCCTATTCTAATGAAACCATAGATACAGATGGTAAAAAACAAACAATACTTTAAGTCCTTTGATATTTTCTCTATGTCGTCATAGCATGACGTCATGAAACACCGCATATCTCCGCATTACGTATATAGAAAATAGTTCTCCCGGAACCTAGCAATTATGATTATATTTAATATACCAAGAACTGGTGTTTTCACTTGATACTTTGATTTTCACAAATGAAAACCGTTAAGTAATGGTCCGTTGAATTTCTGACGGTAGGTCCCTTTCAAAACTACGAAAGACGAATCAAATTTGACCTCGACATTGCTCGAAATTCCACAATAATTGTGCACATTGACAACGGAATTATTTATTTTTAAATTGTTTGCAATGTGGAACTGGTTGCATATTCAAGATACTTTGGCTGATTGGTGTATTTGATGAGAATGATGATAGGCCAAGTAGACGTGCAAATGGAAATTATCTGGAGCGACACTCTACAGGCATGTTTGGAATTTGCAAAGAGCCCTCGAGTGGTCTTGAGTGGGTGTGGCGAATTCTCATTATGGGACTGTCCTTGGAGAATTGAAGAATACTGCCGCTTCTGATTGTCGGACGAGTCGGCATTATAGCTTCGGACATTGGCTTCATTCTGATGACCGGACTTATTCATTATTTCCTTGGGTTTGACACCAGCATAGGCCAACAGCTAGTGCATGATTGCGGTCTCTCGGACACAGTGACTTGTGTTTTAAAACTTTTGACGAAACAAGCCTCAGCAGAAATTGTTTTCACCATTTCGTTCAGCACACGCTCACCAACAGGCCTGGATGTGTATATGATTCTTCATAATCGACTGAACGTTTGGGTTACTGAATGAAATGGTTCGATCACTGGAGCAGTTTTATCAGGTATGTTTTCAGAGATTTACATGACATGTTTCCTGCATGACTCATAAATTGTACTTTTGTCAGAGATCTTAGGTTTTCTATTATATGTATACCACGAAGAGCGAAATTCAAGGTTATGTCAAACCACTTTTCTTTGGAAAGATTTGTGATTTATGACAGGGGGGAAACCTGAGTTTTTTAGTGTTTTCAGATCATTGTCTGTGATCGGTTGGTAATGTTTGAGTGTTGTCAGGTCCTTCTTAAATAGTTTCAGCATGGATATAAATCTCACAGCTACATGGTTATATACCTTAAATCTTATATTTACAGGGTGCAAGTGCCACAAACACCTCAAAACAGAATAGAGGAAGAGAAACGTTTGTTTAATGACAGTGAATTAGATCAACATGTGAAATAAATGGACTCAGGATCAACTTGTGGGAATTTGTGATAGATATTTGAATAGAATCGCCAGACTCACATTGACTACAACCATAAAATGTGTTAAAAAACAACAAGCAAAATGAAAACATTTGACATTTCATTCATCCAGTGTCTTCGTTCATTCAGACCCATTCATTCAATTTTACTATTAATGCGCGTATGAATATTTCGTAGTAAATTTTCTAGTGATTCGGTTTCCGACAGTATATTCATTTTTCCGACAGTATATCGGTGGTTTATATGCTTCAAATTTTTCACGTGGACCAATCAGAATGCGTGTTACAAAAATGTTGCATTAGAATTATTTATTTTTTGTAAAGTAATGTTAATAGCACAGGAGCAATATAAATTAACCCTTTCCCTGTTCAATACTCATGCAAGAAAACATGACATCATGAATATTTATCATCAAAATGTTTACAATGTAAACTTTTCAATGGAGTTTTTGTTTTGACAAAGACTGTAGAGTCAGATCTATATATTGTCAAAAGCAAACAGAGCAGACCCTGATCAGATGGCACTCCTATTGCAGCTGTCTGGTCTGGGTCTACTCTGTTTGCAAATGTGTAAAAAGGCATTTATATAAAGGAAAAGAACAACGTTCTTGTAGACATAGCTCTGATTTCAGAGCTAACCCTTTCCCTGTTCAATATTCATGTAAGAAGTAATGCTTTTATGAATATTTATTAGCTGAAATTTTATAATGTAAACTTTTCAAGGGATTGTTTTTTGTATTGACAAAAATGGTAGAATCAATTCTGTTTCAAGTCACAAGCAAATAGAGCAGACCCTGGTCAGATGGCTCCTATACTCCTATAGGAGCTGGTCTGGGTGTACTGTATGAAAAGGTGTTTATATGAAGGAAATGGTTAATGCTTAGCTTTAACTTTAGAGTGGCAAGAGGCAGAGGAAGGGGAAGGGTGGCCAAATGAAACTGGCAGAGGCAGGAGGGGTAGCAGAAGAGGTAGTAGGACCAAGCCAGGGTGGAGGAGAGGTTCACTCAAAAGGTAAAGAAATTAGAGGTTATAATAAACTCACTTGAAAAATCAATAAATCCAATAAAATGACATTACTTGATATTATTTGTAATGCATTTCAAATCCCTGTGTAAAATCAGTGTTTGTTTTTGTGTTTGTTGTGCAAGTGTTAATTTGAAAGCTGTCAGTTTGGAAGAAATGATCTTCTGAGAGATTTTGCTGACTTAATTAACCTTCAAATTTGTTAGGTAAACTGGTCATTTTTTTCATTCAGAAACTAGAACTGTAAGTCAAAAGTTAATGATATGCTTATAATAATAGTCTCCTAATAACAGTTTCCTTTGCTGGTTAGACTTCAATACAAATGATGAAGCAAATTCAAATTAACAAAAGCCCATATTAAAAATTACATGTCAGATTTGTGGCATGTGCACTACATTATCAACTTACGATGGTAAGAAAATGTTTCAAGTTACAAGCCAATAGCTTTGTTAGTTATAAAATAAAACAAAGTACATGTACCTAGTTATAGTCTACTTTCAGTCCGAATGACCGCTCAGCCAACTGTACATTTACTCCCCTGGTCATTGAGTCATTAGCCTACAATATTGAGCACTACTTACATATGGCGCAATCATGCAGCTGCAGTACCGGCGAGTGACCCTCACAGGCACCCATTTTAACACCTGGGTGGAAAGGAGGTGTGGTTGGGAGACACGGAAAAGCGTCTCTGAAATTTCGGGGAGGGACCCGGATTTGAACTCCGGACCTACAGACTGATAGTCAAGCGCGTTACCACAAGACCACCTTACACCACGCATGCAGAAATTGGACATGAACACAAGAAATGATTTTTTCTAAGTTCACAAAGGACCTAACTCTTATAAAATTTATGTCAGAATTATAGCCCTTGTATTATACAATCAACTTATGATAGCAAATAATCTTTCCAAGTTACAAGGCAGTAGCTATGATAGTTATGAAGAAAGATGAACTTCAGTACACACCATATCCCAAAAACTAAAACAAAGAGACAATGACTCCTGTAATAGCAAAATCCTAACTACACTTGCAAGTGCAGATTCCCGTCTGATCTAGGCCTACTCTGTTTGCAAAGGCACATTTATAGAGTAAAGGATTAGAAAGGCTATATACATATATTAATATAATTGAAGCAGAACTGTAGGCGAAGCAGTCCCGGCAAAATTGAGTTTATACATACATGTATATGGACAACCAGTATAGCCCTATAATTTCATTTTCGGGAACATAATTCGAGCAAATTTTTGTTTGTTTTAAGGTAAAGCACAAACATATGAAATCATTTTAATTGAGATGTAGTACCGGTGTTATTAGTTTGAAAAATATTATAATTGAAAGCATTATGACATGTTCTGTTTCTATTTCAGACTTACTTTTTGACCTAGTAGATGACTACTGAATACTGAACCCAGCCCTATTTCCATCCAGAATCAACCAATCATGGTGCAGATTTCAAAACTGCATTGGGATGCTAACTGAGCTTGAAAAAAAAGTGTTGTGACTGCAAGCCACAACATTGTGCCAGCCGAAGCCATGTAAGTGTATCGCTTATACATATAAAATCAAAGTACATGTATACAAAATCAAACCATCCCCTAGTTTTGATTGGTATGAGTTTGGCTTTATGAACATTTGACCAGTTGGATGCTGTGCAAAACTGCAATTGTTTTACAGGCACCAGGCTCATCTAATATGAAGAAATTAATGAATATGTGTAATTAAACATGGACAAGACCTGTTCTTGGACATAGCCATAATAGTAGGAACTTATCTATACAAGAGGGCCATGAGGCCCTGAAGCGCTCCACCTGAGCCTGTTGGGGCGTCAAGAAGTCATCATTTGTACAATCTTGGTATAGAACCACAAGGCAAAGCAGCATGCCATTAAAGGTCTAAGCCATATATATACAAAGTGGAGATACTGGCTCACCTCCTCCGGCTCACCTCGCCATACTGGCTTGGCTCACCTCCCTCGGTGATCCAGTATACGTTTCACTCCCCACTTTGTATATATATGATTGAGGTAAAAATAAAATAAAATAAAAACATCACACAAATGAGAGAGAGAGACAGTGGCGGGTCTAAAACACACGGGGGAAAAATGTGTCGGGGTCGAGGGTAAAATGAGGGACAGGAGGTGACGTAGAAAATAAAATAAAATGTAGTGAGGGACAGGGAGAATCTTTCGTGGGTGGGGAAGGGTACGAAAAATAAAAAAAGAGGTTAGCAGATGAGGGACAACGAGCGACGAAGAAATAAAAATAAAAATAGAAGAGGGACTGGGAGTATCTTCCACGGGTGGTAGAGACGATAAAAATAAAAATAGGTTAGGAGGTGAAGGTCACTGTGCAAGAAGAAATAAATATTAAAATAGAAGAGGGACTGGGGAGAATCTTTCGTGGGTGGTAAAAATAAAAAGACGTTTGGTGAAGTAGGGACGAGTCTATATATATAATAATAATAATAATTAATAATAATAATAAGAAGAAGAAGAAGGTGATAAAAATACAATAAATAGGACAAATTTGTTAAATATTGTAAAAATATTGCAATTGATTGAGTATTATTGCGTTCTGTCAGACCCTCCGATAAATTACCCGTCGCCGGATAGATAGCCGCAACCGAGAGTTTTACTCCCATCCGATCGATTGCCAACGCGACATATCCGCCCTGCAGTGCTTTGAAGACGTGCGTGTTCATTTAGGAAATAAACACCTGTAATTATTATGTAAGTACATATTTTATATATTCTCTTTTGAAACATCGTTTCACCCCTCGTGTAATTGCTTTAGGATTCTACGACGTATAGATAACATTTTAAAGCAATTATACATGTGAGTGTAATACATTATTTAGTTTATTGGTAGAAGATGGCTTATTATTAACCGAGTACATTAACTTAATCTGTGGTATTATTATACCACATTTATGTGCATTCACATAGCAAGATAAACTAGACAATATCTATGTTTACACTGTTAATTTTTCATAACGGTGCGTGGGTACAAATCTACCCTTATAGTTTTACCCTTACAAATCTACCCTAATATTTTTAGCTCACCTGAGCCAAAGGCTCAGGATGAGCTATTGTGACCGCTATTTGTCCGGCGTCCGGCGTCCGGCGTCCGGCGTCCGGTGTCCGGCGTCCGGCGTCCGGCGTCCGTCCGGCGTCCGTCGTCCGGCGTCCGTCCACATTTTCAAACGACATCTCCTCTGAAACTGCTGACCCGATTTTAACCAAATTTTGTCAGAAGCATCAGTGGCTAGGGGGAACGAAACGTTGTTCACATTATGACCCCCGGGCCAAAAATAGCCCCGCCCAAGGGCTTATCAGTTTTTCATAGGAAAATTTTAAAAAATCTTCTTCTCTGAAACTGTAAGGCCTAGACCTTTGATATTTAGTATGTAGCATGATCTTATGGTCCTCTACAAAAATTGTTCAAATTATGACCCCCGGGCCAAAAATGGCCCCGCCCCGGGGCTTATCAGTTTTTCATATGAAATTTTTTAAAAATCTTCTTCTCTGAAACTGTAAGGCCTAGACCTTTGATATTTGGTATGTTGCATGATCTAATGGTCCTCTACAAAATTTGTTCAAATTATGACCCCTGGGCCAAAAATGGCCCCGCCCATGGGCTTAACAATTTTTCATAGGAAAATCTTTAAAAATCTTCTTCTCTGAAACCGTAAGGCCTAGATCTTTGATATTTAGTATGTAGCATGATCTTATGGTCCTCTACAAAAATTGTTCAAATTATAACCCCCGGGCCAAAAATGGCCCCGCCCCGGGGCTTATCAGTTTTTCATAGGAATTTTTTTTAAAATCTTCTTCTCTAAAACTGTAAGACCTATACTTTTGATATTTAGTATGTAGCATGAACTTATGGTCCTCTACAAAAATCGTTCAAATTATGACCCCCAGGCCAAAATGGCCCCGCCCATTGGCTTATCAGTTTTTCTTAGGAAAATCTTTAAAAAAATTCTTCTCTGAAACTGTAAGGCCTAGACCTTTGATATTTGGCATGTAGCATGATCTTATGGTCCTCTACAAAGATTGTTCAAATTATGACCCCCTGACCAAAAATGGCCCCGCCCAAGGGCTTATCAGTTTTTCATAGGAAAATCTTTAAAAACCTTCTTCTCTGAAACTGTAAGGCCTACACCTTTGGTATTTGGCATGTAGCATGATCTAATGGTCCTCTACAAAGATTGTTCAAATTATGACCCCCGGGCCAAAAATGGCCCCCGGGCCAAAAATGGCCCCCGGGCCAAAAATGGCCCCGCCCAATGGCTTATCAGTTTTTCATAGGAAAATCTTTAAAAATCTTCTTATCTGAAACTGTAAGGCCTAGACCTTTGATATTTGGCATGTAGCATGATCTAATGGTCCTCTACTAAAATTGTTCAAATTATGACCCCCGGGCCAAAAATGGCTCCGCCCAAGGACTTATCAGTTTTTCATAGGAAACTTTTTAAAATTCTTCTTCTCTGAAACTGTAAGGCCTAGACCTTTGATAGTTGGTATGTAGCATGATCTAATGGTCCTCTACAAATATAGTTCAAATTATGACCACGGGCAAAACATGGCCCCGCCCAAGGGCTTATCAGTTTTTCATATGAAAATCTTTAAAAATCTTCTTCTGAAACTGTAAGGCCTAGACCTTTGATATTTGGCATGTAGCTTTGGCTTGTGGTCTTCTGCCAAGATTGTTCAACTTACGACCATGACCTCTGGGCGAAACTTGGCCCTGGCTTATCAGTTTTCATGGGAAAACTATATCATTTTTCTCTGAAACCATAAGGCTTAGACCTTTAATTAATGGCACACTGCTTTGCCTTGTGGTTCTCTACCAAGGTTGTACAAATGATGGCCCCGTCCCTAGGGTATCTCAGGTGAGCGCTTCAGGGCCTCATGGCCCTCTTGTTTACCCTTACACCGTTATTTTTCATAACGGTGCGTGGGTACAAATCTACCCTTATATTTTTTCCCTAACAAATCTACCCTTATATTTTTTACCCTTACACCGTTATTTTTCGTAACGGTGCGTGGTATAAATCTACCCTAATATTTGTTTACCCTTACACCGTTATTTTTCATAACGGTGCGTTGGTACAAATCTACCCTAATATTTTTTTTACCTTTACACCGTTATTTTTCATAACGGTGAAACCATAAATATGTATTACAGAATAAATTGTAATAATTATTTATTTTCGACTTTCAGGGACAACCAACAAGCAACAAAACTTCGAATAGACTTACAAACACTCACCAGCTATCTACTCAACACATATCCAGAAAACGAAGTAATAAACCAATGGAACGAAACCTTTTCACAACAATACGACGGACCTTTAACCATGGCAGCCAAATCAACCAAAACACAACAAAAGACACAAAACATACAAAGAAAGAAAGAACAGATTAGACAACGCCTCCAGAACTCATATTCGGAAGAAAGAAATTATCAAGGAACAGTGACCATCGACCTCACAACAGAAGAAACCATTATTCAAAATCTACACGATTTGAATAAATTAGAAAGAAGCAACAACAGAAACTCAATTTTCATAGCATCTCAACAAGGAGAACTTTTGAAAGTAATTAAAACCAAAATTCCAAAGAAAGGACAAATACAATCATATTTACAAAAACACAACATTATTTATTCTCCACAAAAATGCAGGTCACTTATCATATTGTATGAATTAGTGGCAGAATTTGAATTTATACTACGATGTGATGTTCCTGTTAGTTTTCTTACACAATAAAAGAAAATTGTAAATAATGGTGAAAATAAAACTTTAAAATGTACATTTCTGTTTTTTATTTGTGGGTGGAGGGATTATTTAATTAATTTCGATATTCATTAATCTTTTAACTTCTTCATTATATGGTTTTATTACCGCGTGATATCTACAGTTCACTCTTATTTTATTAGACCCGCATTTATTACAGATTTGAAATTTGGAATAAGTCCTTTTCCCGCAATATAAACATGGTTTCACATTATCATTTTTCATCAGAAATTTATGTATAGCGCAATACATAGAACATTTTACGGGTCTTTTAAAACATCGTTTATCACTTCCAACTTTTGAGAATTCGCATTCCATTTATTTAAAATAATAAATAATTATTTGTTATACTTAATTAAAAAACGAACCTTAATAAATGTCATCTGAAATCACCAAAGAGCCATCTATTAAATTAGTAGACAACCCGAAATGTAGTTATTTCAAAGCGTATGAAATTAACGCTAATACTTATAAAGACCCTAGCATATTGTTTAATGATAAAAAATCTGAACTATTAGACCAAATTGAGAATGATATAAAAGAATATAATGGTATTAAGTTTTCGGTAGGTCTTTCTCTTCAATTCTTTCATGATGAACATAATGGTAATAAGAAATATGTTAATGCTTCAAATCATACCTTACAAGCCGTTGCATTGAATGATGAAAATATTGAAGAACATTATAATGAACAAACTTCTTATTTACAATCATGGATTGAAAAGTTTACGAATACCGCATCCGGTTTAGAGATTGACCATTGTGAAATGCTCTATTTAAATATCGCCAAATATGAACCACTCAAAGGCTCTTCCTACATCCCATTACCCGAAGTTATAAAAAATAAAAAATCAGTAATCAATGTAAAGAATAAAGATGATTTATGTCTATTTAGATCTACAATTTCCGCGCTTTATCCCGCAGCAAAAAAATTCGGATAGACCTTCATCTTATCCCGATTATAAAGATATTCTTAATACACTAGCGATAGGTGGATACAGTATGTTCAATTAAATGTGTTTTTGTTATACATGCACTTTACCACTGTATTTGCTGTCGCGGTTGTTGTAGATTAGTCGGAGAGGGGATACGTTTATTTACACTGTTTGTCTTTTAGGATGGGGATGGAATAAGGGTGAGGTTGGGCGCCCATAAACCGGTTTAAACCCCCGGTGACTTTTGCCACTGACCGTTCCAAGGCGGTACTTCCATCTTCCTCCTATTGTATATTTGTTTTGTCTTTGTGCGTCTCTTGTTGTTTTTTCTACCCATGTACATTTGCTGTTTCCTTGTGTTGCTGTTCGGGCGAGTGTTTGTTCTGTATGTGGTATTTCCTGCATGACTCATTTTTGTACTTTTAATACAAAAGACATTGAAACTCCCACTCCGATAAACCAAACAAGAGGACCATGAGGCCCTGAAGCGCTCACCTGAGATACCCAGGGACGGGGCAATCATTTGTACAACCTTGGTAGAGAACCACATGGCAAAGCAGTATGCCATTAATTAACGGTCTAAGCCTTATGGTTTCAGAGAAAAATTATATAGTTTTCCCATGAAAACTGATAAGCCAGGGCCAAGTTTCATCCTGAGGTCATGGTCGTAAGTTGAACAATCTTGGCAGAGGACCACAAGCCAAAGCTACATGCCAAATATCAAAGGTCTAGGCCTTATAGTTTCAGAGAAGAAGATTTTTAAAGATTTTCCTATGAAAAACTGATAAGTCCTTGGGCCATTTTTGGCCCGTGGTCATAATATGAACAATCTTTGTAGAGGACCATTAGATCATGCTACATACCAACTATCAAAGGTCTAGGCCTTACAGTTTCAGAGAAGAAGAATGTTAAAGAGTTTCCTATGAAAAACTGATAAGCCCTTGGGCGGGGCAATTTTTGGCCCGGGGTCATAATTTGAACAATATTTGTAGAGGACAATTAGATCATGCTACATGCCAAATGTCAAAGGTCTAGGCCTTACAGTTTCAGAGAAGAAGATTTTTAAAGATGTTCCTATGAAAAACTGATAAGCCCTTGGGCGGGGCCATTTTTGGCCCGGGGGTCTTAATTTGAACAGTCTTTGTAGAGGACCACCGGATCATCCCACATGCCAAATATCATAGGTCTAGGCCTTACAGTTTCAGAGAAGAAGATTTTTAAAGATTTTCCAATGAAAAACTGATAAGCCATTGGGCGGGGCCATTTTTGGCCCGGGGGTCATAATTTGAACAATCTCTGTAGAGGACCATTAGATCATGCTACATGCCAAATATCAAAGGTCTAGGCCTTATAGTATCAGAGAAGAAGATTTTTAAAGATTTTCCTATGAAAAACTGATAAGCCATTGGGCGGGGCCATTTTTGACCCGATGGTCATAATTTGAACAATTTTTGTAGAGGACCATTAGATCATGCTACATGCCAAATATCAAAGGTCTAGGCATTACAGTTTCAGAGAAGAAGATGTTTTAAAGATTTTCCTATGCAAAACTGATAAGCCCTTGGGCAGGGCCATTTTTTGGCCCGGGGGCCATAATTTGAACAATATTTGTAGAGGACCATAAGATCATGCTAAATACCAAATATCAAAGGTCTAGGCTTTAGAGTTTCAGAGAAGATGACTTTTAAAGATTTTCCTATTAAAATTCCATATTACCATATATGGAAAAATTGACCACGCCCTCTGGCGGCCATGTTTTTTGCCGGATCAAAATTCTTTTAACAACTTTTGAAGTCTATCAATTGAGAAACATTGTGGTGAAAACTATATTCAAATCGGACAAGTCATTCTGGAGAAGAAGATTTTTCTAGATATTGTGTACGGTTGCCATGGCAACAAGACCGATGACCCCACCCACTATCTTTTAACAACTTTTGAAGCCACCACCCACAGTATGTATGTGACCAAGTTTGGTTACTATTGGGCAGTCAGTTTCAGAGAAGAAGTCGTTTGAAATTGTTGACGGACAGACAGACGGACAGACGGACGACGGACGCCGGACACAGGGGTATCACAATAGCTCACCTTGAGCACTTTGTGCTCTGGTGAGCTAATAAAAAAGCTAGAAAGCAAAATGAAAATTTAGCAATAAACGTTTATGGTTATGAAGAAAAGATTTTAAATATTTTTCCATATTACATTTCAAATCAACCTAAAGAAGTTAAAAGAATAAACTTACTTATTTCTGAAGGTGAAAAATATCACTACTGTTGGATTAAAAATCTTAATAGATTACTTTATGGTCAGAACAACCAACACAAAGAACAGACGCATTTCTGCGACCGTTGCCTTAGTAGCTTCTCAAGAGAAGATTTGCTCTCAAAACATAAAGAAGACTGCGAAGGAATAAACAAAACATCAACCCGAATAAAAAATGCCAAAGAAAGGTAAAAATTTTATAACATTTAAGGACTTTCAAAATAAAATGTCAGTTCCATTTACAATTTATGCTGACTTTGAAAGTATAATCAAGTCAAACACAGAACAAAAAGGAGAAAAAACTGAAATAACTAATGAACATGAAGCATGCGGATTTGGATATCAAGTTGTTAGATATGATGGTAAAGCTAAAGATCCAGTTATATACCGAGGTGATAATGTTATAGAAGTGTTCTTAAATCATTTAGAAAAAGAAGTAGAAATTATAAATAATATTTTTAATAACCCAAAGCCTTTAAAAACGACAGAAGAGAATACAAAAGACTATATTAATGCTACATATTGTTGGATATGTGAAGAAAAAATATGAAATATTAAAATTAATCCTAAAGTTAGAGATCATTGTCACTTTACGGGTAAATATCGTGGTGCAGCACATAAAAACTGTAATCTTAAACTTTCCATAAAACCAAATACAACAAAAATCCCTGTTGTATTTCACAACCTCAAAGTCTATGACAGCCATCTCATTATGCAAAAAGTGCATACGACAAGTGGTAACATCACTTGTATCCCTAATAACGCCGAGAAATATATTTCTTTCAGCATTGGTCAACTGAAATTCTTAGATAGTTTTGCCTTTATGGCTTCATCTTTAGAAAAACTAGTTAATGCAACTGAAAAATCAAATTTTAAAATAACGAAAAGTCAGTTTGGTGATAAGACTGATTTACTTTTGCGTAAAGGAGTATATCCATATGAATATATTGATTCTTTTGATAGATTTGATGAAACTGAACTACCGCATATAGACAAATTCTACAGCAGTCTCAATGAAGAAAGTATCAAGCAGTCTGATTATGACCATGCTCAAAATGTATGGAAAGAATGCAACTGTAAAACATTAGGTGATTATCATGATTTATACCTCAAAACCGATGTATTATTATTAGCGGATGTATTCCAAACATTTAGAAAAAACATGTATAAAGGCATATGATCTTGACCCTCTACATTATTACACTGCACCTGGTCTATCATGGGATGCTTTACTTAAATATACACAAATAGACTTAGAACTGTTTACAGATATTGACATGCGTGGTGGTATTAGCATGGTCTCTAAAAGACATGCTAAAGCAAACAACCCGCACGTTTCTGATTATAATAAAGAAAAAGATCATAATTATATAATGTATTATGATGCGAATAATCTCTGTGGTCTTGCGATGAGTCAACCACTTCCATACGATGGGTTTAAATGGTTAAGTGGTAAAGTAGGTAAAATACAAAAAGGGAAAGGTCGAATACTTGAAGTTGATTTAGAATATCCCCAACATTTACATAAGCTACACAACGACTACCCGCTTGCACCTGAAAAACTTTCGGTGAAAAAAGAATGGCTGTCCGATTATCAAAATGAATTACTTGATAATAACAGCATGTTAAATGTAGAAACGCTTGTCCCTAATATGATGGATAAAAAAATATATAGTGCACTACAGAAACTTACAGTTGTACATGAAACTAGGTATTAAAGTAACGAAAATACACAGAATACTTGAATTTAATGAGAAGCCTTGGATGGAGTCTTACATCCGTCTGAATACTGAATTCAGAAAGAAGGCAAAGTCTACGTTTGAAAAGGATTTTTTAAATTAATGAATAATGCGGTGTTCGGAAAGACGATGGAGAATCTACGTCAAAGAGTTTACATTAAACTTATAAAAACGAATGGAACTGAAAATGAGAAACTAAGAAAAGTAATCGCCAAGCCAAACTTTAACAGACGTGTTAAATTTTCTAATGATCTATCTGCTATTCATGTCAGCAAGACACATCTAACGTTAGATAAACCGATATACATTGGATTAAGTGTTCTTGATTTATCAAAATACCACATGTATGACTGGTTTTACAACACACTGAAAGATAAGTACAGAAAAAACTGCACCTTGTTATACACCGACTGTGATAGTTTATTATTAGATATAAAAACCGAAGATGTTTATAAAGATATGCTTGAAATGAAAGATGAATATGACTTCTCTGACTACTCAAAAGACCATCCACTCTATGATGAAACAAATAAAAAAGTAATAGGGAAATTTAAAGATGAATGCGCAGGTGTTCCGATAGCTGAATATGTAGGTCTAAGACCTAAACTATATTCGGTATTAAGAGCGGATGAAGAAGTAATAAAAAAAATCTAAAGGTACAAAAAAATATATAATTAATAAACGAATAAACTTTGAAAATTATAAAGATTCATTATTCAGTAAAAAAAATATTCGCATTCAATGAACATGCTAAGATCTATACACCACAACATCTACGGACTGACAGTAAATAAAATTACACTCTCTCCACTTGATACCAAAAGATATACAGCGTTAGATGGAATTACGACATACGCGTATGGGTATCAGCGGGAACAATAAGAAGTTCTTCTTTAACGAACCCTCTCTGTGGTGCCGGCGATTTCAAATAATATACTCTTATCCCTTGCGTAATAATATGATAATCTATATTATGAATATCGACCGACCAAATTGGGTCGGTAGCTCTTCTCTTGCCACCGCCTTCTAATTCTCCGGGTTGATATAAATATC
Organism: Azorinus chamasolen; assembly: GCA_963576725.1. Lineage (NCBI taxonomy): Eukaryota > Metazoa > Mollusca > Bivalvia > Cardiida > Solecurtidae > Azorinus > Azorinus chamasolen. The sequence goes on from OY755249.1 coordinate 4,008,026, forward strand.
TAACACTCGCGAGTGGATATATTTCCGCTTCAACTTTTCTCGTTATAATTGGAGAAGGTTTTTTTGTCTCATTATTCAAAGCCTTAGCGACGTCCGGTAATCTCTTTACCCATTCTCTATTTCTTTCCCGCGTTTCGATCTCCTTAGCGTACTGATAACCGAACAACCTTTAGCCAAAGTTCTATTAAATCTCTCTACGATTCCCTGATCTCTATGTATCTCTCTTCTACCTCTTCTTCAAATGTCTTTTATAAATCTTCTCAAAAGCGGCGGCAACTTCTTTACTGTCTTTCGATGTCAATGGTTCGGCTTCTTTATATCTCGTTCCCGCATCTACTAATGTCAATGCGTACTTATATGTTTTATTTAACTCTATCAGAAGGTAAGAACAGCAAATCGGCTTGATGTACTTCATTCTTCGCAGACACATCAAATTTAGGTCTTATTATCTTTATAGGTGCGGGTAAATATATCTGCCACACCGCTTGTTTATTTAGAAATTCTAATGCTCGTTTATTACTAACTTTGGCTTCTTTAGCTAACTTACTAACGGCCGTCTTACCTTTCCAAAATCCTTTAGGGCTATAGTATATTTTTTCCATTTTTCATGGGAAAATTAAATCATAAGCGTGATATTTATTCTTCTTGTTATTCTTACACGGTTTCAATCCGAGCGTCTGACATAAAAATGTGGATATTTTTCCTCTATCTTAGTAGCGAGGTGCGAAGGACACCACACTTTTACATTGTTTTACCACACTTTTACATTTACAGTCGGTAGCTACGCTTCCCTCTTTGCTTGCGCGATGACAGGCTGAGGGTAGTACTCTATGATGGTATACTCTTAAACTTGGATACAGGAGGAGCGTACCAGACTCATGTATTATTTTTTCCCTGTCGTGCCCTTAACGGCTTACCTGCAGGTGCTCTGACTTCAGCAAAGTCATTGAGTACATATTTGACGGATTGTCACAGTTATTATGCTATCTTTTACATGTTGTCCTGTGTTTACCGTCGACTATGCTGTGGGTAAGTCCAGCGGGGATACCTTTATTCACAATAATTGTAAAGCTAGGGTGACTTTGAGAGAAGTGCGAGGTTAGGACGTCCGTAAACCGGTTTAAACCCCCAGTGGTGTTTTTGCTGCTGACCGTGCCAAGGCGGTACTCTCTTTGTCACCCTTCCTTTTGTTTGCCTTGCGTCTTTGTGCTTGTGGTTTGTTCATGTTGTGGAACGTTTGTCCCTGGTTCTTGTGTCTGCTTGACTTTACTACTTTTCCATTTGAGAGTTAATATCGTACTTTCGCCATTTCTCGTTTCAACTGTTCTATAGTCAACGATTGTATAGATTTTATTTTTTTCCAAATCAGACCATTTCTTTGTATTATATTCGCTTTGTTCTTTTAACATTTCTTCAAATTCGTCTTCTTCTTCTTCTTCCGGTTAATGTGCAAAACTCCTCTGGAGCATTGCGCACAATCAATTCTTCCGTGATTTCTTTTTGCATTTGTGCTTTACTTTGCTCTTGTGCAAACACCTCTCTCATTTATTTAATATAGAAAATCAATTATATAATTTCCAAGCAACAAACCCGGTTAATGCCATGCCACTGATAACGAAAACGAGTTCTCTATTCTTTTGGTCTTCCGATGGAGTATAAAAATCGCTTAATTTAGGTTCCGGTGGTAACGCTTGAAGTTCTTTTCCGGTCGAATAATAATACTGTTTCATAGCCGTATCAACATCGTCAAATGTTTTCTCAGAGTGATGTTCTTTTTTCATCACCTCATTAATATAATCTAATCTTTGAGTTCTTTGTTTATTCCAATCTGCTTGTTCTTGTTCTAATTGTTCCATCGCCTTATCGTGCCTTTCTTTTTCTTCCTCCGTATCACCATCTAAATATTTAAATAAATAATTACTACCGCTAAAAGCTAATGCATTCGTAATCGCTCCCCCAATCAACGATATTACCGCGCTTGCCATTTTTTACTTCATAATATCAGCCGGTATAATACCTTGTTTAACTAACATATCTTTAGTTACCATTGGGAGTAATATATCGATAGATAACATTCCGATATCACTCATATTAAAATCTTCTTTAGGTGGTTGTCTTTTAAATAGTTTTCTACCTATTTCAGAATATCCGACCGTTAATACCGTTTCTACTCCAGCGTGATATAACGTATTCACTATTTCTTTTTTATCTGCCGACATTTTTTTAAAGGAAAAAATTAAAAAAATTCAAACGGGTCATATTCTTCTTTCTTTTCCTTTTCGAAGGGGGCGACCGTAAGGGAGCGTTCCGCTTTGGTTCCGCTTTGGTTCCGATTAGGTTCCGATTTGGTTACGAAAAAATATAATCCTAATCCAACAACTCCTATTGATATATATAATGGTACGTAATTTGGTTTCTCCTCGTGTTTCGATTTTTTTAAAGAATCATCATCCGAATCTTTCGTTATTCGACTAGGAGTGGTCTTCAAAAGTTCTATTTCTTTTCTTTTTAATTCGGCTTTTAATTTTTTCGCTTCTACACCTTTCTTACCCGCGGCTACTCGTTTCGGGTCTTTCGTTTTTTCTTCGTTATTCATTTTTTATATCTAAATCTTGATCGCTCTTGTCGGTCCGGTCGAATTGAATATGTTTTACCGTCGTTAACATCGCGGTAAAAGGTGCTAAATACATTCCGTATTTATAATATAGTTCGCAACATGAAGTAGTCAAAGCGTGATTAATAAAAGGATCTTCTTCTAAGTCTTGTATTAGTTTAGGAGGATTAACAACGTTAAAATACTTTGAAAAGCTCATAACATATAAATTAATAAATGAATTACCTAATGTTTTAGTCATACTAGCTCCTAATCTCGCTTCATATCTACAGTATAATTTGTTTATTTGTTCTGATGTCATTTTGTCGATGTCCGAGAGTTGTAACTCTCTTCCGAGATATTGTTTACTACTGCCACCAGCTATAATAGCCGATAATCTTTCACGTTTTTTTTCTTCTTCAACATCTTCTCCCGTATCTTTTCCCGTTACTTCGGTTAATAATTCTTCGGCGTTCATTTTATATAATTTATTTTTTAGTTTTAAATAATTAAATATCACATATCCGGCTAATGATAAGACTGTAGTATTTGTTATAATTGTTAGTATTTCCAATAGCATTTTTAAACAATACTTTTTAGCTATGCTTAAATGCTTAAAACAATGCTTTTAGCAAATGCTTAATGCTTTTAGCAAATGCTTTTATCAATGCTTAATGCTTTTAGCAAATGCTTTTATCAATGCTTAATCGACTAACCAATAATTCGTAGGTTGATCCGTTATCAATATTAATTTACGATGCTTCTTTTTTTTAGTTCTTCTTTAATTCTTTGTCGTTCTTCTAGGGTAGGAATAACGTCATTAGGAATGTAATGGCGGACGAGTACGTACGTAGATAAGGTGCTCTGTAATTTTCCTGGGATTATTGGTTAGATGGACCTATTAAGGGATTAATTTGTATTTGAGTGTAAGCTAGAATGGATCGAAAATGAAAATGTATATTTGAATTTCCTGTGTGATTCGGATTATTTGCAATATTGAGCATTTTCTTGAAACAAAGGGAGGACAAAGGAAATATTTGCCGGACACAATAGACTGACCACTGTCCAGTTGTAGGACAGGTTATACGTGTTTTAGTGGCTCAGTGTGTATAGAATTGTGAATTGTGTAGTGTAAAGGATTGTTTGTAATTAGTATGGCGACAGGAGTACGGGATAGTGATATGGAGTCAGTGGATGAGATTGACATTGAACCGGGGACAGCTGCAAGGGGTAAGTCTCCTGTTGGAACTTCTAGGTCTACAAAGGGGCAGGTCCAAAGGTCGAAATCTAAGGCGAAACGCAAGGGATTGTCGTTAGACAAACCTGTGGCGTTAAAGAGGAGACACTCAGATCCTGAACTCCCGGCGTTAGCTAAGTCGTACGGCAAACAAGGAAGCGTCCCGTTCACAGAGCAACTGATACATGCCTTTAAAGATGCCGGTTTTCTTAAAGGGTTTACGCCTGTTATTAAGACTATGATGTCAAGTGTTGTCTCAGATGCAATTGAATCTGCAGTGAAGACATCGGTCAGTGAGATTAGATCAAGTGTACTAGATGAGCTAGTAAAGAGTAATAAGTCCCTCCAGGACACAGTAAACAGACAGCTAGATGTAATCAGTGAGCAAAGATCCTTGATAGACAGGCAGGATGAGCTGATTAATGAGAAATGTGAAAAGGTAAAGGATCTTGAGAATGAAGTGCATCATTTGACTAGTAAGGTAGATACGCTGTCTCTTGGGTTAAATGACCTGGAACAGTATAGTAGGAGGAATTCTGTGCGGGTATCGAACTTTGTGTGCTCCCCGGATATGTCGGAATCTGTCCTCACCAATTTGATGGTAGACTTTGTTAATGAGCAGATATTGCATGACAGGGAGGGAATCGGTGCTTCCGACATCGAGAGGTGCCACCCTGTCGGACGGCCGAATTCTAAGGGACGTCGGCAGATTATAGTGAAATTTAGAAGTTATGCTGCCAGAAAGAGGGTCTTTGAGAACAAGAAAAACCTGAAAGGAAATGTTAACCGCATCTTTATAACGGAGGATCTAACTAGATATAACCTAGGTATTGTTAAGTCACTGGACACTCTGAGAGGGGAGGGTAGCATTAATAGTTTCTGGACCCATAATGGCAATATATATGTAAAGATCACTTCACAGTGCAGACCCTCAAGAGTAGTGACAGAGGCGGACATTGAGAATAAACTGAAGTCCAACTTCAAGTTAATTGACGATCTGGTTAAGCTTCAGAGTCAGGGGAAGATCAGCAGCTTCTGGTCATACAATGGTCAAGTGTTTGTTAAAAGGACACCCGACAGCAGTCAGACTAGGATAGACTCAATATCTGACTTGGAAAGCAGGCTAGGGCTTAGTATGAATTAACTTTTTCGCACGCTGTGATTTTTGCGGCTATAACAGTTGTCCTCTGCTTCAATTCCTCGGAAACTCGGTTCCTTAAGAACATTTTGTTTTTTTCTGAGTAGGACTGGTCGGAGTGTCAGACAGTTTGTATCATGATGAGATGTCTTATTATACGGCATCTCATCGGGATCCAAAATGATTGCATAGGTGATCGCGGTTTCGCCACTTGTCAGCGTACAGAGAGTAACCGTGTTTTTGTTTACAATGCCATAGTCCTGGTTTCCCAGTGTTTTGCTATATATAGACAGGTTATAAATAGACATAGGTACAGTGCGCTGCGGAAATTTGAATTCAGTGTCATTAATTGTGTCTGTAACGTGCATTTGTTTAAAGAGACGATGCAGAGAATTTATTAACCTCATACTGAGGTAGTAGTCTGACTTCTTTTTGATCCGGTTGTTTTGTAGGTTACTTGCAATCTCATGTCTGCGCAAATTCTAGGTTCACGGTCAAGGTTGGCCACTTCACTGAAGCTTTAGAATTGGCATTCCAAGTGCTATTTATAGACCACTGTTTACATGTCATGTCAACTAGCAGGAGTTGAAGTGTCCTGTTTGTTTTTGTTACTTTATTTACCTGTTAGGGTTTGGATAGCTGTATGCTTGCTGAACACGCTATACATAGCTTTGATTGATATCGATTGTTTCCGCACAAAAATGCTTTTCTACTTTGCTTGTTCGAATACATGTATAACTGATTCGATTCTCGTGGAAACGTTTGAAACACTCGTTTATCGAAGCTAGAGAGCGTAGGGATGTTCAAATTTTGACAGATGGGGGACTGGCAATAGTAAGTATGCGTATTTATATTTGTGTTAACGTACGCATAGATATGTGCATAACTCGTTTATGCATCTGTATGTGTGCGTAAATACTTATACATGAACATAGCAGTAGCATAAAGTATTGTTTAAATGTCCATTATACGTGTAGATTTGGGCAGTTTATTTTAGTGTACGTTATAATGGTCAAAATCTATTATTGGAGTTGATTGGGTTTCCATTTTATGACATTACTAAAAGTGATGCATTTTTCTAATTGTCATCCCTGTATTTTCGCTTCGATACAAGATTGGTTTATATGTGGAACGTACGGTGAAATATCTTTACAGTTTGCTTGAACAAATACAGATTGCATTAGGAATGTATAGCATTTAGTATTGTGTCATATTCCGTGCGTCGGTCTTGAATTTTCGTTTCGATTCAAGATCGACGCTCGGGACGAAACTGTGATGATTCATGATAAACTGAGTGACCCTATTCTCTACAAATGCTCTTTTTACAACTTTGCAAACGGGGTGACCGAGTTCTGACGGTTTCTACTAGAAATCGTCTGATCGGGGTTTTCTCCGTTTGCTGATGAATGCTTATGGAATTGAAATGGAATATACATGTACTTTGAAGAAATATCATGTGTTACATGCTTTATTATAAAATAATGTTATTAATACTATAGTATATGGGTAATATAATATGGCAGTGTTAAAACGCTCATTGTGTAGGTCAGTCGGCAGTCTGCTTTGATTTTGGGATTTATAATTTAGGCATGTCAGACTTTGTTACCGAGACTGAATGAGTCTTTAGTATAAGTCAATATAAGCGCATTGTTTTCCACTTGCCATTCTTGAATTTTCGTTTCGACTCAATACTGGCTCATGTGGAAGTCACAGTTGAATATCATGAATGAAATGTCATTAATAGTTTGCTTAACCCTTTACTCCACGATTATTTTGCTAAGCCTTTTCAAACAGGGTAGATCCGGGTCAGAAAGATCCTATAGGAAACGTCTGACCAGGGTCTGCTATGTTTTACTTATGGGATAAAATATATGCTTTTCTACAGTTTTTGTCGGGGCCATTCTGTCCCGTGTTGAGAGCCATTAGTTTAGACTGTGGGTTATTTGTTCGGGATGGCTCTTTTTCTTAATTGAATATTCGTGGAGGAAATGTGTAAGCATATATAAAATACATCTAGAGTGTAGCGAGTTTTTGTATTGCGTTGTATTACACTCTTCCGCGTGTCCTTCTTGGACTTTCGTTTCGGATCAAGATCGACGCTTTAGGAGGAGCAATGACGTAGGCTTACACTTGGTATTTGTCATAATTATTATTTGTCATAATTATTATTTTACATAGATCGTTTCTTCATGCCTTTGCAAACGGAAATGACCCATATCAGGTTTCTATGGAACGGGTCTGCTTATGGTCTATTCCGTCTGTTTTGTAGAAACTTTATGTGGAAAACAAATTTGATGTGTCTTTGTGGTTTGCCGTGCAGGATTCTTCCTTCTACCGTACTAGAATTTTAATTTCGGAACAAGATTGACGCACGTTGAAGAATCGGATGTCAGACACCTTGGAAGATGTTGAGACCGAGTTACTCAAAGTCTCATCTTGATCCAAAATGTCAGTATCTCTAATGATCCGTTTAATTTTGCCTCCTTTGATATTCCTTCATCTCCTTTGATTGCAGAGAAGATCCTGATCAGACAGTTCTGGTCGGGATCTGCATTGTTTGCACATAGAATAACAGATTGTATTATGTACATTCTAATTTAGCAATAGTGCTACATGTTTAATATTTCGCTTTAACCCTCTCCCTTATGTAAGCGCTCTGTGAGGCATATGCGAGCAGAGTAGACCGAGATCAGACAGCTCCTATAGGAGCCGTCTGATCAGGGTCTGCTCTGTTTGCTTATGGTGTAAGATAGTTCTGATTCTATATCTTCTGCCGGAGCCAAAGTGTCCTGTGCTATTATGCCATTATAGGAAATAGTCTGGTTGACATGTGCGGTGTCTTTGTTTCTAACATGGAAATGCAACAGCGAAAGGTTAAAAGCTAATGGATACCTATGGTGTCACCGTTTCTGATAAGAATATACATGCCTTAAGGGACTGGAATCAGTAATTGGGACCTGCTTATTTGCAATGTGTATGTTTTGTTATTTTTGAATCAATGCATGATCTGTTCTGTTCAGTAAGGCATATTAATTTGGATATGTTATGCTACATGGACCTTTCGAGGCCCATTAAATGTCGTCCGATCGCGCTGTCGTCTGCTTTAGGTTTTAAAGTTCTCCATATGCTCTGGTCAGTGTCAAACAGTTTGGATCATGATGAGACCAAGGGTTCTCATGGTATCGTCGTGATCTAGCTGATACGAATGTAATTGTATACTCAGATATGATGGTGAAGCATCTGACGGCAAAAGGAGAGGGGAAGGAAAGGGTAACAGGACTTTGTATCTTGTTCACCCCCCCCCTCTCTCCTCCTCAAGGTCATTACTGCTCGCACGACTGGTGTAAACCTGACATTCCTTTTGTACGATGTCAGTATAAAAAGCCTGTGTTAGATCGGTGTGAAAGGCAATTATGTGGTCACGTGGGCGGCGTTTTTGTGTTTTTACCACGAAGCTAGCACGAATACAAGCAAGGAATATGATTTATGTATGTGTACAACGGCGTTAGCGTAAAGTGAGTGGGTGACGCTGAAAATTTCGCACAGAATGGATCCTGATTAGACAGCGGCGAATTTCCTCCCTTTTTAGCACTGTTTTATATGAAATCATATCCATCTTCTAATAGGAGCGCTATTTTTGAAATTAACTTACAGGTAGAATATCGGGGAAATCAAATCATTTCTTTTAATTGTGAGTTCCTGCTAATTTGTATACTGGTACAGGGGAGATAATCTGCTCGTGAGAACCCTTGGTGTTTTTTAAGGAAGGTTAAATAACACAGAACAGATAGGCAATTGGTTTAAAATGCAGAGCATTTCTAGTGGTTCTGTAAACAAAACTCACAAGTAATGCTTTTGTTGCTTACATTTACATTCATTTACATTTATCTTTAGTTATTCCCGATAGTATAATTATGTGTAGCTTGTTAGATTCCATATGATCTTTTTCCCAGGAAAATTCCCTGTCATTTCATTTAATCGTGTTTCTTTGTCTTGAAGGCGACCTCTTAAATCCAGAAATGGAAGGAGAACGTCGGATATCTGTACTATTTCATTTTTGTCGTACCCTTTATTACTTTTCTACAGTTACTCTGTTTGCAGCTCAATCATTGAGTACACTAGCGATAGGTGGATACAGTATGTTCAATTAAATGTTTTCTTTGTTATACATGCACTATACCACTGTATTTGCTGTCGCGGTTGTTGTAGATTAGTCGGAGAGGGGATACGTTTATTTACACTGTTTGTCTTTTAGGATGGGGATGGAATAAGGGTGAGGTTGGGCGCCCATAAACCGGTTTAAACCCCCCGGTGACTTTTGTCACTGACCGTTCCAAGGCGGTACTTCCATCTTCCTCCTATTGTATGTTTGTTTTGTCTTTGTGCGTTTCTTGTTGTTTTTTCTACCTATGTACATTTGCTGTTTCCTTGTGTTGCTGTTCGGGGGAGTGTTTGTTCTGTATGTGGTGTTTCCTGCATGAATTTTTGTACTTTTTGTATTTGTTTTTCTTTTTCTCTCGTTTCTTTTCTTTCTTAGTCCCTTTTTCGTCTCTCATATTGCCTTCTTAGTACATGATCAGAGGACTTCACCTAGCTGTGGACCAGACTTTATGGAGATATTGAATTATATATTGAGCTTATTACCCAATGGGTAACGACCTACAGACTTGGAGATACTCCATTGGTCTGTTCCACAGCGGGAGATATAGTTTTTTCAGTAAGACAAAAGTCAAGTTAAATATTTCATTTGAAATGTTCAGTACCTTACAGAATGCATTTATCTTGTTATGGAAGCTGTTGCTTTGTATTAGAGAATATTATGTTGACTTCCACTTTTTATTCATTGTACTACTTTTGCTATTACAAGCTGGAGATATTGAATCTAATCCTGGGCCCGAGATTGTTCATACAACTACACCAAGTTGCCTATCTATTTTGCATAGTAACATAAGGAGCATCAGACATAAATTGGATTTCATCAGGGACAATTTCGCTGATTTTGACATTTTATGTTTTACTGAAACTCACTTGGATATGTCTGTCTCTGATGAATCATTATTTTTGTCTGAATCATATGATACGCCATATAGAAAAGATAGAAATAATCACGGAGGGGGGTTACTTGTTTATGCATCTTCTAATTTGATTTGCGAAAGAATAGCTGACTTAGAACAATTTTGTACTGAATCTCTTTGGATCAGCGTTAAAATTAAGAAGAAGACATTTTTGATTGGAACATTTTATAGCCCCAAAACGTCGGATACAGATTTCTTTGCTAATTTTAACCGTAATATTGAAAAAGCTTATGAAATATCGTCGAACATTATTCTAGTTTGAGATTTTAATGAAGATTTATTGAATTCAAATAACAGAACGCTTAAAGATATTATTATTACAAACTATATGGTTAATACCATCACAACTCCTACACGACTAAATGCTTTGTTAGACCCTATCTTGATACCCACCGATATGAAATACCATGACACTGGCATCCTATCAAACCCACCTGAGATAAGTGACCATTGTGCAACTTTTATTATATTGCCATTTCCTTATGAACTAAGAGGCACTTTTGAAAGAAAGGTTTATTTATATAAAAGAGCGGACTTTGATTTGTTAAATGCAAAAGTAGCGGCTTTTGATTGGCAATGTTTAAATGAAGGTTCGATAGACGATGCTTGCACACTATTTACAGAAACATTTCTTCATTTTGTTAATTTGTGTATTCCGTCTAGAAATATTACCATACGGTATGATGATAAACCATGGTTTGACTCTAAGCTACGTAAATATTGCAGAATAAGAGATAGACTTAAACGCATAGCTTTAAAGTCATTAAAACAACACGAGTTTGATAAATATAAACACATGCGGAATAAAGTCAATAACATGAAAAAATATGCAAAACAAACATTCTTTAGTTCTTTAGAACATAATTTAGAAGACCTAAGAACAAATGATAAAAAAAGGCTTCTGGAATACTATTCGCCACTTCATAAAAAATAATGACTGTACTGCTAACATACCACCTCTGTGTGAAACTTCTTCAGATGGAGATATTTCTTGTTTTTATACAGACGACGAAAAATCAAATTGTTTAGATAATTTCTTTGCAGCTATATCTACAGTAGATGACACAGATGCTACCCTCCCCCCGTTCTCTCCAAAAACAATGAATAGTCTGACCACCATTAATATTAATGTTACTGAGGTAGAAGAAACAATAATTTCACTCGTCTTGAATAAAGCATCTGGCCCCGACTGTATATCTCATAGAATGCTTAAAGGATCAGTCAAAACGATATCTAAACCGCTTGCTATTATTTATAATAGATCATTGAATGAAGGCGTTTTTCCGAATGCTTGGAAAATTGCAAATGTAATACCACTTTTTAAAAAGGGGGATAAATCCATACCGTCAAACTACAGACCTGTCTCTCTGCTCAGTTGCTGTGGTAAATTGTTCGAACGAATCGTTTTTAAACATATGTACAACTTTTTCTTAGGAAATAACTTGATATACAAGTACCAATCAGGGTTTCTTCCTAATCACTCTACTGTTTATCAGTTAATTGATATTGTTCATCACATCTGCCAATCTTTTGATAACAAACAACATTCTTGCATGGTGTTTTGTGATATTTCCAAAGCCTTTGATCGAGTATGGCATAAAGGTCTTACTTTTAAACTGCAGGAAAATGGCATCAATGGGCGTCTTTTAATATGGCTGACTAATTACCTAAGCAATAGGTGCCAAAGAGGTGTTCTTCGTTCTTCTGTCTCTGCTGTAAGAACAATATCGGCTGGTGTTCCACAGGGATCTGTGTTGGGACTTCTTTTATTTTTAATTTACGTTAATGACATATCTGACTCGCTACTGAGCTTAACAAGATTGTTTGCAGACGATAGCTCTCTTTACATATCTGCTACCTCTTTAAATGACATTGAAGGTATTTTAAACCACGATCTCAAATTAGTTTCCGCTTGGGCTAAAACCTGGCTTGTTAATTTCAACCCCGCTAAAACTGAGGCAATGATGTTTTCGCTTAGAAATGATGACACGCGGCCTAATCTATTTTTTGAAGGCACTGCTATACAATTTGTTAATTCTCATAAACACTTGGGTGTCACCCTAAATTCAAATGGTCAGTGGAATGATCACATCGATAGCATACTTAAATCTGCTTCCAAAACAATTGGAATAATGAAAAACATTAAATTCACCTTAAACAGAAGGGCCTTAAATAAAATTTACATTTCCTACGTACGGCCAATACTAGAGTATGCTTCTATTGTTTGGGATGGTTGTTCCGAAACTGGTGCAGATACATTAGAAAAACTACAAAACAAAGCAGCCCGTATCGTAACTGGCTTAACCAGATCGGTATCGCTAGATAATCTATATCAGGAATGTGGATGGGAATCACTAGCCAGTCGACGAAAGTTACAAAAGCTCTGTTTCGTTTATAATGCCTCTCATAACATGGTTCCGTCATATATTAGTGATTTGATACCACCCTACGTAAGGGAGCTATCCCACTATCCATTAAGAAATAGCAATGATTTCGAAGTGCCTTTCTCACGTACGTCAGTCTCCAAGAAATCATGCATTCCGTCTTCAATAGCACTATGGAACAACATCAGCCCAGATAGCAGAAATTTAAATACATTAAGTTCATTCAAAAACTCATTGCGGAACAATTTTAGCAATTATAACGTTCCATCTTACTACTATTTTGGAGATAGGTATTTGTCAGCTATACACGCCAGAATTAGGAACAACTGTAGCAATCTGAATAGTGATCTTTTTAAAAACCACCTTAATCAAAATCCTTTATGCGAATGTTCACATGAAATTGAAAATGCCGAACACTACTTTTTTCAATGTAGTCTTTTTCAAAATCAGAGACTTAACTTATTTCGTACAACACAAAGGTACCATCCTCTAAATACCGAAATGCTACTGTTTGGCAAACAAAATCTAAATGATGAAGACAATAAAATCATATTTGCTGCCGTGCATTGTTATATAAAGCAATCACGGAGGTTTTAACCTCACGTAGTATACAACTATCGATGTACTAACTCTTAGTTTGATATTATACTTTTTCTAAGATTATGCTAAGATGTCTTACTTATAACGGTATGTTCTTATGCTAAGATGTCTAAGTGTCCTCTGATCGTACTACTATAGTTATGATATATGTCGCCACATGACTCTCTCTCTCTCTCTCTCTCTCTCTCTCTCTCTCTCTCTTTCTCTCTATCTCTCTCTCTCTCTCTTTCTCTCTATCTCTCTCTCATCTACTCTCTCTCTCTCACTCTATATCTTTCACAAACGTTGTATTAAGCTTCATATTTTGTTTGCCATTACATGTATATATGAATGCTTTGTATGGGGAGGGTCAAATCTAATGTTGTAAGAACTTGTGACCCGACCCAATTTCCTCTAATATGGAAATAAAATATATTTAAACTAACGTCATTTTCTCTTAGACAATTTTCGAAACTATCTCTGTCTTTTGTGTAGATCATACACACCCATTTAGTTTGTTCTCTCAGATCTTTTAATACCGAATTGTATCTCTGAGAAATAACCCATACCGATTGTTCCGCGTGTCTACCTGAAAAAGCTAATTCCGAAAGCATATCCCTTTTCTTAGTTAATTCTTTCGTAGCGCTACAATCGTCGATGATATATAACGTAGGATAACCGGCGTATTTATTAAAAAACATTCTTAATAATTCTTGTAGTTTCTCTTCTTCATTAACGATAGGATTAACGATTATTATATTTTTTGTTTTTAGGTTTCCTGACATCTCCGATCCACTCACGATTTTTATAAGCTTTATTCCATTGAATAGTAGGACACAATATAACTATATATTCAAAATATTTTATAATATTCATTTTCTAGAAGATCGAGTACGAACTCCGTCTTTCCGCAACCCGTTTGACCGCATATAATCGCCGAATGAGGAAATTTCGGTAGCTCCATTTTTTAATAATTAATAATTAACTTCTTTAAATCTACCATCTTCAAAATTAATTTTGCGCGTCTTGAAATAACGAATAGATAAACGTGTATTAATTCATCTTCTCCTCCTTCTTTCGTTATTTGTATCGTAATTCCTTCGGACGCATTCTCAATGCCTCTTCCCGAACCGTGTAGCGAGTTATCATCCGTTGAGCGTAAATCGAGCCATAACGCGTAATTATTCGTAAGATATTTTTCTAATGTCGTATTAGTGAAGACCGTATCATTTAAAACGGAATTTGTTATTTTATTTCGTTTAGAATTCATAGCAAAAAAAATATTTATTTCGTCCCATTGTTGATAAGCTTTCATTCCTTGACTGTATAGTTGATTCGGAACTCCTTCTATCGTAGTCTCTACTTTCTTTATTTTAGGATTGAAATAAGTTTCGGTGTTCGTTCTTTCGGGGTCTTCGAATAACATCAGAACCCCTTTCATACTCCTCGCTGGAACATTTAAATTTATATTCCATAGAGTATCAGATTTATTTTTAGTTATTTTTCTATGTCTTAGTATTCTATCGTACAAAATTACCATTTTACCGGAAACTTGTTGTCTTATCTGTCAAGCTAATTCGGTGTCGGAAACCATATCGAATTCTAAACAAATATTACTTATTTTATCGTCGAGTTAATAACTTTATTATAATCGTTGAACGTAAGTTCGTACTCGAGTCTATCACCGAGACCGGACTGATAAAATGGCATATGCGTTTCTAATAGTTCGAAGTCGAGTGGAATACAAAATCTATTTTTATACGCATCCACTATAGCTTCGTCTTCATTGTCCGCACTAGCTTTTTCCGCTCCAACTCTGTGTTTTAACATGTTTACGGTACCTAGACCTTGATAAGCCATGTTTGCGCGTTCGGTAGGCGTTTTCCATAAATCGACATAACAATGATAAATATCGCTATCATCAATTGACATAACTTCATTTCCGCTTATACGAATGGTCGTTTTTTTTCATTATTGATCTTCCTACGTTTTAATATATAGTTGAATTTACATCCTTAGATTTAATTTCAATTTCGAAAGCTAATCTAACCGTTCCGGGGACAATAACATCGTTACTACTTAGATTAGGGAATCTCACTAATAACTGTTGATTCTGATCGATAGTTGAAGGATTATTAGTTATTACGACGCTCTGTCTAATTCCTTTTACGCCTCTCGGTTCCCTTATTTTTCTGTAGGGGTTTAATTTTTCTCCGTAGGTCGACATTTTTAAGGGGTTTTTTTTAGTACGATAATTCAATTATCATTGATGCCACTGTATTGACGCACGTAGAATTATCGGTTTTACAAAAAAAATTGATTACATCGAGATGTTCAATCTGTAATGGTTTAGCAAAACGTGCCGCGGCGCTTGGGAAAATACCCAAAAACACACCATATTTCGGTTGTTCAATTCCATTAATAGATACCGCAACGGCTACATTAGCATTGTCCGTTCTTTTACTCGATAACCCTAACCCCAATATCCAACCTGTCCTTCCCGTCACATAACCGACCCCTTCTTCTCTACCGGCATTACCGAAACTAAATACTTTTCCATCCTTTAATGCCCCCTTACTTACGGCGCATATGCTTATTGTCTTCTTTGTACTATACTAAATCATCCCTCAATTTATTAATTTCTTCTTTCCTTTCTAAATTATCAGCATGGTGTCTATTAAGCAACTGTGGAACTACGCCCCTAAATTTATTAATTTCTTCTTTCAGCGCTAAATTATCAGAATGTTGTCTATTAGACAACTGCGGAACTAAAACGTCCCTCACATGATTAATTTCTTCTTTCAGTGCTAAATTACCAACACGTTTTTATTTAGTTCCAAATATACTCATTTTATAAGAGAGTTTTTTTAATATTTGGTGTATGATATTTCAATTAAAATTGATACCACTGTATTAACGCATGTAGGATTATCGGTTTTACAAACAAAATTGATTACATCGATAACCCCGATCTTTAATGGTATAAGAAAAAGTACCGAGGATGTTGGAGAAGTATCAGTATTCGTCATATATTTCGTTTCAATTCCATTAATAGTTATAGCAACGGATACATTAGCATTGTCAGTTCTTTTACTCGATAACGACATACCCATTATCCGACCGTACCTTCCCAATACATAACCTACCCCTTCTTCTCTACCGCCATTACCGAAACTAAATACTTCTCCCTCATGTAACGCACCATTACTTTCGGCCCATATGCTTATTGTCTTCGTTGTATTAATTTCTTTATAAATTTCTAAATTATCGTCACTGTGTGTAGCAATCAACTGAGGAATTACAACGTCCCTCAAATTATTAATTTGAGGAACTACAATGTCCCTCAATTTATTAATTTCGGGCGAGTGTTTGTTCTGTATGTGGTATTTCCTGCATGACTCATTTTTGTACTTCTTTAATCGATAAATTACTAACACGTTTTTTTTTAAGTTCCAAATATACTCATTTTAAAAGAGAATATTTTAACTCTAAAACGCAATTAACTGGTAGACGATTAATTATTTTTTTGTTATTTTCATCTCTTATTTCTAATTTTAATTCAGTTATAGCGTCATTAATTAAACCTTTGTATTCCGGATGTTCAAATCTCATTGTCGTTATCTCTCCAAATTCGTTATTTTCTATGGGTATAACCGCTAACAAGGTACTAGGATTACCGTCTAGAAAATTATGAGAAGTACTAACTTGTTCTAAATGAACGTACAAAGATTTATAGATAGCGAAATCTACTTATCTTAAATATACTTTTATCACCGATGTGTATATCATTAGCTATAAATTTACGTTTACCAAATCCTAATATAGAGTTCAAATCTTTACTTAATCTTAATTCTTGAGTAGTAATTAACGATGCTATTCCATTAGTTTCGTTAACAGTTAAGGTAATATTATAAGTTTTTAAAAAATCCGATAATTGTTGAAAACTACAATAACCATCTGGAATTTGAATAGGTCTCTCGCCCACCTTTTGTACATATTCATTAACGATATTATACCAACCTACACCGTACGTAATACATTTCAATCCGATACATTTATTCCCATTTCTATTATCGATATATTGTTGTAAGTTAATAGTTTTATCAATATTTGAAATTGTATGATGCATTTTTTATGTTTAAAAAATGTCAATCCCAAAATAATTTAAATTTAATCCGAACGTATCTTATAAATCGGGAGCCACTTATAAACTTAAAAATATAAACCTTATCAAACAAGATAGTTACGTTAATAAAGATGAAAGTTTTCCAGTAATTTTTCCTAATATATTTCAAGATTATCAAATCCTACGATACATTCGAACGATCCGTGGAATACTTGGTTAAATTCTCCTTTCGATTGGTGGCAATGTCAATTAAATTTTGCCGTTTGGTGCGCAACTTCCGGTTGCGGAGTAAGTTACGAAGACCACTTACGAGACACTACCGGACTAACAAAAACGGTTTATACTTTTCACGTTTATTACTGTATCGCGAGAATATTAAAAGAATTACAGTGTCCAATTCCTACGGATACTTCATTCTGTTATTATAGTAATCATTACGATAAAGCCGCGTATCAAAAAATATGTAATGAGTTCAATATTTCTATTCATACGGATTGGAGACAGAAATTAGATAGAGGTTGTCACGGCCTCGGTTCGTACAGTCAATACTTTAAACCCGATGGCGCATACAGATCTAGTCATTTAAGCGATGGACCGTTCTTTAGCGTTAATGATTCTATATCACATACTAGAAATATTAGTAACGCCTGGACTACCTTTTTTTTTAGATAAATCTGAAGGATTTACTCATGCGGGATTAGTTAGAATAAACGAAAGTATTAGAATATTCGTATGGGCTTTACTAGGATCTCAAAGTCAAAATAGAGTAGAAATTTTAAAGGTAGGAACCGGTTTTGGCGCTCAAAAACTATTCTTAGCAAATATACAGGATGCTATCAATAGTCCGATAGATTTACCGAGTCAGATTTCAAAATACGAAAATGTTTTAAAATATGCGAGAAGTAAAGTTAATTACAGTTACGGACTCGGTCTTTATATGTCTCCGAGCGATATGATTTTACAAATAGGAACTATTGTCGGATATAATAATGAAATTGTGGTATCAACCGAAGAACAAGTTTTAGGAATTAACGATGACGTTAATTCGATAAATAAATCTCCTTCACATTTATTAATTGGAACAAAAACTAAGAAATCTTCTTATGTTCCAATTAAAAAAATAGAAAAAAAACCCGAACCCGAATCTCCGGAAGTAAACCCGAAGGTATCCGAACACGAAGATGAAAAAACGGCAATAATAGTAGGAAGTATAGCGGTAGGTCTAACAGTTTTATTTATTTATCGTTGAGGTATTCTTTAGCCTATAACCATACCGAAGGCCGTTAAAACGCTAGCAATCGTAATTCCTTGTTCCCTGAATAAAGTTTTTATTCTTTCGGCTAATGTCGTGTCTTCTCTTAATACTTTATGTATAGTTTATTTTATTCTATTTAATTGACTTCTTAATATTTCTTTATTAACATTAATCACTTCTAATCGAGCACTTCTCTCTGATTCTAACTTTCTTATTCGGTTTTTTACCTCTTTTATTTGATCTTCATCATTGGTTTTTTCTAAATTTTCTTTTTCGTTTGCTATTTCTTTATTTGTTTCACTCAGTTTTGCTAATTCATTTGCTATCTCTTCTTTAACCGTTGTCATAGCTTTCGTAATACCATCTATTTCTCTTTTTGTCATATCTGTTTGTACTTCTTTAGGTGCAGTTTCTATTTCTTCGACTACTTCTTTCAAAGCAGTTTCTGATCTATTTGTTGTATTTAATAAATTTTGGGCATCTTGTTCCGAAGTTATATTTTATAGGGGTATTTCTTGTCCCGCATTATTAATTTCATCTCTCGTATTTTGTAAAGCTGCAGCAGATTTGGCAGATAGTTGTTGTGTACTGTTATAATCTGGTAAATTTAATAAATCTCTAATTGCACCCGTTCCACCCGCACCAATTTTACCCGCCAAAGTATTCAAAGCGATAAAACCTCCTTTTTTGGATGTGATTTGAATGTCTCTGACTCCAACCTTTAAAAATAACGTTTTATTATCTAGACCAAGTTCAAAGTTTGTAACATCTATATATGTTGAGTCTAGCCCATACTTTTCTTTTATCATCTTATAATATTCTTTAACTATTGATTGTTTATGTTGTACTATTAATTGCGTTCTTGTATCTACATCAACATTCTCAAGATGATCACTTTGGTTTTGCATCATTCTGCTAAATTCATCATTTGCTTTCATGTCATCTTCTTCTTCAGCAAAATCTTCTTCTTCTTCATAATCAACATCAAAATCATATCCGCCTTCAGCCATTTTTATTCAGAATAAATTGGTGGCGGATTTTCATATCTATAATTATTATTAACTGTATAAATTATGCTGTTTTTAAATTGTTTTGTATAGTATTCATCGCTTCTTCCCTTCCACGATTTATTAAAAAAAAATTCTTCCTCAGTTATTCCTGAACCGTCTAATTTTTTTATTGATCTGATTTCTTCTTTAAGTTTAGAATATTTTTCCATTTCATTTAAAACCAATTTAAACTCTTCCGAACTTATTTCTCCATCTTGTAGAGCTTTAGATATAATATCCTTAATACTATTTAGTTTACTTTCCGCTACTGATAGAACATTACAATGTTTTTGCGTTTTTACCATTAATTTACGTCTTATTATTTTAAGGCACATATCCACTCCTCCGCATACTACAGCCGCGATTTGTATCGGTAACAGAACGGGAATAGCTACTCCGATTCCAGCTAAAATAACACTAGCTGATATTAGACTGGTGTCAACTCCGTCAGTAATATTTATTCCTCGTTTATATTTTTTTCGTAATGATTTTCTTATATCTCTTTCATTAATTAATGTTCTCTCAATCTCCGATATTTTCTGTAATCTATAATTATATTCCGGAGGGGCTGGAGGTTCGTTAGGGGGTAATTCCGGATATATCGAAGGAGCCGTCGGTTGCTTCATTTTTAAGGTAATTTGTTTAGTCAATCGGGGGGGGCACATAGGACATAGGAGCTTTCTGTTTTTACTTTCACGTTCGGTGTCCCTTTTTTATTTTCGTACACACGAAAGATTCTCCCTGTCCCTCATTAGATTTCATTTTAATTTCTACGTCACCCGCTGTCCCTCATTTTACCCTAAAACTATTTTTTTTATTTTTTCCCCAATGTGTTTTAGACCCGACTGCGTCTCTCTCTCTCATTTGTGTGATGTTTTTTTTTTATTATTTTATTTTTACCTCAATCATATACATGTATATACAAAGTGGGGAGTGAAACGTATACTGGCTCACCGAGGGAGGTGAGCCGAGCCAGTATGGCGAGGTGAGCCGGAGGAGGTGAGCCAGTATCCCCACTTTGTATATATATATAAGCCTCATGGTTTCAGAGAAAAATAATATTTTATAATTTCCCCATAAAAACTGATAAGCCCCAGGGCAGGGCCACGTTTTGCCCAGAGGTCGGAGGTCATAAGTTTAACATTCATGGCAGAGGACCACAAGGCAAAGCTACCTACAAAATTTGTAAGGTATGTGTCTTATGGTTTCAGGGGAGAAGATTTTTAAAGGTTTTTCTTAAGTAATGGGTGGGGCCATATTTGCCCCGGGTCATAGAGGATCATAAGATCATATTACATACCAAACATGAAAACTCTAGGCCTTACAGATTCAAGAAAGAAGATTTTTTAAAGATTTTCCTATGAAAACATGATAAGCCCCGAGGCGGGCCATTTTTGGTCTGGGGTTCATAAGTTGAACAATATTTGTAGAAGACCATTAGATGATGCTACATACCATCAAAAGTCTAAGCCTTACAGTTTCAGAGAAGAAGATTTTTAAAGAGGTTCCTTTGAAAAACGGATAAGCCCCTGGGGTGTGGTCAGTTTTGGTCCCGGGGTCATTATTTGAACAATATTTGTAGAGGGTCACTAGATCATACTACATACCAAATATAAAGTCTCAATGCCTTACAGTTTTGGAGGAGAAGATTTTTAAAGATTTTCCTATGAAAAACTGATAAGCCCCTGGGTGGGGCCATTTTGGCCCCGGGGTAGTAATTTTAACAACTTTTGTAAGAGGTCACTAGATCCTTCGGGTCAGGTGAGCTAAAAACACAATAGGCAAACAGAACAAATTCTGATAAAAGAGCTTCTTCTGTCTTGAATTAGTCAGCTCAGTTTGCAAAAGGCATACAAGGGATGTCAGGGAAAGGCCAAATAATGATTATTACCTACTATAGCATCCATATTTCTTCAATGCCCAACCCTATTGCAAATACAGTAAAAAAACCCTCTAATGCGACCACCCAAAAGAGATTCTGGGTGGTAAGGCAGGTGGTAGCTTAATGCAGGACAAAAGTAAGCTCCTAGAGTGAGCTTTCTGTATCACTTTTGTCCTGCATTAAGCAACAACCTGCTTATAAAGACACCCATGTTTATTCATAAGTGGCCGCATTAGAGAGGTTCTACTTTATATCCATTCTCAAACTAAAGGGAATGCATTTGATTAAATATTAGAGGTAGTACCTTTGGTGCAAAGTAATTTTTTATCTGTATGGAGGAATATTTTAGCAAAGTAGGGAATTCATGTTTGATTGTATTTTGAGTAAACTGTCCTTTAGGTAATGGAGCAGATTTGCCTAGACCCTGAGGTGCTTGCAGTTGGGCAGACATACTTGATGTGATGAGGTGACATGCCCAGAGGATGGAAGACTAAACTAAACCGTGCGACTCGCCTCCTACCCCAACTTAATCATCTGGAAACATGGCCCATTTGAGAGCTGGAGTTAGGTGTGTTATACCAAGCTGCTGTGTATGGCGAATTTGATATTGTTTTCCTCCAGTTTCTGGCACATGTGGGTTTTAACCCAGGACACTTTGTGTAAATTTATTGAAAAAAATGTTTTTGACCCAGACATCCATAACATTTGGTATCTACTTTTTGTTTGGAGTAAATACATGTATGCCTGATAAATGAAACACACTGAAAGCAGTCTCTCTGCAGTGCTGTCATACAAATACTTTCTTAGGATACCAAACAATATGTATGACAGATATTTGCTAAAAATAGTATTCACTTTAACCATTTTTGTTTGCTGTAATGCCTTACCTTGTACATATATGCTTTTTTAAATGCAGTAGACCTGGATCAGATTGATTCTTGGCAGAACAGTCTGATCAGGGTCCCAAAGTTTGGTTTAGGACTTTACAGACCTGGGTCCCTATTCATTAAGCTTCACAACTGAAATTAACTTTAGAGTGAGTAGAGGACAAAACATTAATTTAGATTAGTCTCCAATAGATTCATGCTTATAGTTTATAGAAAGTTTTTGTTTGTCAATGAGTATTTAAACACTCAGATTGACTTTATGACGTTGACTTTATTGCTAAAATTTGGGAAAAAACTTAGATTTCTCCTATTAAGAAGCTACCATGAATACGACACCAGCTTTGACCACTTTATAGATTAGTTTATAGTTTGTACCATAGCCAAAACATTTCCCTGTTCATTTTCTATTACATTGATTAGATCAGTGAATATTCATTGTACAGTAAAAAAAAACTCTAAAACCTAAAAGAGGTATAATTCTGGATGGTAGACGCAGGTGGTAGCTTAATGCAGGACAAAAGTAATGCAGAAAGCTCCTAGAGGAGCTTCCTGCATTACTTTTGTCCTGCATTAAGCAACCCCTGCTTATAACGACACCCATATGATGTGTATTCATTAATTAAGTGGTCACATTAGAGGGGTTCTACTGTATTATGAAATACTGAATAAATTTCTATGTGAGACAGGGCTACAGCTTGCAAAACAGCATTTTCTGTGTTAGGTTTTAAAAATGTTTCATGAAGAAATAATTCAACCATTTTATATTCATTTCCAAGAGTTTATTGCTACTTTCCAGTAGTTTGCAGTTTGTTCTTCCTCTCTTTTGTAGAGGAATACTGTTGCAGCTACCACCTGATTTGAATCTTATGCATGATGAAAGCAATACACAGCAGTCAAGCATTATTAACCATTTCCTTTATTTGAAAGTCTTTTCAAATTCACCAATTAGGAAACAGACTAGACCCAGATCAGATAGCTGCTGTAGGAGCCGTCTAATCAGGGTCTGCTCATTTTACTTAATGTATATAAATATCAGACTCTAGACTCTATGCCATTATGAAAATTAATATAAATAATATTAATGTCAATATTTCTTTCATGAATATTAACCCTTTCTTTCATATATACGTGTTTTCACGCATCTGCAAACAGAGTAGACCCAGATCAGACGTGAGCCGTCTGATCAGGGTCTACTCTGTTTGCTAATGGAATTAGATAGATCTGTTTCTGTAGTTCCTAAAATGACTACGATATTTCAACTTCCATATTCCATTATAAATAGTTTGTCCATGAGTATTCAATAGTATTGAAATTTGGAATAAACATGTAACAGGGAAGGGGTTAAACAGGGAAATCTATCTAACTATCTGTTAACTACCTTTCCTTCATATAAACACATTTTACACAGTTTGCAGAGTAAACCCAGATCAGACAGCTCCTATAGAAGCTGTCTGATCAGGGTCTCCTATGTCTTCTTATCATGTAATATAGATCTGATTCTTCAATTTATGTCCGACTCAAAATGTCCAGTGTTCATATGCCAGTGTAAAATTAATCTAATATTCATGATGTCATTATTTCTTACATTAATATTCAATGGAGAAAAGGGTAAACACCCTAAGACACTGTATTCTATGGTAGCTGTATCATATTCGTAATGCACAGAATAACAGGTCATCACTATATCATCACTATATCGTATTTTTTAAAAAAATTTAACCTTACACAGTAGAACCTGTCTCAAGCAGCTATTCATTTATTGAACACTGGAGTGTTAAAAAGCAGATGGTTGCTTAATGCAGGGCAAAAGTGATGCAGAAAGCCCCTATAGGGAACGTTTAGCATTACTTCTGACCTGCATTAAGCTCCCACCTGCCTTACATATCTCTTTTTGATGACCCCTCAAGACAGGTTATACTGTTTTGAAAGAAATCGAAATCGAATGGTGCCTTAGGATTTCTGTCTTCAAGCTTTTGTCCAGTTTTGATGCACATGAACTTTATTGTTGAAACAGTTTGTTTTTTTTGTTTGTTTTTTTTCTATTTCCATAGGTAAAGTTGGAAATCCCATGGCATGCTCTGGCTAAAATTCAATAATGACCTAAATGACTTCTATAATATATTTTAGCCCTTTACTCCATAAATGCACTTTTCTACGCCTTTGCAAACATAGTAGACCCAGATCAGATGGCTCCTTATTTGAGTAGTTTTATCAGGGTCTACTGTGTTTGCTTATGATATAATATAGATATGATTTCAGTTTTCTCAAAATTCTTGTCTCCATGTGCTATCAAAACAAATTAATCAATATTCATGATGTCATAATTTCTTATATGAATATTCATGGAAGAAAGGGTTAATGAAATCAGTGTGTACCTCCAGATCTCATGACAGTTGTTGATATGTCTACTGAGCTTGGTTTACAAGACCCAAATTTACCTAAATGTTGCATTATTAGCTAAAACTTTACTATTAGTTGCAATAACCCTTTCCCTCATACAAACGTGTTTTCACGCATCTGCAAACTGAGTAGACCCAGATCAGACGGCTCCTAGAGGAGCCGTCTGATCATGGCCTTCTCTGTTTGCTAATGGAATCTGATAGATCTGTTTAACCCTTTACCTGATAGAAACGTGTTTTCACGCATTTGCAAACAGAATAGACCCAGATCAGACGGCTACTAAAGTAGCTGTCTGATCAGGGTCTGCTCTGTTTGCTAATAGAATTTGACAGATTTGTTTCTTCGCTTTCTAAAATGGTTCCAATGTTCCATGTTCAATATTTCTTTCTATTTTGTTCATGAATATTCAGTAGGTATTGAAATTTGGCCTAAATACAGAACAGGGAAAGGGATAATTATTTTCTAAAATGGCTACAAAGTTCCACATTCAATATTTCATTATAACTATTTTGTACATGAATATTCGATAGGTAAAAAAGTTTGAAATAAACATAGAACAGAGAAAGGGAAAATTGATAATAATGGTCTTTTATGTAGGAATATATGTGTAAATGAAAAATCTGCTTTATCGGATAAATAAAATCTAGAGGAGAATCTATTTTTGCTAATCTATCATAACTCATACTGCAGTCTTTGATTTGGATATACTGTGAAAATATTATTTTCACTGTCTATTATTTACACCAATTCTGATGAAGATGTTTTGGGTCTTTTGACGGTTTCTGTCTCCTCTGTTTGGAAGCGAGCCGTTTCCTTCTGATATCTAAAAATCTTCGTTTCCAGCAATGTCTTAGTTGGAGGTGGAGAGATGTCTGATTTTTAGCTCACCTGAGCCAAAGGCTCAAGGTGAGCTATTGTGACCGCCTGTCCGTCGTCCGTCTGTCCGTCTGTCCGTCCGTTCACTTTTATTTCAAATGACTTCTTCTCCTAAACCACTTGGAGGATTTCAACCAAATTTCACAGAAATGTGCCTTAGGATGTCCTCTATCAGTTTTGTTAAAATCATGACCCCCGGGCAAAAAATGGCCCCGCCCCACTACTTTTACAGGTTTGTTTTTTTTAATCTTTAAAAATCTTCTTCTCTGAAACCACAATTTCTAGAGCTTTGATATTTGGTATATAGCATCATCTAATGGTCCTTTACAAAGTTTGTTAAAATGATGACCCCCGGGCCAAAAATGGCCCTGCCCTGGGGCTTGTAGTTTTTACATAGACTTATATAGGGAAACCTTTAAAAATCTTTTTGTCTGAAACCACATAATCTAGAGCTAAGATATTTGGTATGAAGCATCCCCTAATATACCACTACCAGGTGTGTTCAAATAATGACCCCTGGGCCATAAATGGTCTCACCCTGGGGTTTAATGCTACTTAAGATCAGAATCTGTAACACTTAAAAGGTAATTTCCTCACAGTTATTTCCCTTGTCCCATCAGCATAGCCATAAGGGACAAAGGGAGATAACTGCATTGGAGTGCTAGTATCATTCTATTTATAACTATTTATAATAAAATGTTGAAGGTGAATCAGTGTAGCTGTTTTAGAAGGCATAGAAACATCTATCAAATTCCATTAGCAAATAACGGACCTTGATCCTATAGGAGCCACCTTATCTGGGTCTATTCTGTTTGCAGATGCATGAAAACAAGTTTATATGAGAGAAATTAAGGGTTAAATAAACAACAGCAGCAGTTCAAAGGTTACAGCTGCTGGGCAGTAAAATCTCTCCAGGTCAATGCATGACTCTTAACTCTTTGCATGCTAGTGGTGAAACTGTGATTACCTATGCAAACAGTTTGGATCCAGATGAGAGGCCGCATACTGCGGCGTCTCATCAGGATCCAAATTGTTTGTCATCTTAACCATATTTTTGCAAAAAAATGAAAGGAAGTTTATTTTAAGAATTGAAGCAGATGACAATAACTTTTTGTTGCAGACGAAACATTAAAGGCATGTTGACCCATTAACCCCAGTGTGTAGTGTGAGTGATGTTACATGGTGTCTTCCAATGTCTCTCAAATTAGATGTGAGAGATATAGGAAAGTAACAATTCAGCCAATCAAGGAGAATGATCACCATCTAGACTTTTGATCTGGGTCCAAACCCAACTGATGAAAGTCATGGTAATGTTTAAGAAAACTGTGAAAACATGATTATGCAATGGCCCAACTGATATAAGTCATGGTAATTCTTAAGAAAACATGATAATCCCCCCCCCCTCCCCCTAACAATGATAGGTGTTAAACTTACTACTGTGGATTAAGTCTGCTGCCCCAAAAAGCATCTTAAATATATATATTTTTTTTATAAAATTTGATGACAACACATTAAAAAGTCCTAAAATGTCTGAATCTTGTATGATATTAATGAAATAACTGAGTAAATATAACTTAATTATAACAGTAGACGTAACTCTTCTGAATTTCAATTGTTAAAAATACTAATGACCCGTTTAATTGAATTATCATCAGATATTCACACCTAGAGCTAGAGTTATTTCTAAACACCTATTTACCCTTAACCTGTTTGCTTTGACAAAAATTGATCTGGGACTACTCTTGTTTGTTAATGCTTAAAAAAATTGTTATTGCCATAAATAGAAGTTTTAGCTTTGAAAAAAACTGTAAAATCAAATCTATATCTTGTCAAATGTAAAAAGAGAAGACCCTGATCAGAGAGCTTCTATAGCAGCCGTCTGATCTAGTCTCCTCTTATTTTTAATGTGTAACACACATTATTTCTCTGAAGAGAAGTTTTTGCTTTGACAAACACTGCAGAATCCGATCTATATTGTGTCAAAAGAAACAGAGAAGACCCAGATCAGACAGCTTCCGTAGGAGTCGTCTGATCTGAGTCTACTCTGTTTGCTAATGCATAAAAACAGCTTTATATGAGGGAAAGGGTTAAACAATTTTTAAAGATATTCTTATTGGTCATTTCACACAAAAACTGGCATTATGTACTGCCTAGCACTCTATTTGCCTATATACATGGGTCAAGGTATAATTGCATAGCTTTATTGAAGTCATTTGAATTTCTCAAAGACCAGTTTTAGGCATTTTGAGCTAAGGCAAAAATGGCACAAGTTGTAAACAGTTAAGATCTTGGTCAACCAGTCACTTGGTATTAGTTCTGAATTCAGTTCAAGTTTATTCAGCAGTGAAAGGGTGAAAGAAGAGCACTAAGCTTATTTCATCTGCTAGAAATGTTGTCCACTGAAAACTTAACATGTCAATATACATGTATTACTGTAACTCAGGTGAGCGATATAGGGCCAATGGCCCTCTTGTTGTTTCTTTATTTTTCTTGGTTCAGTTGGTCTAAGTTTTACTGGTGCAATACTATGTTCTGTCCTGTCATTCACAGAAATTAATGCGTGTCCTGTAGTAGGCTGGGTACATACACATGTCTTGGGCACTTTATCTTTGTATCAGTTGTATGTGCGGTTCGCTTTGAGATATACCTATGCAGCCTGAAAAAAACACATACGCATGTACAAACTTACAGTCAGTGTTGCCTGCAAGGAGTAGGAAGGTATATATATGGAGTAAAGGGTTCATTACTTGAAAGACAACAATATAAACAAATTATATGAGTGGCAGTTGCTAGCAGGTTAAAAGCATTTTCATGAAGCAGCAGCCAGATCAGTAGAATGTACTGAATTAATAGATGATTTAATCAGACACCTGCTTGAAATGAAAACCCGGTTTGCAAATAAAGAATAACATTACATGTTAAAGTGTTTTTTCCCAAAGTATAATGTAAACTAAAGAATATGCAACTACACACAGCTGCATGACACCCACATAGTTGGATTTACCTTTACAAATAATACTCATCAATTAACCCTTTCCCTCATAAAAACGTGCTTTCACGCAAATGGAAAAAGAATAGACCCAGATCAGATCGTTTCTATAAGAGTCGTCTGATCAGGGTCTGCTCTGTTTGCTCATGGAATTTGATAGATCAGTTTCTTTTCTTTCTAAAATGGCTACAATGCTCCACTTTCTATGTTTGATTATAACAATTTTGTCCATGAATATTCAGTAGGTATTGAAATTTGGAACAGGGAAAGGATTAAAATTGCAGAAAGATGTTTGTCTTTGGTAATTCAATCATTTTTCTCTTGATACATGTAAAATAATAATAATTTTTGGTAAAAAAAAACCTGCAGCATACTGACATCTGCAGTATGTACATGTTGCCGTCTAGTTGTTTTTTAAGTTTTTTTTTCAGATGTCTTTTAAGTTGTTTAACTTTCTAGCTTTAATTTGCAATAATGGGCTGATTGTAAGCTGAGCGTATGCAGTGGTATTTCCACTTTGTTCAGTTCTCATCAAATGTTGTCATTTATCCTTTCCTACACATAAACACTTTTTCATGCATTTGCAAACAGAGTTGACCTAGATCAGATGGTTATTGAAGGAAGCATCTGATCAGTAAGCTATTTGCTTATGATAAAGATCTGATTCTACAATTTTTGTCAAATCCCTTGGAAATTTAACATGTTGAACTATTTCATCTAATAAATATTCAAGAGGTCATTATTTGTCATATGAATATTGAACAGGTAAAAGGTTAACATGATTGCATACATGTATTTTTATACACATATGCTAATCCTTGAAGTTGTCTTATAACTCAGTAAGATCACGGATATTTTATTATCTTGCTTATAGCATACATTTTTTGACATCAAATAGCCCAGACATATGGTATGAAATGTTACCTCTTTTTTCGGTATACATGTGAATTATGCAATTTTAGTTACATACCCTTCAATTGATCCTGAAATATCTGAGACTGGGAATGGTGGCAAAACAGAACCAGTCTGTTTAGGGGTTGAGTGTACAAATTAGCTCCTTGCAGTCTCAGTACTGTTCCGGCCTTTGTGGGTGTCTCTTCATAATGCTGGGTACCAATGTCTTGCATTGTTGCTGTCTACTGATTCCCTGCACATATTAAACGACTTATGAGTAATATATCAACATACTGGTGTACAGGAAATTTAACCCCCTCCCCTTGAAAATCAGAAATCCTCAGGGGAAATTTCCTATGTAATCTTCCCCACTGGGGAAATTTACCCCCCTGCCCCACCCCTGGAAATGTTGCTCCCACTAACAGAATTTTACCTAAAAAATCCCAGTCCTTCTGGCTTACAAAACATTGCCCTTCTTTACTTGTTTAAATATGGCCCCTTAATGTGGTCAGTTTTTTGTGGTTTTTGTAAAAGCGTATTTGGTATTTTACCTTCTTTGAAATACCATAAATGTGAAATATAACTGATAAAATTGTATTAATAATTTGTTTCAAATATAAGGGATAAAAGTTATGCAAACAGTATGCTTTGGAGTCATATCAGACAGTGTAGATCCTGATCAGATGTTGGACAGTGTAGACCCTGGTTAGGTGTCAACGTAGACCTTGATTAGATGTCAGACAGTGTAGACCCTAGTTGAATGTCTGACAGTATAGACCCTGATTAAATGTCAGGTAGTGTAGACCCTGGCAATGCCATAAGTAAAAGGCTGTAATTTTTTATTATTTTTTTTTATTTATTTCTTTTTTGGGGGAGGGGGGAGGGGCATATCCCTGTTACAAAATAGTAATAAGCATGAAATTACTAGGGACACTGATAATTATCTTTGTCACACAAAATTATCAGTCCTAGATGGGTTATATAGGTCCATGAAATAATAAGAGCACATAGGTGTAGGGTCAATGGACTTTTACTCTTCTGACAATCAATTTTACAATAGCTTATATGAAAATTTCATGTGCACTGTATACCGCGAAGTAAATACAGATGTACAACATGTTCTTCGTATGTAGACACTGTCACATTTTAGAATCTACATACATGTATGCACACTTTCAAGTACCCATACTGCATTTACATCGACTTAGTGAACATTCAAATCATGAAGGCAAGTACATGTTAGGTATGACGATATTGCCAGAAAACTTTGAAAACTACATTAATACTTAATCCCGAAATGGTATGATTTTTAATCTATAGGTTAGAAAACAAACACTTAAACCGACGAAATGACCGTGGTCCGAAATGACCTACCAGCAATTAACAATCAAAGAGAAACTGAAAGTTAGCGCAATATATTGTTTTACGTATCCAGGGATTATGACGTGAATTAACTGGGTTCGCCGAACAATCCCAAGCAAATAAGAAATTGCAATTTATCAGTGATAAGTGATAAGTTTAATATGAAAGCTCCACAACTGTAACCATTTTTATCCTGGGTTAAGCCTGCAAAGTAATCGAAATACGAATATGTATGCATTTCCGGGGTCTGTGTTTACATATATAGCACAATGGCGACGACAGCTCGCATGGGGAATAACCTATCCAGTAGCCTAGTATAATTATATTTTTATTTATTGCAAAACATTTGCTTACATCTAGATCTAAGACAAATTATATGCACTTACTTGCTGATCCGACACAATGATAGAACTGATATTCCTTTTTAATGCAGCAGCGGCTTGGGTGACAGTGTCAATTCAACAGATGTTGAGTTATTTTAGCAACACCCTTGGAATCACCGGGGGGAAACGTATCCCGGATATTGCTAATAAATGAGCTTTATTTTGACACAACGGAGAGAACAGGATGGCAACGAGGATAAGTAAATGCGTATTTTCTCTTAATTAGTTCTTTTTCGGCAATTGATAGATGGTGCTTTAGATTCACCATACTCATATTATACACGCTATATACATGATTTGGAATCAAACAATGCAAACAATGGGGAAAATCACAAAATGAACGCCGTGCTCGCGAAAGAATGCATAACCATCTCCCAGATTTTTTTATGCTACTGAAAGATGGAATCGAAATATAAAATTCTGAATTGAGCGATTGCTTTGAATATCATTCAACTATGTATACTGAATTACTCGATGATCACTGACTTATTAAAAGCCATTATCTATAAGTACCTGTTAATAATAGTTTTTGTGTAGCAGTGCCGTAAAATTCCAACTCATCCATCCATCAATCATAATAGTCTTTTTGCTTATTTCTTAATAGATATGTTGTTTACTCTTCAGTTAATTGATATGACATTACATGTAGATCTATGTGTAGCTCTAGTTAACATGCTCAGTACCATATTGAGTACAGTAAAATTGAAATAGTAGTGCATAGTTAGCTCCCCTGTTGAAATTGTCGCCATTTACAGTGACAAAGAAGAAACTCATTGATAACGATCACGGCATCGTCTGGTTAGTCTCATACAAATATGTAGATCTATGCAGGATAAACAAATTGTTCAAATTAGGTATGAAAATTAGGAGTTGAACACCACACTCAACTTCATAAAAATATAGTTTCATGAATGTTGTATTTGAACTTTTACACAGTTAAAATAAGTGCAAAACAAAAAAACAATTTGAGGGACAGGAAACGTGCCCGATGTATTATAAACTCATACATAGGTACACAAAATCGTTAAGACAATTTGTAAGAAAATTTCTCTTTCGAAAGTCACAGTCCCGTAAATTATAGGAAAGTGTCCTGTAAATTAGACTGACAAATAATATGATATACATTTAATTGCTTTATAAACAGCAGCATTCATCAAAACGAGCATTTAGGAGTATACAAGTAGACCGAAAATTTCAAATTCAGCTCTGTTTGTTGTGAATTGCTTCAAAGCAGCTTTAAAAAGCACACTAACATGTGTTTGCGATGGTGTTAATTGTACCGATTCAGCAAATATCCATACAAATTAATTAGTTACTTTAAACAGAACTGAAAGTTTTGTTTAGGTGTTTATTTTCCCTACCCACTTTACTTTAAAAAGTAGTGGTGTTACAGGTTAACCGGTAAACCGGTTAACTGTTTCTGATCCGGTTATCCGGTTACAATTTTGCAAATAGATTAACCGCTTGGGCATATTGAAAGCAGGTTGCATTTTCAAAACAAATACTTAGTTCGATGCCCCTCTCATAATAAGGTAGTGTCGCATTGGTCCATTACCCTCTTCCAATCAGGCCAATCAACACGTTGTCATTAAACAGCGGGGTCGAGGGCACCGGACATTTTGTCCCCCACACAATTTTGCCAGGGTAGACGTTTTGTCCCCATGGTTTTGCAAGGGTGGACATTTTGTCCCTCGTGCTTTTGCAAGGGTGGACATTGTGTTCCCCGAGTTTTTGCAAGGGTTGACATTTTGTCCCTCATCATTTTTTACAAGGCGGACTTTTTGTCCCTCACTTAATTTTGGACAAAATACCCTCCATAAATCTAGCTTAACCCTTTACTCCACGGACAAAATGTCCCTCACTTAATTTTCCTAAGTGTTACATACAACCCTTGAAATGACACAAGTTTTGCAAACAGAGAATACCTAGATCAGACGACTCATTTTTTCTAACATAAATATTCATGGAGTAAAGGATTAAGCCATATTTATGGAGGGTAGTTTGGCCAAAATTTAGTGAGGGACAAACAAGTTTTGCAAACAAAGAAGACCCATATCAGACAGCTCATTATTTCTAACATAAATAAAGGGTTAAGCCGTTTGATCAGGGTATACTGTGTTTGTAATGACGTTAAAAGCTGATGTATGGAGTAAAGGGTTAAGAGAATATTTATACGTAAACATACGTATATAGCATCTCTTCGCTTTTTAAACTGTTTGATTAACTAGGGTATCATACGTATTGCATAATCGTTTAACATTACAACAACGATGAGCGTGCGGTGTTAAATCAGCACTTAACCAACTAGTTGCGTCATGTTTGGTAAAGTTTCAAACATTCTGTAACCAGATGAAACAATGCCAGCGCGGTGTCTTAGCAGGTTCCAAGCCATTTGCAACCCGATTAACAGTTGCTGAGAAAGTTACAAATTTCGGATTAAGCGTAAGTATGAGACGGAAACATGTTGAAGCAGCTGTCACAGTGTCGCCATGGGATAAGTTTAACTGCATATTTCCCTCATTGCTTGTAACCCGAGTTGCCATAATGTGCATGCATTTATCTCATACATGTACTACAGGCTTCGAAAAGGATGGCATTGTGGTAAATATTAATGTCTGTATAGTATCCTTGTATCATGACCTCCAATGTCATGTTGTGAATAGAAAGTAATATCGAATCACAGTGGACTGGTGACGACGACGAAAACAAACGCAATTTAATACTGC
The DNA here is from genome assembly GCA_963576725.1 of Azorinus chamasolen. Classification (NCBI taxonomy): domain Eukaryota; kingdom Metazoa; phylum Mollusca; class Bivalvia; order Cardiida; family Solecurtidae; genus Azorinus; species Azorinus chamasolen. The sequence continues at coordinate 4,041,861 of OY755249.1, forward strand.
GGTGCACCTGTTCTCTTTGTAGATCGCAAACATTTATTCAAATTATTCAGTTACTGAAGGCGAAAGCTGGATGTTAAAAACCATATACCAACATTTTCATCATGGCTTTAAAGCTTTGTTTTTTGCTGCGTGAGCTTTAGAGGGTAATGTAATACGAAGCATGCAGGCCACAGTTTGTCTCTTGTTTCACTTTAGCTAGTGATCTACACTGTTTTAAAGCATAAGCACTTAACCATTTCAGTCCCACATTCTGACTGTTCGTCCAAATCAGATGTTTGACACTGGTATAAACCACTGACATCCACGGGTTCAACGTCCTGTCTTGACCCTGATCAAATAACTCAACCAGGAGTCCTCAGATCTTGGTCAATACTGTTTGCATGTGTCCAAGCTATAGGATCAGATCTTGGTCAATACTGTTTGCATATGTACAAGCTATAGGATCAGGTCTTGGTCAATACTGTGTTTGCATATGTCTCAGCTATGGCATCAGATCTTGGTCAATACTGTTTGCATATTTTGCTTTACATGTATTTACAATTTCTAATTATAGAAGTGTAACAGATTTCGGTTTGGTATAAAACACTGCCAGCTTACAAAGAACAAATTCGGTCTGACAGCACGTCGGAACTAAGTAGATTCCACCATGCGGGAACATTTACAAGGCATTTTCACGCATTTGCAATTTAACATAGTAGACCCAGATTAGTGTCTGCTCTGCTTGCTTATGGTGTAATACAGATCTAATTCTACAGCTTCTGCCTGAGCAAAAATGGCATGTGTTCATATACCATTATAAAAAAGGATCTTATTAATACGCATGACGTCATTACTTATCACATGAATATATGAAAGGGTTAAATGTCCCGGTACTTCAAAAATCATAAACTCCGGCACTTGACAGGTCACTGTAATGTTCAGGCACTGTGGGAATAACGGGAAATACACTCCTCTTAATGGCACTGTAAACAAAGCAGACCAAGACCTAAGGACTCGCATAAGAGTCATCTGATCAGGGTCTAGTCTGGTTGCAGATATAATTACATAACTCTAGCTCTATTTGCACGTTTGATACATCTGTATGCATTAATGTGTAGATCTATGTATATATATTATGCTCTTCGTATATGGAGGATAATAAAGTGCTGCTATTACTTTACCAGATTAAACTGAGACTCCGTGCATATTCCATATGTATATATTCGTATGTATTTGTATGTATGATAATCGAATTCACCCGAGTATAGCCGGAAACGCTAACGGAAATTGATGAGTCTCAGTTTAAAATGGTCAAGTAATACTACTACATGTACTATTACATATATCAATTTGTTTATCTTTTACACTCGCCCTAAAAACATTTGCTTCACGGATTGATGTACAGATATAATTCCATGTGTAAAATGAATAGATCTATTGTCCCTTATGTCCGTTACGTGTAAATATGTCGGCCGGAAGTTTTCGTTTTTCCATTTGAACAGCTTTATTATGCAGGAAAAGTTGTCTTCTGCTTTCAGTTGTTTCGAATCAACTTCAATAAATGTGGATTTTCGGCATCTAAGCGTAGATATTACAGTTAAAGAACAGTTTCAAATAAAATCGGCATTCACAAATAACATGTCCTTGATATGCAGGTAGATCGGAAAAGGAGTATAGATGTGGTAATAGGTAAGTGTATTACTAACAGATTGTACAATAAACGCAACAGGGTTTATTTCTCACCAATATAGATCTATATACATTGGAGCTACATATCCGTAGTCTGTTTTTAAAATCCTTCAATGCATTTTATATTAAGCAGTATCTGTTTGCAAATGACGCTATTGTGGCATACAGCAAGCAAAGGGTTAAAAATGTTGCGTTGTGACGTCGTCGACGTTATATCATTACGTTTTCAGTATGGCAGGGGTTTAATCAAAACACTTATAACTTTTGACGTATTGGTTCAATCATAGTGAAATTTTAGAATACGAATGAGAACATATTGGTTTTACATATGTTAAAATTTCGCGTCATTCTGAGATTGGGCCAAAATCGTCCAAAAACGTACCTAGCTCTTTACCACGAGCGGATCCATAAGTCGCGAGATTATTCCTTCCTTGCTCCTTAACTGATTCCATTTCCTAGGTTTCTTGGTTTGACTGGACAATATGTCTTGAGTGAGCCCGCTGTCTTACTTGTTCTCGTCTACTCTTCTCTGTTCATACTTTGGAATGAGGACCCCGTCGCTACTTTCGATGTTTCGGGTCGCCATTTTGTTTACTTTCTCCAGCGCAGTCTAAATCACGTGACGGTCACGTTACACTAGCTCATTTGCATTAACTCGTCTATACGACCAACTTAGGATTCCCTGGTATTCCCCGTTAATTTCTTCGAAATGAAAGATCTTTCGAGCATCGCGACTTTTTCACTAGTGATGTCAAACCTTCCTTGAACCAATAATCGATATTTTCATTTTTGGACAAGGAAATATGATGCGAAAACATAATGGGACTTTACGGTAACACGTTGTACTGATAAGTTGAAATTGTTAAATTGAGGAACGTATGAGGTACAGTTTTTACGTTTATTATCGATTATTTGGTCGTAATCCATCCAGAATTATTGGAGTAAGGACGATATGAAATTTCGAATCGACGCTAAAAATAAAAACAAAACGAATGACGTCACGCGTCAAATTTGAATAATTCTGTATTCTCCGTGGAAGCCGCTGAATACGGTACTGTACACTCCGGCAGTTTTGGGCAAACTGACCAATCAAATTCCAAGGATTTACTCTGACTGGTGATAATAACTGGTACCCAAGTCCGTCACAACGGAATTTGGGTTTTTACTGATCCGTCACGAACTTTCTCGTAAAGCTGTGGCGGAACGATTCAGAAAGTGGCACAGACTGAATGCGAAAGAATACGAAGGAAACCCAAACAAAGAAGGATCGACAAAATAATCGTGGTATAGTCAAACAACTGGGTCTGACGTGTCAAAGGTCAGCCGAGTCCATTTTTGAGGGGGGTCAGCATTCCGCATGTTTTCAGACCATTTCGCATGTTTTCAGACCATTTTTAAACCGGCGAGTTTAGTATATTAGATACAAATGAAGGCAACATTGGTGTCAGCAGTTTAAAATAGCGCAGTAGGTAAAGTCTAGGTAAGCCCGGGGCATTCCAATAGTAGTCTTTTTTATTAAGCGTGGGTTCGAATCCCTCGTCGACCTTAAACTTTTTTTTAAATCTTCAATTAATAGTAAATTCTGAAGGGAGGTGATTATTTTATGATATTTATAATTATGATGACTATTTCTACACATGTTCGTCAATGTACTACTCACGTTGAGGACATTGAAAGGACATATTGGGCATCAGACATTACTATAACTGAAATTTTCATAATAAACCTGACATCGGACACTGGTGATAATGAAGTTCGAGACGGACACTGCCAGTGAGGGAGAAAATTAATTGCATTGAAATGAAATGAATTGCAGTAAAAAATCCATGAACCAATCACTCAGTAAGGGTGAAGGTCAGCCCTTTAGACAGGCAGCTGCTTAATGCAGAACAAAACAAATACAGAATGCTCTTAAAGGAGCTTTCTGTATTACTTTTTTCCTTAAATTATGCTGCCGCCTGCCTTAAAAGTCAACACTTAGTTTTTGGGGTTTCACATTTAGAGATGTTTCATGGTAGATATGTAACGATACAAATATATAATGGTTAAAATGAAATTGGAAATAAAAGAATAAAACCCCTGAAAACAAAACAAAGAGGTTAAAACCAATCAAAATATAATACTAAGTAACTATCTTTAATGTTTTATTAGCAAAAAAATGCGAGATTTATGGCGAGACTCGCATCCGCGCTTAATAAAATGTTCCCCGATAATATAATTCATCATGACCTGACGACTTAACCACTATGCCATGTTTCCGATAATTAATGCGCTTATCGTTTGCACCTATAGCTAAACATTTTCTTTTAAAAATGACACGCTGATCTCCCTTATAAATGGACATATATGTCATTATAAAAGTCATGGCGACTATCACGCCAAATACATTTCTAGCTTTTTACTCGGCAATTGCCATGTTACTGTATTTTATCGGTAAAAATGTTTCTAAGCGTATTCTCGGAATGGACTGAGAAAATAAGAATAATTTAACCCAGATGCATGTTGATTTTGATTAATGAAATATACGAATATATTGAATATCGTTTACATATCCGTCGTAAAATATTGCATACAATAACAATGTTCAGAATTTACAATGTCACGGTCTTGTCGATAAGGTGTCACGGTTCCGGAAAAGATTTGAAAGAACTGTCTTCTTTATAATTGATTCTGCCATACCATTTAAAGACAAATGTTGATCTATAGGATCACCAAGATAATTGAAATAAGATGCTGATTTAATATGTGTGTCATTACAACATATACTGAAATAAGATATTGCTTTCAGTTTATGCTTTGAGACTAACCAAAAGAGTTTTTGTCTTGCCTAAATGTAACGATAACTTGTTATCAATTAATCACTGGCTTTCTCTGCGCAGATCTTAAGAGAATGCAATTTCCACAGAGGACAAATGTTAGCCTGAAAACAAATATGGCAGAGTCATCAGCATAAAGCATAAACTTATTTTAACAACAGCTGACATGTCATTAACATAAAGTAAAAACAGGAGAGGGCCCAGAATATATCCTTGCGGCACACCAAACACAAGTTTCTGTAGAAGAAAAAGTTCCAGACACATCAACAAGCTGTCGCTGATCAGTACGACGAAAACCAAGTGAAAAGTACAAAAATGAGTCATGCAGGAAACACCACATACAGAACAAACACTCGCCCGAACAGCAACACAAGGAAACAGCAAATGTACATAGGTAGAAAAAACAACAAAGACACACAAAGACAAAATAAACATACAATAGGAGGAAGATGGAAGTACCGCCTTGGAACGGTCAGTGACAAAAGTCACCGGGGGTTTAAACCGGTTTATGGGCGCCCAACCTCACCCTTATTCCATCCCCATCCTAAAAGACAAACAGTGTAAATGAACGTATCCCCTCTCCGACTAATCTACAACAATCACGACAGCAAATACAGTGGTAAAGTGCATGTATAACAAAAAAACATTTAATTGAATATACTGTATCCACCTATCGCTAGTGTACTCAATGATTGAGCTGCAAACAGAGAAACTGTAGAAAAGTAATAAAGGGTACGAAAAAATGAAATAGTACAGATATCCGACGTTCTCCTTTAAGATGTCCTTTCAAAGGCCATGCACGTTGGGTTTCGTTAAATGTATAGAGTGGACTACTGTATCAAAGCATTTTGCAAATCTAACATTGCCATGCCAACAAAATTGCCATTTCCAATTCTTTTTCTCATAAAATCAGTGAGGTGTACCAAACATGTATCGGTGGAATAGCCGCTTCTTAAGCCTGAATGGAACTTACAAAGTATAGTTTTGCTTCTAAAATAGGATTCAATTTGGTCATATACAAACCCTTCGAGTATTTTAGATAAAACAAAACGGGACGGTATTCCATCTAAGCCAGTAGCTATTTTGGAACAAAGGGAGCTCATGTTATTCCGTACTTTGGCTTCTGAAACAATTGAAAATTTGTAGCTGTCAGGAAATATCCCTTTGTTTCTGTGAAAAGAATGTACAAAACTTTGGCCATATTGCTATATAACTTCGGGTAAAATCGTCTACAAGCGTTCAGGCAACAGTTGTATAAAAACCAATAAAAGTCTCAGCAATTACATTTGTATAAAAGCACACACAGTCACCAATTTGATCATGACCTGGATGAAGCTTGTTTTGAAGGCAATCCAATATTTTTCCATAAGAACGTAGAGTCATGTTTATTTTCCTAAAATGTATCACTAAAGAAGTGTCTCTTGGCAGAATGTACAAGAGGTTGGACTTTATGTCTCAGATTTTTATGTGCATCATAGTTTTCAGGGGATCTGTTATTACTAAACACCCTGAAGGCTTTGTCTCTTTCTTTAATTGCCTCTAAAATATCCGAATTCATCCATGGTTTTGTTCTGTTTTTTTTTATCCTAGCCTGTTTTATAGGAGCAGTATTGTCCACAATTTGTAAAAATAACTGTTTAAACGTGTTCAATGCATCATATACATCAGTGGACAATAGACCAGATAGAAAATTTTCTCTGTATATTTATCATAGACCTGAAAATGACATTCTGGTGAGATCCAAACTAAATTTCAGTAGATTTTCTTGTGTAAAAAATCAAACTATAGTCACTAAATGAAGTATTAATAACACGCTAACGGTTAGTTACTGTTGGGGGACTATACAAACTTCATTTAACCTCACCATAGCAACCACTTAACCATTTCCTCTATAAATACACCTTTTGACGCTTCTTGAAACCATTGTAATAAATATGGAGCAAATGCTCTATTTATCACAATGGTTTCAATACTGTATACACAATTCTAACAATGGAAAAGTAGTAAAGTCAAGCAGGCAAAGCCACATGCAAGACGCAACCACCACCAAAACACCGATAGACAGCATCACACACACACACACACACACACACAAACTCAACCACACACCCAAACGCGCGCACACACACACACACGAAATGAACACAGAAAACACCAAAAAACACACAAGAACCAGGGACAAACGTTCCACACATGAACAAATCACAAGCACAAAGACGCAAGGCAAACAAAAGGAAGGGTGACAAAGAGAGTACCGCCTTGGCACGGTCAGTAGCAAAAACACCACTGGGGGTTTAAACCGGTTTACGGACGTCCTAACCTCACACTTCTCTCAAAGTCACCCTAGCTTTACAAATATTGTAAATAAAGGTATCCCCGCTGGACTTACCCACAACATAGACAACGGTGAACACAGGACAACATGTAAAACATAGCATAATAACTGTGACAATCCGTCAAATATGTACTCAATGACTTTGCTGAAGCCAGAGCACCTGCAGGTAAGCCGTTAAGGGCACGACAGGGAAAAAGTAATACATGAGTCTGGTAAGCTCATCCTGTATCAAAGTTTAAGAGTATACCATCATAGAGTACTATCCTCGGCCTGTCATCGCGCAATCAAAGAGGGAAGCGTAGCTACCGACTGTAAAAGGGTCGATAACCAAACATGCAGTGCGTTGCAATATAATAGGATCATAAGTTTCATTTGTTCTATAAAATGCTCCTTTGGGTCTAAAATGACGGGTTTCTGTCTTACCCCAAATGACTTATCCACAGCTACTCTGACCTCTGAATAGTCATCGAGTACATGTCTACAAGTCTATTCTTTTTCAAACAAAACTGTTGTACTTATTTAGTATCCACTAGTATTTGTATCTTCATGCGATTTTTTTTATAAAATGTCGGTGTAGAAGTGTTTCATATATTTTTCAGGTAATTTTAAATTATGACGTCATTTAAATGATGATGTCGCTTGTTTACCTCTAGCGTTTATTTTAAAGTCATTTCATTTTAGTTGACATCGTTATTCATGTTGTGAAGTCTGGAGGGGGAATTTTATTTACAGTTTGACTCTTTGATGAAAGTGGGATAAGGGCGAGGTTGGATATCCGTAAACCAGGTTTAAGCCCCCCACCCCCCCCCCCCCCAAAGTAGCTGATTTTGGTTACTGGCCGTTCTAAGGCGGTACTCCTGCTTTCAGCCTACGGTCAATTTTGTTGCTTAATGTTTAATGTGTTTCGTCTTGATATGCGTCCGGTTATGTTTTGTCTTGTGGCTTTACCGTTTCTTGTTTAATGGTGTTTGGTGCGGTGTCATTTCGTGTGTGGTTCTCTGTGTTTGACTATTTTTCCATATTTAGTGCAGTGTCATTTCGTATGTGGCTGACCCTGTTTGACTATCTATCCATATTTGGTAAATAAACATGGGTTTATAACAACAAGTGGTTGCTTAATGCAGGGTGAAAGTAATACAAAAAGCTCCCGTTTGGAGCTTTCTGCACAATTTCCGTCCTGTTTTAAGCAACAACCTGCTGATATAAAGACCAACGATTAGATTTATTTGAAATGGTCGTTATAGTGAGGCTAAACCGTATCAAAATCATTATTTTCAAACGAATTCAAATTAGCCGGGGATCATGGGATCAGCCGGGAATCATGGGATCAGCCGGGAATCGTGGGATCTACGCTGTCTTCAAGGCTGCAAACAGTAGATACTTCGATTGTAGAAACTAAATAATTCAGCAGTTCTGGGGACAGAAAAAAAGAATCAATGCTTCAATCTGCAAGATATTGTGTCATTAAGAATGATTTTTATGTAGCCTTTTTTTATGTCGTCATAATGGAATTAAGTATTGATGTGATTGCACATTACACGGCCAGATAACTGAATAATCGACCAACTTCATTCCTTTTCACACAAATCTCCAACTGCCTTACAATCGCATAATAGAGAGGATTGTAAAGAACAACAGGGGGAACTCATTAAGCCTTTCACCGCCAGCGACGCAAAAATGCACCACGACAAATAGAACAGTCCCTTTTCAAGGCGGTGTCTGATCAGGGACTTCACTATTTGTCTCAAAGTCTATTTCTACATAAGTGCTTTATTCCTTTGAACTTTGCATCAAGTTATCCTTATTTTACTGAATGATTTAACAATCTTGGATGACAGACGACACTCAGAACTTTGGCGCCGAAAGGGTGGAGAGATAAATAACAGGATTTTTATGAAATTAGTGAAAATCGTGAATCTTAGAAGACGGTTCAGCGCCATGTACAAAACACGGTTATTTCTTATGACCCGTGACGTGTGATATAGCGGTAAGAAAATAGCGACACCATAACTTCAGGTGAACTTTATTTCTCAAACCTAGAGATATGAGAAACTGGCAGCATTCCCCTCGACTTCTAGACCCAGACCTTTGGCCACTCTCCATCTGGTATCCCCTTAGCTACGAAGTTCGTAGAATTTAGCTCTATATTTATACAGTTAGTGAACCAGGAAATGTTAACCAAATTGTATAATCGGCCTTAAGTTTATAACAGACGATACACTTTAAATGATCATTCATTTCCTCTACCCTTTCCTTTACCCTTAACCTGCTGCCAATCTCCATATTTACATGGCAATATTACAGCCCTGCCCTTCCCATTATAATAAAACAAAAAAACTGTTATAAGCATGGATCAACATAATATTATAATGTCCAGTCTCTAATGCACGTCTCTTCAATAACTAAAGTTATTTGTTGGAACTCCCGGTGACCTTTGTCACTGACAGTTCCAAGACGGTACTTCCATCTTCCTCCTATTGTATGTTTGTTTTGTCTTTGTGCGTCTCTTGTTGTTTTTTCTACCTATGCACATTTGCTGTTTCCTTGTGTTGCTGTTCGGGCGAGTGTTTGTTCTGTATGTGGTGTTTCCTGCATGACTCATTTTTGTACTTTCATAATACGCGTTGCTGTAATTCCGATGAGTCCAGCGCTGGTGGATTCAGAAGGACAGTTCATTTACCAAGGCTATCGTTGATCTAACACTCGGACATCAGTGTAGATTGACATAATGTAACGTCCAAATTTCATAAGAACACTGAGGTTCTCCGAATAAGCTTTGAAGCTAGTGAAGATGTACTTCTCCTAAAAGTCGGCGATAGTTCTGTGATTTGTTGATATAATAAAGATACTGACACTTTATGTAATTATTTAGTTGTCACAGCTATCAGGTGATTGAACTTGCCGTTATGTCAGCACTCGACAGTTCATTTAGCTATACATTTGACAGTTCCGTTCACCGACAGTATTCGAATACCGTGCTACCAGGCTGTAGCAGCAACGTCGGAGGCTGGATATACGCTGATATGACGGCACGCTGACGTGAATTGTACAATCTAACTCAACCTTCGATGCAACAAAATGACCCTCAACTAGTTGCACATGGCGAACATTTAGAATTACGCATTAGTCCTAAAGGTTAACCTCATATAATTATATTATCCAAGAATCTTAAAACCGATAAATGTTACAATATGATTTGCCAATGTCTCAGTTTGACAGCCTATTTTGAATAGAAAGTTTGCTCTAAGTTTGCTCTTACTTGTGAAATATTCATCGTTCTGATTGTTATAGTGCTTTTTATCATTAATTGATTAGATCTTTAGTCTCCTATACGAACACTTGACCTGTATTAAACATTCATTAACTATACCTCATTAATACTGCAATTCATTTTATCTTAAAACCTATACACAACAATAGACACGAAGAAAAAAACCCAACACAAAACCACATTTCTTAAATCTAAATTGCTACTAAAATGTAACTGACCAGCAATATTTACCCGATATAACCTTAAGCTGCTGCCAATCTCCATATTTACACGACAATAATACAGACTTACATTGGGTGTAGCTGAGATGCCTAGTAGCTCAGTGTAGCAACGTTATATGTCGCACCGACACATGTCTCAAAGCTGACGCTAAATGTTGGAACCAACGCTAAATGTCGCAAAACATCTTGACGTTATATGAAAAAGTAGTAAAGTCAAGCAGGAAAAGCAACACACAAAACCCCACCATCACCAAAACACCTATAGAAAGCAATTGATATAGCAATTTAAACTCACACACATACAGTAGAAAGTCACAAACAAGACGCAATCAACACGAACACATCGATAGACAGCAAGTCACATACACAAACACACGAGAAGAACACAGAAAACACTAACAAATACACAAGCACCAGAGACAAACATGAACAAATCACAAGCACACAGACACAAGATAAACAAAAGTAAGGGTGACAAAGAGAGAACCGCCATGGCAAAAGCAAAATCACCACTGGGGGTTTAAACCGGTTTACGGGCGTCCTAACCTCACACTTATCTCAAAGTTACCCTAACTAAACAAACATTGTAAATAAAAGTATCCCCGCCGATATGCCGATATGTCTCACCTGTAACGCTATATATCAAAACAAATGGTACTGTCGCTATATATCGCAACATCAACGCTTAATGTCGCACTCCTTTATTACTTCCTAGTTTTAACGTATCCTGGAACATTGATCCAGGGCTTACCGGAATGAACCGGGCATGACGGTAAAGGCCCGGTCTGACTGTTTCGGTTTGAGTGGTCGATGTATCCCGGTTCAGATGTGTTTAGACGTGGAATATATTTGTTGATTAATAATATAAACCTTTAATGCGGATCGAAATCAGACTGAAAGTAAAGCAAGTGTCGGAATCGGAAAAAGGAAGGAACTTTCTGTCTATACAGTTCCTGGGCTGTGAACCTATGACAAGCACGATGAAGTTCAACAAAAACTAGAGTTTGTTTTTGAGAAACACACATGTCTTCCCCGCTACCCCGCCCCCGCATCCATAAGAGGAATGAATGTTGTAATCAAGGGTTGCGTTTTAACAACCACATGACCATCCTCACATATAGCTGGATCATATGTAAAATTTTGAAGTAAATCACTCAGATAGTCTAGGAGGAGTTACCTGCACAAGAGTCCTCACATATAGCTGGTTCATATGTAAAAGTTTGAAGTAAATCCCTCAAATAGTGTAGGAGGAGTTAGCTGCACAAGATATTCTCGCCACATATTCTATACTAGGAACATAGTGTTGAAGCACAAGATGTTTTTGGTATATATTTTATATAAGGAAGATAGTGCTGGAGGAGTTAGCTGCACAATATTTATTCGCTATAAGGAAAAACTACAAAGGGTCATAACTTCTGTCAAAATTGTTGCAGCCAAAATTCCAAACCACGTGACCATCCTTACATATAGCTGGTTGATATGTAAAAGTTTGAAAGAAATCCCTATAATAGTGTAGGAGGAGTTAGCTGCACAATCATTTTAACGGACAGACGGACGGACGGACGGGCAGACAGAAAGCACAACATCAATATGTATCCCTCCCCTAAAGAGGGAGACATAAATACAGGAGTTGATGTCAAAGTTTCAAGCTACGATTTCCAGTGAAATTGAGTTACGCCTAGGTCCTATAACTCGAACTGTTGTTATCTCGAATAAATTTGAACATTCCCTTAAGTTCGAGATATCGAACTTGAACTGGTACGGGTTGTTCCGTGTGTTACGGGTTATGGCGTATGAACATAAGCTGTCTTTTCATGCGACCTATAAATAACTGGGACCTGGATAAGAATCTGCCTTTTATCAGGATCTAATCTTTTTGTAGCTCGGTCAGTAGTTTCCCAAATATCGAAAATAAGTAATCATACCAAAAGACCATTGATATAGCAGGTTCATTTGAATCAGCATAATATCAAATCAGGAACATACTTTCATTCCTTTATGTAACAAATACTTCGGAGCTGGTCACGTTTTGATTTGGGTATATTTCTTAAATGTTCCAATAGATACCGGATGATGTATATACGATCTGTTGGTTGCAACAAATCCTACACCGGCCTCTATTCTGACATGTCCCATGATCCAGACATCCTCAATCCAGCAGTATGTCGCGCTATGTGCCACAGACAAAAGAAGTTCAGTAACTGTTCTTGGGAACGCATATGCAAAACCAAACAAATAAAGAGGAAAGTTATCGTAAGGATACTCTTCGTCTGTTACAAATGTTTTCAGTCTCTTGTTCTTTATCGCTTTTGATTTAATAGGTATTCCAAGCGCGTATTTGTCCTCTTGAATGTCGTCGAGACGTTTAAGAATATATGGTAAGTCTATGAAAGTGTCATCAATGAGATGAATGACGTAAGAAACGTCTATACAGTGGAGGCTTATCCACTTGAGCATGGCCATTGCCTTGTTGTTTAGATCCCTGTACGTGTCTATTTTTCCAACCATCAGAAGGTCTTTCTTACTCTCATACTCCATCTTTACCTTATTGTTTACATCTGTATCTGAAGAGATACCAACTATGAAAAATATCTTACAATTCAGACTCAGCGCAAACTTTCCAAGTGTTTCTCTTAATATATTTCTGGTATCGAATCGATCCACGCTGCTGTAAATGGGCAATATTGCTTTTAATTGTCCGGCTGATTTGCAAAATGAATTGAAAATACTGAAATTGAACACGTTGGATATGTCAACTGTGGTACCGGTGCCCTGTTCAGGATAAACGTTTAAATATCTTGCAGTATTGGCATCCTGCATGGAAAAGTTCCAGGGTGATTTCCATAATCCTTTCCACTGAATTATTTCTTTTTCTTTTTCGGGTTCCGTAAATGCCTGCTTTCTAAAAGGTTTCAATCCTTGAAATCTTACAATCATAAAAATTATTAACACAAATATAATCAACGACGCACTGACGAAAATGTACTTCATATTCCTATATAGTTTTAAGTACATGCGTATCATTTTACGTTTGTTTTTGTCCTCGTCTACTCTTCATTAGTCGGTCGTTATGATATCACAGTGAAATACTCCAGTTGATATACTAATCCTAATGCATGTACATGAAAAGCGACTGTAATTGCAAACCGTATTCCGACGACATCCAATTTACTTTAGTTCAACAAAAGTGGTATCCTCTTTTTAATCCCGTCGAACCAATCTACTGCGAGCCATCTGGTTTATACTATACTTAATAAATCAGGCGCGGATTTAGAGGGGGCGAAGCCGGCGTATGCCCCCCCCCCCCCCCCTTCCACCTAAAATTGCCAAAACATTTTTTTAGTAATATTTTAGGTCTATATACAATAAAACCTCTCTATAACGACCACTAAATTGTGTTAATTTGTTGGTATTTAGAGCAGGTGGTTGCTTAAAGCAAGGTGAAAGTAAACCCGAATGCTCCCATAGGAGCGTTCTGTTATACTTTCACCTTGCTTTAAGCAGCCACCTGCCTTTAACACAAAATAATTGATGTAATGTAGTGGTCGTTGTATCTACTAAAATCAATAAAACAGTGATTCAGTTGGAGTGTATTATTTCCCTTACCCAATGAAGCCATTTTTCAACACGTATTACAAACACACTATTTATTTATGTCATCAATAATAAAAATCACCCCCACACACACACACACACACACACACACACACACACACACACACACACACAATTTCTGCCCCCCCCCCGCCCCTAATCTGAAATCCTGGATACGCTCCTGCAAACAGCATGGAAAGTGAATCCGATCAATATCATGTCCGTGTCACTTTGTGGCCAACGCATATTCAAACCAATATACAGTTGAAATTCGATATCTCGAAATCGGATAACTCAAACTCGAGATAACTCAAGGAAAAAGATCGGTCAATATTAACAATACATTCTAAAATGTATCACTACGCATATCTAGAAACACATGTGACAATTGATGCAATTGATCCTATAGAATCTTTCAGCATTTCTTTCGGTCTACATTAAGCTGTTAAGATTAGAATTCGGATGACTTAGATACTGTCTATCCTTTGCACACACTTGACATGACATATTCCCTTCCTCTTTGGCAACCACATTACGGTTTGTGAAGCTTGGTGGGAAGCTTCAACAAGGAAGTAAAATCATACATATTATACCAGACGCCACTCATTGAGAAAATGGATATTTAGTATATTACAGTCAGTTAAATCATAATCGTACCACGACTATGTTGAGGTGTGATCAACTTTATAAGCTGATTGGAATGATAACAGTTTTAAATTAAATTTGATAACAAACATTGACCATTAGACACTGTGCCCGTTGCTCGAATTGTGGTATGGATATACATGGCTTGCAAAACAACACCCCAATTCCCCCAAGAACGCCAACTTTCCAAACTAAAGTTGAACTACGATATCTCGAACACGGATAACTCGAACTTTGGGATAACTCGAAGTAAAAGTTCGGTCCTACCAAAATTTACAACACAGAATCGCTCTAAAATGTATCACTGCGCATCGCCTATCTAGAAATACATGTGCCGGTCGAAAATAATGCTAAAAGATCCTACACAATCTCAGCATCGCAAAGTTAACTCATCTCGTGTTGAAAAAAGTAGTCTACTAAAATTATTGTTTGTAACATGTTCACACTATTGAATGAGTGTTAAGAATGACTTACAGCACTGCCTAAGGGCATGAAACACTCTCAGAGCTACAGATAAACGTGCGTACAAACATACTAAAACCGTCATTACTCCACCAAACCCTACACTGTGACCACTCTTTAGAATCGCCTCGAAGAGACGATTCTAAAGAGTGGTCATGTTCAGTATAGGGTTTGGAGGAGAAATAATGTAGCAATTGTCGAAAATGTTTAAATTTACGCATCTTATATGGAGCTCTACACTCTGAAGTAGAGGGTTGACAGTGTTGAGAGATGGTTAGACCAGTTACATGCAAATATATGCAATCAGGTCAACATGCGATGTTAGTGCACAAAGTTCAACAAGTGACTAACTGGCAGTTAATGTACAATCGACACCCAATCCCATTTCACTGTAGCAAATCTAACTGTCCTCCAAACAAACACTGGATCCATTCCACAGAATTATACAAAGCCAAACTTCAATGTACCGCAAAATAATCCAAACACAATGTATAGTCCAGTCATGATTTGTTTGTTTATTTGTGTTTATTAACGTCGTCCGTTTCTGCACATTATAGTCTAATTGGACGGACCAAAGAGACAGGATCGGATACAGAGAAACCAGGGTGCGATGCCCTACTCTTATTGTCGATACAGATTTTCTGATTCATGTGCATGTTCTGTATAAAGCACTGACACATCGAACCTTGGTTTATAAAACCTCGATCGAGGGACTTGGTACGGCGGAGAATCGTACTTGGGATCATGATAGTGTAGTCGTAAGCCAGTCATGAACACTAATAATTGACCATCCTATGTGCCCCTATGTCCACGTCCATACAGACCAGTCGACATGGGCCTCTGTGCCCATGACCATCACATACATAGTATATTCAGTCTCAAGCCCCTCTGTGCATTGGTACATATCCAACATGTGACCACTTGTTATTCCAGCACTAACACTCTACTTCAAAATAATGCACAAGTCAATCATTCACCAGTTGTTGCCCCTACTTAAACAATCAAATTACAGCTTCCACTGAATCTATGAAAAAAACATGTTGAGAGACCCAATATATAGAAAGTAGTAACCCATCTATACTGATACCACGAAAAACGCAACATTTACATTATTACATATTTTTGTAGAATTCATTTATATACACATATAACACCGCATTTGATTTTTAACTCTAAAGCCTTCACACGCCGGTTTTGCCTTATGCTTCGCACGACGCGAAATTCCCGTACGTGTGTACCATTCCTATGTGCGGACACCACATTATTCGCCCGGGTTTCTCGGTTTCCTCTCCCCTCTCTCTGGGTGTCCATTGTGAGCAGAGACGGACGTTAACCCCACAAACAAACATTATTCGAATAGCCATTTAGTTTCTTCACAGAAGATAGCCAGAACAAACGCAATATTAAACCTTTCCTCAATGAATATTTATGTAAAACATTATGACGTCATGAATATTAATTAGATTAATGTTTTATAGTACATTGTACGACATGAACATAGTAGAAACTGTAGAATCATATATTTTCTATAACATAAGCAAACTGAACTGAACCGGACGAGGCGGCTCCTGTAGTAACTGTCTGATCTGGGTCTACTATGTTTGCAAGATTGTTGGAAGGTGTATTAATGGTGTAATGCGTTAAGCCGACGCATTCAAAATGGTACCATATGAATTAGATTGACTCAAGCAAAACGTTTTATAACCTCGGGGCCAGGACGCATACTTTACTAGTTATGGAAGTTAACCCTTTACTCCATAAATACGCCTTTCTACGCAATTGCTAACATAGGAGACCCAAATCAGACTGGTTTCTTTAGACATAATTAGAACAAAAATAGAAAATACAGTAAAACCTCTCTATAACGGCCACTAAATTGTGTTAATTAGTTGGTATTTTGGGCAGGTGGTTCCTTAAAGCAAGGTGAAAGTAAAACAGAACGCTCCTATAGGAACGTTCTGTTTTACTTTCACATTGCTTTAAGCATCCATCTGCCTTTAACACAAAATAATTGATGTAATTTGATAGTCGTTATAGAGAGGTTTCACTGTACATCTTGCTAGACACAGATTCGTGCTTTGGAAAGCTTTCGATAGAACCTTCATTGTTCAATAATGGTTGTTTTGTGAAGAAAAAAAGGCTAAAATTGATTTAAAACTAGGGTTACTTTGAGAAAAGGAAAATGGTTATGAACAACAAAATAGCAAGATATGTACATATAGTGTTAAGCGCAAGGGCGTAGCGCCCATTACGCACAATACGCACGTGCGTATAAAAAAAAATTGAAAGCCAAACGTTTCAAAGAGCCATTTTTGCTTACATTGTATTTATTTTGAAATTCAAGTAATAAAATTAAAATTATAAGTTTAACAGAATCTAGACCATCTATCTGGAAAACCAAAGTTTAATGTTCATGGTGCGTCATAATAGAAAAAGCTTTAATAGTCATATTTATGACATCATAAATCAATAATTGTCACGCGTACAGTCTCATCATTCTGTAAATTTACGTCATCATCTTGCCAACGTCATCAAACAGCAATGTTTTGACAGCATATTTTACTCATTATAATATTGAAGTTCATTATAGTGCTGAATTAATCGGGAGTAGTAACCGCGTTTAACCGGTTAATCGGAGCTCTGTCACACAACCTTCAAACACCGTAAATCTTGGTACGAAAATGCGACTGCATTGTTATGGCGAGCGGTCCTTTAGTGGCATGAAGAGGATAAACAAGAGTGTCATTGGGCACAACATACAGACGGACAGTGCCATTCCATAATTAACGCCCCGTTTTGTCCAGCGGGCGTATAAAAACTATCTACATACCACAATTGGAATGGATAGACTCTGGCTTGGCCATACTGCATATTCATAAGCATATCGACATTGATGTTGAACGAGTCATTAACACATTTGCATTACGCAGATGTAGAAAAATGGATATTTTTCTGAATGAAATAGAGACAAGTGAAATAGAGACAGTTAAGCATCAACACTTTGGATCTGGTATCTCCGTTTTACTGAACATCTGTTCAAACACTAAATAGGAGTTTTTCTGTGTTTTGTATATAAATGTCAGCTAATGTAGCAGTTTCACTTAATAGTTCACAATATAGCAACAGAATATTAGAAGAATCACCATTAGCTGGTTTATATTTGGATACTAACATAATATCTTTGCTCTCTAAACCAGCTTGGGCTTATACATGTATTACAGCATTAATGGCTCGTTCAACATCAATGTCGATTTTGGTTGTTGGTTGTATGTTTTGTATGTTTTAAAGTTGTAATTTAATGTCGACATATGATAATTACGAGATGACGGCCTAGTGACCAAGATGGTAATTATTTCAAAAGAAAATCAGATCATGGAGAAACATAGTCTAATTTTATTCTGTCATTTGTCATCCAGAATATCTCAGAATGCAGGATTTGCGATCTAGGTTTTAAAATTGTCCCAGGGGAGGTCCCATGGACCCCCCACGCGTTATGAGCACACTTTAAATAAGTTCAAGCTACGTCACTACCATTGCATATATTACCATATGATGAAAGAGCAAAGAGGACCATTTTTGTTACCATCAATATATGCACATAATAATTACCTGGATGCATCAATATATACACATGATAATTACCTGGGTGCTAATATTGATATATTTCTGCGCACAAGGCGGGTAACATATGTTCAAACTGCAAGCACATGTATTTCTGCCACTGTTTACAGCTATCAGCTGAGAATACAGTGTAGTTCAGAGACCTTCTCAAAATACTATATTGCGGGAAGCGTTCATAAACCGAACGCGACTTGTTATACTTTTTTATCCTTCGAGATCATGCATTTCAGTACTTTTGGTTCGTAAAATTGAATACCGCTTAAGCCGGTGCTAGGGGGCGTGAGCAATGTTGCATTTCCAATTACTGCTCATGAACAGACTCAATAAATTCAAGTCTGCAATTTTCTCCTTTTGTGTTGCAAATTTTGCTTTCGGGGGATCACCTCTCTTCAGAATTCAAACTTGAGAAAAGAAATTGATGACATATTTTAATATTATAATATTCATTATAGCGTCTTATCATAATCAAGTTAAGCTTGTATTTCCATCACAATTCTTTTGAAATCTTTTTGAACAAGGATCATCGATCGGTTTGGTGTGCTTACTAGAACAACCAACACATAAAATAATGTTAAAACAAATTAATATACTTCAGCAGTTTTATATATACATATACTTTAACACTTTTAGGATATATTTACTTCACAATAGCAGCAAGTGTTACTCAATTGTGAGGAGGCCGTAAGAAGTCGCCCCGTACTTCATTCTCAGTGTTATATTTTCTGGTTCTTCGGGATCATTAGTTTTGATGTTATTAGTTTTGAAAATTGAATACTGCTTAAGCCGGTGCTAGAGGGCGTGAGTAGTGTTGCACTTTTAATTACTACTCATGAACAGACTCAACAAAACCGAGTCACCAATTTTCTTTTTGCCTTGCTACCTTTACTTTCGAAGGATCTCCCATTTTAATGATATAAAAATAAATTTAAAAGTCTTTTTAAGACCGTTGTAACCTTTAGCATTCTACTGACAAACTGAGGTAAGTAACCAACCCGGTTAACCGGTTACGCATTTTGAAACCGGTTAATCGCCATTTCGTAAACGGCAACAGTTAACCGGATAATTAATCGTTACAGCATACGTCCCTACACTGAAAGATCAAATTTCAGAACATTTAACTGAGTGGAGTTCTATTCGTAGAAAGTTAAACAGCAGCGAGCCTAGATCTTACTGTAAGTCACATGTAGGCTCAATTGCTCACTATTACATGTCGGTGTTTTGTTTCATTTTGAGTTTTTATTTCAAAGATCTAGATCTACTCCTGCTTTCATTTAGATTTAAATTTAATAAGATCTAGCATTACTTAGATCCTACAGATCCATATTAAGATATGCTTAAAAGTAATGTAATTATAGATCACCGCTTACAGGAGTAGATCAATTGATGTAGAAATTTAAACTTCTGTAGTATTAGATCTATATGCGCAACCACTTTGAAAGAAAAAAGTATCTACCCTAGATCTAATGATCTAGATCCAAATAAATCTAGTCGTCGTTATCTCAGGATCGGCAATGACAAGAAACATTCGCCAAATACTAGGACAATCCACCATGTTCAAAGTCTTGAAAAAGTATACCTCTCAGACTGAGACGGAAGTGATAAAATATTCAATAGAAACATGAACAGATTCCTAGAAGTTGGCGGTTCTCTGTACTTAGTTCTGAGGGATTTGGTCGCGCCTCTATAGCTCATCTCCGCCTGGCGAGACCTCCTGGGGGATCCATACAGTTAATTTGCACACTATTAAGTATTACCCAAACACCATATGAAATATTCTTTATTGTAACTTACAAATTTGTGGATGATGACGAGGCTGGATTGTGCATTCGAAGTGAAACTAGGCACTTAAATGTATTCCGAAACATCCTGAACTTCCTATGAAAAGGGGTATATGATAACAAGACTGTCCAAAATAGATATAATTTTCCAAGACATGCCACAGTCCACCATTTGACATCTAAATTTCTATGTTTTCCCGGAGCGGGGGTGGGGGGGGTCCACGAATCCCCGCCGTTGGAAGGGAACACCCTCGCACACTCTCCCCCGCTCGGCACTTCGTGCCTCGATGTGCGTATAATTTTTAAAGCCCTGGCGACGCCTATGAAGCGTGTATGGCATCTTGAGATAGTGACTCAGAACATGCAATATTAATTCAGCGCTCTGTATGAAAAAGACGGTGCTGAATAAATAACACCTATGGTGTGAACATTTGGTCTTTAGAAGATGAATGAATGAATAAATGAATGAATGAAAGACTCCATTTAACGAGGGCAGCTCAATTAGTCACTATGACCAATCTACATTGAGGCCCTTAAACAAAAGCATTTTATACACAATACAAAACAGTAAAACACAGATCTATATGCACAAGAAATCGATGTTCAGAAATCCGGTAATGTTGAGTCTGATACTTAATAATTGTTGTATGTTTCAATTTTTAGATCTATTCTTTAAGGACGCCGGCGCGGATTTAGAGGGGCGGAGCTGGTTTACCCCCCCCCCCCCCCCTTAATTGCCCAAAACAAACTTTTATTTAGTAATATTTTAGATCTAGATCTAATAAAAATTAATAAAACAATGATTTAATCTGAGTTTTGATTTATTTCCCTCACCCAACTACGCTCTTTTTGAACATGTATTTCAAACACACTATTTAGTTATTTCATCAAACATAAAATCTACGCCCCTCCAGTTTTTTACGCCCACACCCCCCCCCCCACCTTTTAATATGAAATCCTCCATCCGCACCTGAAATGTCCAAGGGCGTAGCGCCCATTACGCACAATACGCACGTGCGTATAAAATATTTGAAAGCCAAAATTTCAAAGAGCCGTTTTTTGCTTACATTGTATTTATTTTGAAATTCAAGTAATAAAATTATAAGCTTAACAGAATCTAGGCCATCTATCTGGAAAACCAATGTTTAATGTTCATGGTGCGTCATAATAGAAAAAGCTTTAGATCTAATAGTCATATTTATGACATCATAAACCAATAGTTGTCACGCGAACAGGCTCATCATCCTGTAAATTTACGTCATCATCTTGCAAACGTCATCAAATAGCAATGCTTTGACAGCATATTTTACTCATTATAATATTGAAGTTCATTATGGTACATTATAGTGCTGAATTAATCGGGAGTAGTAACCGCGATTTACCGGTTAATCGGAGCTCTGTCACACAATCATTCAAACACCGTAAATCTTGGTACGAAAATGTCTCCCTGGGGCGTCCAATTTGCCCATAGTGAGCAGAAACGGACGTAAATCAACACAAACAAACAAAACAAACAAACGAAAACGCGACTGCATATATTACCATATGATGAAAGAGCAATGAGGACATCAGAACATCTGTTCTGTTCTGTTATATCATCAATATAATTATACACATTAATATGCACATTATGCATATACTAATATTAATATATTTCCAAACTTTCTGCCGACAAGAAGGGTAACAGATGTTCAAATTCAAATTCAAATTCACTTTATTTCTCTCTGTTCACAATACATGAATACATGAGGATTTATGAATATTAATACAACAAGAGGCTCTGCCTAAATGAGAAGAGCAGGACAGTAATAAATCAATACAGAAAAAGAGGAAACGTATAATTTCCGAGTTTATCATGGAAAATTCACGTCAAATATAAATAAGCGAATCTTCTTTTGTGAATGGCAAACAGTTTGGATTCTGGTCCGACATCCCATTACGCGATGTTCGATCTGGATCTTAACTGTTTGCGAACGCCAATGCCACCGTACCTGGCACAAAAGGGGCAAACTGCAAGCACGTGTATTTCTGCCATTGTTTACAGCTATCAGCTGAGAATACAGTATAGTTCAAAGACCTTCTCAAAATACTATATTGCGGGAAGCGTTCAAACTTGTGTTATGCATAAACCGAACGCGACTTCAAACTTGAGAAAAGAAATGTTGATGACATACTTTAATATTATTATAACGTCTTATCATAATCATGTTAAGCTTGTATTTCTATCACAATTCTTTTGAAATCTTTCTGAACAATGAACATCGATCGGTATGATGTGCTTACTAGAGCAACCAACACAAAATAATTTTGAAACAAATTCATATACTCCAGCAGTTTTATTGAACACTTTTAGGATATATTTACTTCACAACAACAAGTGTTGGTTACTTAAGTGTGAGGCGGCCGTAAGAAGTCGCCCTGTACTTCATTCTCAGTGTTGTTACATTTTCTGGTCCTTCGGGATCATTAGTTTTGATGTTATTAGTTTTGAAATTTGAATACTGCTTAAGCCGGTGCTAGAGCGCGTGAGTAGTGTTGCACTTTTAATTACTACTCATGAACAGACTCATCAAAACCGAGTCATCAATTTACTTTTACTTTCGAAGGATCTCCCACTTTCAGGATAAAAAATAAATTTTAAAGTCTTTTTATGACTGTTGTAACCTTTAGCATTATATTGACAAAACTGAGGTAAGTAACCAACCCGGTTAACCGCTTATGCATTTTGAAACCGGTTAATCGCCATTTTGTAATCGGCAACAGTTAACCGGATAATCGTTATGTGCATAAGTTCCTACACTGACAGCTCAAATTTCAGAACATTTAACTAAGTGGAGGTCTATTCGTAGAAAGTTAGACAGCCTAGATCTTACTGTAAGTCATATGTAGGTTCAATTGCACACTATTACATGTCGGTGTTTTGTTTCATTTTGAGTTTTTATTTCAAAGATCTAGATCTACTCCTGCTTTCATTTAGATTTAAATTTAATAAGATCTAGCATTACTTAGATCCTACAGATCCAGATTAAGATATGCTTAAAAGTAATATAACTGTAGATCATCACTTACAGGAGTAGATCAATTGATGTAGAAATTTAAACTTCAATAGTATTAGATCTATATGCGCAACCACTTTGAAAGAAAAACGTATCTAGCCTAGATCTAATGATCTAGATCCAAATAAATCTAGTCGTCGTTATCTCAGGATCGGCAATGACAAGAAACATTCGCCAAATACTAGGACAATCCACCATGTTCAAAGTCTTGAAAAAGTATACCTCTCAGACTGAGACGGAAGTGATAAAATACTCAATAGAAACATGAACAAATCAAAGTTCCTCTGAGACGACGAAATCGTCACCATGTGACGATTTTCAAAACAAACTTTCAGTCACTCATGCCTCTTCTTCTCATGCTTCTGAAAGGGTTTCAGGTTCTCTTGGGGCAAGTTTTCTAGATATATGAACTATCGATATCAAAAGCAGACTTATGATGTCAGATTCCTAGAAGCTGGCGGTTCTCTGTACTTGGTACACGATTTGAACCACTGAGGGATTGGGTCGCGCCTCTATAGCTCATCACCGCCTGACGAGACCTCCTGGGAGATTCATACAGTTAATTTACACACCATCCAAACACCATATGAAATATTCTTTATTGTAACTTACAAATTTGTGGATGATGACGAGGTTGGATTGTGCATTCAAAGTGAAACTAGGCACTTAAATGTATTCATTTCCGAAACATCCTGAACTTCCTATGAAAAGGGGTATATGATAACAAGACTGTCCAAAATTGATCTAATTTTCCAAGACATGCCACAGTCCACCATTTGACATCTAAATTTCTATGTTTTCCCGGAGGCGGGTTCCCCCGAATCCCCGCCGTGGGAAGGGAACACCCTCTCACACTCTCCCCCGATCGGCACTTCGTGCCTCGATGTGCGTATAATTTCTAAAGCTCTGGCTACGCCTATGATGTCCCTCCAGTTTTTCCGTAGAAACGTCAGTTCATTATATAAGTGAACAATTATAGATAATAGAGTTAAATAATTTATACAAAATATCCCCCAGGACTTCCGTACAAACCATTCATAATGTTGAAGTCATATTTATACACATAGAATTTACCACTTTTTTTATTATATATCTCGATCTGGGTCTGAACTATGATTTGGCGGTTTGCGATAATTGCCGGCACGCGCCTATTTGAAAAGCTAACACCAAATTCTTAGCTGCGACATAGGTGTGAAAAGCTAATGAAATATAATGATACGGTCGACGAAACGACTTTAGGTCTACTAAATAATATAAGGTCGACGAAACGACCATAAATCAAAGGAACGATAACCCAACGTAACCTCATACAAACTGATCTGCGGTGAAGTCCCTTGCTTAATACTCTTTAAATAACCCTTTCTCTGTTCTATGTTTATTTCAGATTTTAATACCTACTGAATATTCATGTACAAATTTGTTATAATGGAACATGGAGGGTGGAACATTGTAGCCATTTTAGCAAGTATAGAAACAGATCTCTCAAATTTCATAAGCAAACAGAGCAGACCCTGATCAGACCCTAGATCCTCTAGGAGCCTTCTGATCTGGGTCTACTCTGATTGCAAATGCGTGAAAACACGTTTGTATGAGGGAAAAGGGTTAAGACCCGGTTTTCTATAACTGTTCAAGATTTTTGCAAACAGATGTGATTGTCAATATAATATGATATTTAACAGTTATATATAATTGAGAATTGCCATCTGCTTTTATTTTAAAGATTCACACCAACTTTAAAGGGGTCTAAAGTTGATTTTATAATTTAATTGTTTTTGGAACGTTTACAAGTGTCACTGCAGAAACGATGATGGGTGGAACTGATCAAGCTTTTGATTGGTCAGATTTGAGTTCTCAAGCTTTTGATTGGTCAGATTTGAATTCTCAAGCTTTTGATTGGTCAGATTTGAGCCTCTGGCTCAAATCTGACCAATCAAAAACTTGAGAACGAACTCAGACTCAACTAAAAGCTTTATAAGCATGGACCCAGATCTTGATTAATTTCATCAAGCTGTTTTGAACTTGCCAAACTTACAGCATAAGCAAAAGCAACCCGGCTTGCTTGCTGACTTGGCATTCGAGTCTGGTTTTGGTTCGATTCGTAAGAACTACATAGAATTGTGTGGGAATCCCTCGAAAAAAATACATTAGTGACATATTTATTGTGAAATAGATTAATATGGATATGTTATTAGTTATCATTTGTTAAATTGAACGTTTCTAAGATCTACATATGGGTCAGACATGCGGTGGGTAATTTAGGTGTTCATCATTTTCATTTTTATTTCTTTATTTGTCTACATCATGCGTACTTCTAGTTTCATCCCGGGCTCATTATTTCATTCATTTATTTCTTTTTACCGTTCTCCCAAGCTGAAGATAGTAGCATAGATTAATATGTAGACAATGTGCAGCTATATAACCGAAGAAGTTCTGACTGTTCATTATATTTTGAAGTCTTCATAAAGTATTCATTTATTCAACGTACATAAAATACTGCTAAGATACATACTTCTAATCTGTTTAATCCTCTATTATGGATGATATTAGATTATCATCGGAATGCAAGGTCGTATTGTGTAACTCTCACGATGTAGAATTTTTACCCTTGCGCCCGTGAAAAGCGTTTGCGTGACAAGGACGTCGGTATTTACTTCCGTTTACAGACGTGTACATTGATTGACTAGCTTGATTGAAAAAAACCTACGACAGAAAGCGAAAATGGACATCTCTCCGTACATCCCCGAGTTCATAAAACGCATACCAACACACATGGTAAATATTGCATACCTTCATTGACTCTGAATGCTTCAGTAGTTGGATATTCAATACTACAACAATGCAACATTTGGCCATATTGATCCATACTCATCCATACATGTGCAGGGTGGCATGGTCTCACCGTCTATCGAACCTCATAACCTATGACCAGGAACAGAAAACGTTTACCGTGAATATTGAAGAAAAATATAAATCAGCAGTTCAAAATAATCTTTTATACATACCTTGAAACAGTTAAAGCTATGAGGCGCTGTTTACAGACAAAGCAACGGTACTCATGATTTTATGACGTAGTGTGCACTTGTGCATGCATAAAAACACAAAAAATGAATGGTTCGAAAAAGAGGTGGGGTCAATATGTATCGATAGGAGGCGAGTCTACGATGCCCGATGTTTCGGTAAATGACCGTTTCGGTAAATTGGATTTATAAAGTACCGTGTTGTCTCCTCAATTCGACACTGTGCATGGTTTCGTTTCATCACAATTCATTTAAATATCAGCACAGGCCGAAATAGAAAACAGGCGGTTTCTATTTACTATATTTGAGGAAATTAATTATTTACAATCCAGTTCACTTTTTATATTCCATATATTTTTGTAGACAGTGTATCAAAATTAAAAACAAATTAGCATCTACTAT
The DNA here is from genome assembly GCA_963576725.1 of Azorinus chamasolen. Taxonomy (NCBI): domain Eukaryota; kingdom Metazoa; phylum Mollusca; class Bivalvia; order Cardiida; family Solecurtidae; genus Azorinus; species Azorinus chamasolen. Next base: position 4,068,747 of record OY755249.1, read on the forward strand.
CGATGTATTTCTACCGCCATCTTTATAAGATAACCACCCAGAGGCTAGTTATGGCCATTTCCCCCATTTTATCACGAAGTACGAGAGACACAAAATGCACCAACATACTGTATATGGAACAACGTTACTGAACTGAACTGTAGAATAAAAAAATGTTAACACATGGCCTTGACCTTAAGCAGCCAATGTGAGTAACAAACTGAGGATAAAGCTTTTGGGGGCTTTTGATGACTGCACATACATGATACAAGTACCCATTTTTATTGGATCTGTTGATAGTTAATGTTGTTTTGTTAGTTCTACTATCTGTAGTTAGAGTTCATCTTTCGTTGTGTGTATTCAATGAAACAAGCACCTGTTAATCATTTGCAGAAAGTGAAAATGTCATATGTACGAAACAGTTGTAATATGAGTATTATTTCTTGTTAGATTATCTGGTTCCAATAAATATTCGAATATAACTTGTTCAATGAGTTGACATTCTTACTTTCTGCATGACTTTTGGTAGTATATTTACCGCTCCCTATATATAATTATCGTCTGTCAAATTCTATGTAGTGATCAGGGGCTACACTGTTTGATCAATCTTGTTCATCTTGATCTGGAAAACAATAGCCTACCACAGAACAATTTAATCTTGTTACAAACATTCTTGTCATGTTAACCATACCTGTACAATTAGTGCGAAATACAATCACTTTATAATTGCTTTCTAGGCTAAATCTCCAATTGGTCTACTATATATCTAATTGTAGGCGACTTCGTAACTAGGCAATTTCTCCGCAAACCCTATATGCTAAACATTAAGAGGTTTGAAAGTCGGCGACACCACGCTATAGTTTTATACACGTATCCTACTTGCTCAATTACAGACATATTAATAGTCTCCATAAATTTTAGAAAGAGTTTTGAGTCTGTGAGATTCATCTGCCAAAATCATTTTTTTTGAAAATGTTGTATTTGTTAAAAAAAATGAATTGTGAGATAAAACAGTGCCTAAATGTATAAAACTATAATTTATATAAACACATTGTTTGTTATACCCCCACAAACGAAATTTTGGTGGGGGTATACTTGAGTCACCATGTCTGTCAGTCTGTTCGTCCATCCATCCAGCTTGTTCGGATCTTAATTTCCAAAGTATAAAAGCTATTGACTTCAAGTTCTAACTTCATATACAGATAGATCACATCGTAACTCTGTCTTCAGTATTTTTGAAGTAATTGCCCTTTATTATTTTTCTCAGAATCTTTTTGACTTCAAACTTCATATACAGATATACCACATTGACCAAAGGACCAAAGGTGCAGTGCACAAGGTCCATAACTTTGTCTTCAGAGTTATTGCCCTTTGTTAATTTTTTCAAAACCTAGCTTGTTTTAATAAATGATTTTTTTTTTTCAGAGCTTTTCTCTGTCATGCCTCAACAGAACTTTTTAAATTTTGCAGTATTGTTGAACATCATTTGAAGTTCTGCACCTGCGATAAAGGTTTTGATTTGTTGCTTCATGCATAAATGAATGATCTCCCTTTTCGTTAATTTAACAAATGAAAATTTAGCAATCGGGAGCTTTATTTCTATAACCCCATCACTGTGTCAACTGTGCTAGCGGGGGTATAAATCACCTTTAGTGGTAGTTCTAGTTATTTTAATAATTACATTGTTACTGTAAAGTTTTTCTTCTTTTTTTTTCAGGACTTTGTTGGGCAAAAGAAGGCTGAGAGACTGTTCCAAGCTATCATAATTCTGTTTGCAGTATGTTAAGTTCTTTTCTCTAGTTTTATAGGATAGCAAAATCAACATTTTGAATGCTGATGTGGAATCGGCCATCACTGTTTAACCATTTGCTCCATGAATAATCATGTAACAAATTATGACACAGCGAATATGAATTAGATTATTTTTTATAAAGGCATGTAAACACAGAATTTTTTGGCAATGGCAGACTGCAGAATGATATCTATATTATTTCATAAGCAAAAAGAGCAGACCCTGATCAGACGGCTCCCACAGGAGCCGTCTGATCTGGGTCTACTCTGTTTGCAAAGATATAGAAAGGCATATTTATGGAGTAAATGGTTAACAGAACAGTCTATTTACTATGATAGGCTTAACTTTTTTAGATGATTTTGAATGAAACGATATAGACCTTGATTAAACCCATTCCCTCATATTGATGCCTTTTGGCACCTCTGTAAAAGTCACTTTCTGAAACCATTGTGGTTAATAGAGTATTTGCTCCAAAGGAGCAATTGCTCTATTTATCACAATGGTTTCAGAATGATTTCAGGATCATTTATCACAATGGTTTCAAAACTACACATTTCTAAAAAAATTCCTTTTCTATAGTTATTGCTCCTTTTCGGTAGATTCATTCAAAGAGGTTTGATCTAAAAATAGCCTATGAGGTAATGGGTTAAGGGCTTCTCTGGGAGCCCTCTAATCTATGTCTACATGGTTACTGTAAATACCAGTACGCCTTTGTCCTGCATTCAAAGGGTTAAGACTTGTGTTAAGTCATGCTGTATGCTACAAAGTCTTACACTTTATAAAGTTAGAATGTCGACCGGTAGGATCATGATCTGACTGTGTGCCACCATACGACTTTGAGAATAAATGAATGGTCATTCTTTAACCCTTTCCCTGTTCTATATTTAGGCCAAATTTCATTACCTACTGGATATTCATTAACAAAACAGTTATAAAGAAAACTGGAAGGTGGAACATTGTAGACATTTTAGAAAGCAAATAAACATATCTATCAATTCTATTAGCAAACAGAGTAGACCCTGATCAGACGGCTCCTCTAGGAGCCGTCTGATCTGGGTCTATTCTGTTTGCAGATGCGTAAAAACATGTTTATATGAGGGAAAGGGTTAAATGACATGACAAGCAGAGACAAAACTACTGCAAGACTCAAGCAAGAGGACGATTTGGAAGAAAAAGTCTCTCTAATCACTGTTTTGAGCTGAGGGAGAAGTGTAAATACAGTTGAACTTGATATCTCGAATTCGGATAACTCGATCTTCGGGATAACTCGAACAAAAAGTCCAGTCCTTCCAAAACTAACACTACAGAATTGCTCTAAAATGTATCGCTACAGATATCTAGAAATACATGTGATAGCTTAATACAGGTCTAAAGTAATGCTGAAAGCTCCTACAGGAGCTTCCAGCATTACTTTATACCTGTATTAAGCTATAGTCTTGACAAATTGTTCAGATTAGAAATCGGATGACTCGAACATCTGGTATCCCGAACTAATTTGTACGGTCCCTTGAAGTTCGACTTATCGAAGATCAACTGTATATAGAACATAGGGAGATACAAAATCAGCCCTAAACTTCTCCCTCAATCCCACTAAATATCTCCCTGGTGAAGAGCTAAACTTCTCCCTGATGGAGAGCTCCAGCTTGATCCCTGTACAGCTGGCAATATTTTTAAACAGTATTACCTGAACCCAAAAGAAGTCTGATTCTGGATTTGATACAAGTGTAGCTTAATGCATTAATAAAATGATGCAAAATGCTCCTATAGGAACTGTCTGCATCAGAGCTCCAGATAAGACGCGTAAATTTAAACATTTTCAAGAATAACTCCTTTATTTCTCCATCAAACCCTATATATATTGTGACCACTATTTAGAATCATTTTTTCAAGAGGATTCTAAAGAGTGGTCACAGTATAGGGTCTGGTGGAGAAATGACAATATTAATATATGGGTAAGCACCTTTATGCATTACTTTAGACCTGCATTAAGCAACTATATGTACATGATTTTACAAAACGAAGTATTGATAAATTATGTGTTCACTTTTGCAAGGTTCGATTATTCTTATTCTTATTCATATTTTATAATTTCAGATTGTTGGCTTTATTTGGGGATACATATGCCAGCAGTTTTCACAGACTATGTATATACTCATAGCTGGCTTTATAATCTCATGTTTAGTAAGTATAATCATAGGGTTGTAAGTTTCTTTACAATTCTCAAATTCTTTTTGTCTTTAACTCATATTTACACTTTTTCACACATTTACAAACAGAGTAGACCCAGATCAGACAGCTCCTATAGGAGCTGTCTGATCAGGATCTGCTCTGTTTGGTTTTGGCATGATATAGATTTGATTAAACAGTTTTTGGTCGAAGCAAAAATGTTTCTTGAAAAGTTTACATTATGAAAATTCAGCTGACAAATATTCATGATGTCATTATTTTTACATGAATATTGAATAGGTAAAGGAGTAAAACGCAATTTAGAAGGATGTCATACGACATTTGAATATTTACTGAAGAAAGTTAGCTGATGTTATATAACTTTTTACACCTTTGCAAACAAAGTAGGCCCAGATCAGATGGCTCCGGTTTGCTTTAATATAATATACATCTGATCTACTATGTCTGTCTGAGCTAATCAGTCTTGTGTTTATAAAATCAATAAAAAATACTCTAATTAATATTCATGATGGCATTATTTCTTGCATGAATATTCAACAGGGAAAGGGTTATAACTTTTGCAAACACATGGGTTTTCAGTTCCTCTTGCACCCATTATAAAGCAGACTGATGTCTTCTCAACCCATTACCTCATAGGCTATTTTTAGACCCAGCCTCTTTGAATAAATCTACCGAAAAGGAGCATTTATTAGAAAAAAAGAAACTTTTGAAATTGTGTAGTTAGAAACCATTTTGATAAATAGAGCATTTGCTCCTATGCTGTATTTATCACAATGGTTTCAGAAAGTGACTTTTACAGAGGCGTCAAAAGGCACCAATATGAGTGAATGGGACAAAAGGCGTCAATATGAGGGAATGGGTTAATCCTATACTTGATAGAGAAGCCTTTGTATATTAGAGCCAGTGAAGATGGCTCCTGTAGGACCATCTGATCAAGGTCTGTACTGTGTGCTTATGAAATTCTATAGGTCTGATTTTACAGTTTCACCATGGCCAAAACACCCAGTGTTCATATGCCATAAAATCAGCTAAGCTAATAAATATTCATTATGTCATTATTTCTTGAATATTGATGAGGGAGAGGATTAAAGAGAAACATCCATATCACTTGTTGTATACTCATTACAGCTCACACTGCCTCCATGGCCGATGTACAGAAAGAATCCTTTGAAGTGGCAGAAAGCTCGACCCCAAGCTGAAGATGTTGGAAGCACAAGTGCATCACCCCAAAGCTCATCACAAAAATCAAAAAAGAAGAAATAGAGACTGGTGACATTTCATTGATATTTCATGTTTGTGATGTAAAATGTGCAAAGCCGACCCAAGTCTTTATTGCTTTACCTCCATAGATACTACATAACCTTTAAGGTCTTTGCTAACATAGTAGACCCAGATCAGATGGCTCCTATAGGAGTCGTCTGATCAGGGTATACTCTGTTTGCTTATGGATTATATTGATTTGATTCTACAGATTTTTCCAGGGCAAAACTGTTCTTGTTCATATGACATTATAGATATATAAGAATTACTATGCTAGTAGTTTGGACGTTCAGCTGTATTTTGGTGAGTTAGAAAAGTTGTTAAATGCGAGCCTTGGCGAGCATTTAACTACTTTTCTGACGAGCCAAAATACAGCTGAACTTCCAAAGTACTAGCATAGTAATTCTTTTATCATGCAACTCCAAGAAAAAAGGAGAAAATGAAGAAAAAGAAAGACTGCTAAATCGGTTTCGTCCCCTGAATGAAAATACATGCAAGTACGTATTACATGACGTCATGTTGGCATGCAGTGACGTCATCAACTTTTACAACATAAACAAACTTGATTTAATCCTTTTATATGGACAAATAGTTGAGACAAAGGTGAGCAAATATGTTAATTTGATGTTTATGTTTAATAATGCCTTTTTCCTCCTTCTGTTTTCCTCCTATTGGCTGAACAAAATTTGCATTCCAGTGGGGTCAGTACACATGCACTATACCTCACAAAATACAGCGTCGACGTGGAAAATATTATGCTAGTAGGAAGTGACTGTATTTCGTGACGTTGCATGATAAAAACCATTTCCCTGTTCTGTGTTTATTCCAAATTTCAATACCTACTGAATATTCATGATGAAAATAGGGAAAGGGTTAAACCTTTACATCATGAATATTCATAATAATGGGTTCATGATTATTTTTATTAGCTGAATTTTTAACCCTCGCTTGCTGAATTTTAAAATACATTTCTCCTTCTTTACCCATGCCCTGTTGTATAATTACATATATCTTCACTGTGTACAAGTATTTCGCTGTGCAATCACTGCTGTGGAGTGCACTGGTTGCACAATCGACTTGTAAATAGTGCAGACCCTGATGAGACAGCTCCTGCAGGAGCTGTCTCATCTGGGTCTTCACTATTTACAGGTAGGTATATTGACGCGATTAGTAAGCGAAGGGTTAATATTGACGGAAACTGTAACATCAGATCTTTATAATACTATAAGCAAACAGAGTAGACCCTGATCAGACAGCCTTCTGGTCTGGGTCATCTTTGTTTGCAAAAATGTAAAAAGGCGTCTCTTATCAAGTAAATACTCAGACAGAAATATATTTTGACCAGTGCACTCTAATACAACAGTAGCTGTCCGAGGTTTGATCTCCCGTCAGACCAAGTCCTTCGGATTGGACATTTTAAACCGAGGTCCGATGTACACTTGGCATCTAAAAGAACCAGAGAATCTCTATCGATAATAAGAGTAGGGCATTATGCCAGGGGTTCTCTGTATCCGCTCCCCTCTCTCTGGGGTTCTAATAAGCCCATAGTTGGCAGAAACAGACATTCACACAACCAACCAACCATAGCAGTCATCATCACCATGTTGGCAGCAAAAGGTTCAGATTTGTCAAAATTAATGTAAATTACCAAAATTTCATAAAATTGGGTAATACAGTAAAATCTCGATACTACAAACACTCAAATACAAACCATTATTGGTTTTTAACACAGGTGGCAGCTTAACGCAGGGTGAAAGTCATGCAGAAAGCTCCTCTAGGAGCTTTCTGCATGACATTCACCCTGCATTAAGCAGCCACCTGCCTACAATGACATAAATGCTTCATTACTAAAATTTAGTAGTATCGAGTTTTTACTGTATAGACAAACTCTTGCTGTAGGTTAACCTTTTCCCTCCTTTAAAACACCTTTCTCTCCTTGCAAACAAAGTAGAAGCCATCTTATCTGAGTCTGCTCTGCTTGCTTATGATATTAAATTATAACATATCCAAATATATAGGTTCTACCGATACCAAAAAAATGTATGAAATGTACATATGCCATTCTTAAAATTCAGCTAATGAATGATCATGATTTAGTTATTTCTTTATAATACTTGAATATTCATTAGGGAAATTTCTAATGATTTACTGTAACTATTCATATGTATTCAGACATAATCCTAATCTTTCGCTGGTTTTCATTTCTTTGTAAATCAAGTTTGAACCATTTTGATGACTTGCAATTAAATTAACCCTGTCCCAGTTGGAGATTCATGTGAGAAACAGTTACATGATGAACAATTATTAGCTTGTTTTTATATTGGCATGTGTACACAGGATATGTTTGTATTTGTAGAAACTGTGGCGTCAGATCTATTATAATTGCATAAACAAACAGAGCAGACCCTGATCAGACGGCTCCTATAGGAGCCGTCTGATCTGGATCTACTCTGTTCGCAAAGGCATTTATATGAGTGAAAGGGTTATTGGAGAAAATGGTGTAATGCCTATCAAACTATACAAGAGTAGTTTTGTCTACTGTACCATCTGCTCTATATGCCTATTTCCGTCTAGATAGGATACTGAGAGAAGTCACATTGATATGAAGCATACTTTTATAAGACTTGTACTTTATCATTTTGCATAACATTTAGCATAGTCTTCTCATTTTTCTGTCATGTTCATCACCAAAATCTCAAATATTTCCCCTCTAAATATGACCCATGTTCAATTTGTCAATACTAGTCAATGTAATAGGTATGGCATGTAAATATAGTATAAATATGCTATGTGCTTGTATGTAAGTTTTAATGGGTAAAGTGCTGAATAGTGACTGACTGTTCGTTCACTAATGCATTTGCAAGATTTCATTCAGCTTCATGCAGATATGAAAGACAAGTATACCTGGGTCCATGCTTATAAAACTTTTACCTGAGTCTGAGATCGTTCTCAAGTTTTTGATTGGTCAGATTTGGGCCAAAGGCTTAAATCTGACCAATCAAAGCTTGAGAACTCAAATCTGACCAATCAAAAGCTTGAGAACGATCTCAGACTCAACTAAAAAAGCTTTTTAAGCATGGACCCAGATATATATATAATGCTACGGTTTCTTCCTTGGCCAATTATTACCTGATTTGTATAAGTAGGTCAAGATCAGAGGTTTTTGTACAAACTATCTGATCAATGTCTACTGTTTGCTTATAGAATGATATACATTTGATTTGATAGTTTCAGGTCAAACATTCCTTAATAATTCCTGTTGTCATTATTTATTTGTACAGTAAAACCTCTCTATAACGGCCACTAAACTACATCAAGTATTTTATGTTAAAGGCAGGTGGCTGCTTAAAGCAATGTGAAAGTAAAACAGAACGCTCCTATAGGAGCGTTCTGTTTTACTTTCATCTTGCTTTAAGCAGCTACCTGCTCTAAATACCAACTAATTAACATAATTTAGTGGCTGTTATAGAGAGGTTTTGCTGTATGAATATTCTTTAGGTAAAGTACACATGTTACAACTGTATTGACCGGTATTCTTGTCTGATTGGGGATAAGGGGAAAACACAAAGCATTTAGAAAACCAGATATACCGGTATGTAATAAGTTTACATGTTCTATGTGAAAAATAATAAAAACAAAAAAATGTGTCTATAATTGTACCTATATGTATGTTTTATTATATCTCCACAAACAAAGTTTGACGGTGTATACTGATATCACCTTTTTTGGCAGGCGTTCAATCGGTTTGCCCACATTTAAACATGGGTGGTTGGAGTTGCAAACTCCTCCTTCAATTTGAAAGTTATTAGTCCCCTACCAACAACGTCAAATGGGACTTTAGGTATGCACTCCGTACCTCCATCAGTCTGTCAGTCAGTCATACATCTGTTTTCCAGACTTTTTATGCCCCCGCCTTTAGGCAATGGGGGCATTAAGTTTTACCCTTGTCCGTCCATACGTATGTACGTCCGTCCTTCGAAATTTTCGTAAAGGATTTCTTGCCGACACTTTGATTAAATGTTGGTGATTGTTTAATGACAAAAATTTCGTCAAAGATTTCTTCGCCCGTGTAAGCTGCAATGATTTGATATTTGGTCTGAAGCATAATCATTATTATCATAGCAAGGTGTACCGTATCTCCCCTTTTCAGGTCTGTCATTCATCTACTTCCTGTTTGCCGACACTTTGATTGAATTTTGGTGGCAACATTTTTCGTCAAAGATTTCTTCGCTCGTGTAAGCTGCAATGATTTAATATTTAGTCTGAAGCATAATCATAGCGAGGTGTACCGTGTCTCCCCTTTTCAGGTCTGTCATTCATCTACTTCCTGTTTGCCGACACTTTGATTGAATTTTGGTGATTGTGTCATGACAAAATTTTTGTCAAAGATTTCTTCGCTCGTGTAAGCTGCAATGATTTGATATTTGGTCTGAAGCATAGTCATAGTCAACTGTACTGTGTTTCCCCTATCAGGTCTGTCGTTCATCTACTTCCTGTTTGCTCGCGGGGGCATCCTTGTCCCATGGACACATTTTCTTTTCTTTTTTTTATCTTAACCCTAGCAGATATTAAAATGATATTTGGTATGTAGCTTTAAATCAAGCTTGAATTTTGTTGTGTTACATTGATTTTTAGCGGAATTACAGCAGTTGGACTTAGAACATTTCAGCAAAGTTTAGGTTTTCCTTTTTTTATTTCTAAACCCATGCATATATTGAGGTGATATGTGGTAAGTAGCTTACAGATCAAGTTTGAATTTTGTTACGCTACTTTGATTTTTCACGGAATTACAGCTGTTGGACTATGACATTGCTGTCTTGCTTTCAATGCTCCCATTACTTGTTCAGTTTATAATTGGTATATATCGAGGGCTTGGTGCAAAACTATTCTAACTCCTTCACTTTGTGAAGGAGTTAGAATAGTTTTGCACCAAGCCCTCGATATAAAAACAACGAATGTTAGATGTGCTGAACGCAATTTGCATTTGTTTAGTGCTTGGCATTGCATAATTATCTCCATTTGAACTTTGTGTCTGTTTTGTCCTTTTGACCACAGGAGTAAGACACGTTATATACATATACCGACTCAAACGTGTCTTGTCCCTGTGGTTTTGACATGCAACATTGGTAGTTGATGTCGCGAACTTTCCTTCAGTTTGAAAGCTATTGAATTTATACCGCTCATCCACAGACAGTAAATGTGCAAGAGGCAATTGTATTTCAGAATTATCTCCCTTTGAACTTTTACTAATTTTGTCATTTGGTCCTGTAACATGGATAGTTGTCGCGAACTCCTCCTTCAATTTGAAAGTTAATAAAGTTATTTTTCGCATGCATCATAACCATGAATAGTAGATGTGCATGACGCAGTTTTCACGTGTTTAGCAGTAAGCCTTGCAGAAGTATCTCTCCTTGAACTTTGAGTTGACTTTGTGGAGAAAGTAAATACAAAGACAGGGCAACAGACAGAGACATACATGTATACATACATATGTATATGTCTCTGCTACGGATAACGGTGCGTACTCAAATAGTTACTTACATCGTCATTTCTCTATCAAACCCTATGTTGTAACCACTCTTTAGAATCGTCTCTTCGAGACGATTCTAAAGAGTGGTCACAACGTAGGGTTTGGTGGCGAAATAAAGAAGTTATACTTTAAAATATTTTAATTTATGCATCTTACCTGGAGCTCTTCAAAGAAATAGGTCTCGATATACAACAATGTAGACAGGAAAACTGCTTATTTACACACGCATCGTAATATTGACAGTGAACCCTAAACGATTAGTCGGGGTTAACCCTCGTGAAATTAAATCATGAATATTTATTAACTGATTTTTATTGCACTATGAACAAGGAATGGTTTATCATAACAACACCTGTAGAATCAGATCTACATGTATATAATTTAAAGAAGAAAAAAAAGAGCAGACCTGATCTGATCTGTGTCTCCACTTTCAGCAAAGATGTGAAAAAGACGTGTCGAAGTAATAGATGGCTAATATATAAGCATGCCGTGGTCTTTCATATGTTAGTACCGATTAAGAACGGGATTGTTAACAAACGTGAATTGGGTGTAGTTTTAAAATACAGCGTAGTATTTTATAAAATTTAATATGTTTAGACAATTCTAGACTGAAAGAATGTCAAGGTCGCACATAACTGAGACATGTTAACCCATTGCTTGTTTGCGTTTATTACTTCAAATTTTAATTTTACGGGGTTTTAACCCTTCGCTTGCTGAAGTTTAAAATACATTTCTCCTTCTTTACCCACGCCCTGTTGTATAATTACATATATCTGCACTGTGTACAAGTATTTCGCTGTGCAATCGCTGCTGTGGAGTGCACTGGTTGCACAATCAACTTGTAAATAGTGCAGACCCTGATGAGACAGCTCCTGCAGGAGCTGTCTCACCTGGGTCTTCACTATTTACAGGTAGGTATATTGACGCGAATAGCAATCGAAAGGTTAAGATCTTTAACACTTTCCCTCATATAAACGCATTTTCACGCATTTGCAAACAGAGTAGACCCAGATCAGACGGATCCTTTAGGAACCTTCTGATCAGGGTCTGCTGTGTTTGTTTATGAAAATCTAATAGACCTGACTACAGTTTCTACCAATACCAAAACTCTCCTGTGTCCATATGCCATTATAAGAGGTCTGCTAATAAATATTCATGATATTATTTCTAACATGAGTATGCGATAGGGAAAGGGTTAACCCGCAGTTTTCGCACCTTTAACCCTTCTCTTGCTGATTTTTTAAATACAGTTCTCCTTCTTTACCCTTGCCCTGTTGTATAATTACATATATCTTCACTGTGTACAAGTATTTCGCTGCGCGATCACTGCTGTGGAGTGCACTGGTTGCACAATCAATTTGTAAATAGTGCAGGCCCTGATGAGACAGCTCCTGCAGGAGCTGTCTCATCTGGGTCTTCACTATTTACAGGAAGGTATATTGACGCGAATAGCAAGCGAAGGGTTAACTGTCGAAAGTATAATAATGTCTCCCCATACATGTATTTATATGGGGGAGATATATTGTTTTCGTGAGAGTTATCTGTCTGTCTGTCCGTCCGTTCACACGGATTGGCGGTTATGTGAAACTGAGAACAAAACATTTTGTCTTTTTCTTTTTATTTGACTAAATTTCCATTTTATGTGACTATTTTGAACAAAAGAAAAGTCACATAACACTCAATCCGTGAGAACGTCTGTCCGTCACACTTTCTTGTCCGGACGATATCTTCAATATGCCTGATGCCAATTGATTGAAACTTCATATACGGAAAGATCATATTGAGAGGAAATGTCATGCACAAGGTCCATTACTCTGACTTCACTAATATAGGAGTTATTGCCCCTTGTAAATTGTTTTCACACTTTTTTTTGTCCGGACGATAACTCCTATATGGCTCATGCCATTTGATTGAAACTTCGTACATGGAAAGATCATATTGAGAGGAAGTGTCATGCACAAGGTGCATTACTCTGGCTTCACTAATATAGGAGTTATTACCCCTTGTAAATTGTTTTCACACTTTTTTGTCCGGACGATAACTCCTATATGGCTCATGCCATTTGATTGAAACTTCGTACATGGAAAGATCATGATGAGTGGAAGTGTCTTGCACAAGGTCCATAACTCTGGTTTCGCTAATGTTGCAGTTATTGCCTCTTGTAAGTTTTTGCACAATTTAATGTCCGGTCGATAACTCCTATATGGCTCATGCTTTAGGATTGAAACTTCATACATGGAAAAATCATGATGAGAGGAAGTGTCATGCTCTAGGTCTATAACTATTGGAGTTATTGCCCCTTGTATTTTTTTACAATTTCTTTGTCTCGACGATAACTCCTATATGACTCATGCCATTGGATTGAAACTTCATACATGAAAGGATCATGATAAGAGGAAGTGGCATGCCCAATGTCCATAACTCTGGCTTCACTAATATTGGAGTTATTGCCCCTTGTAATTTTTTTCACGCTATTTTGTCCTATATAACTCATGCAATTAGATTGAAACTTAATTCATGGAAATATCATGATAAGACAAAGTGTCATGCACAAGGTCCATAACTCTGGCTTCAATAAATTGAGAGTTATTGCCCCTTGTACATTTGTTTAACACTTTTTTTTGCGGATGATAACTCCTACATGGCTCATGCCATTGGATTGAAACTTCATACATGGAAAGAGCATGATGAGAGAAAGTGTCATGAACAAGAGCCACACCTCTGGCTTCACTAGTTTTGGAGTTATCGCCCTTTTGTTACTTTTTTGTCTGATCAATAACTCCTGTTCTACTGATGCTATTGGAATGGCATTTTATTTATGGAATGAGCATGAAGAAAGGAAGTATCATATATCAAGTTCATAACGTTTTTATTTATTTCCCTGTGCATATTGTTTTTGTTAGAGGCGTTTGTATGTCTGTCTGTCTGTCACACATCTCGTCCGGCTGAGTTCTCGTGTACAGAAATGTGACAATATGCCGCAGTGTGTTTGTGTGGGTGCAAGGGGTAAAGGGGGGGGGGGGGCGTTTTTATGATAAAAACCTCTAGTTGTGTTCTAATATAATTACCAATGGTACCTGGAATTTCAAATGACACTTTGTCAAATCAGACGCATTTGTCCAAATCGGTGTCTTTTTCAACAGAAGTCCGACGGATATAAAGTTTAGTCCGAGACAAAGTGCCATCTATTTCCGACATTGTCACATTAGTCCACACCACAGGATCAATATATACCACAGAGTCAAACTAATACAACATAGTCGACTTATAGCATTGGGGCGACTTATACCATAGGGGCGACTTATACCATAGCTTACCATTCTGCCATTGCCAAACTTTGCTGTATTCATATTCGATTATAAAAGTCATCTTATTAATGGTAAATGTACATGCTTTATATGGTATTATTCTTCCTGGATGAATATGCCAGAGGAAAACTTTTAACCCTTCGCTTGCTATTCGCGTCAATATACCTACCTGTAAATAGTGTAGACCCAGATGAGACAGCTCCTGCAGGAGCTGTCTCATCAGGGTCTGCACTATTTACAAGTTGATTGTGCAACCAGTGCACTCCACAGCAGTGATTGCACAACGAAATACGTGTACACAGTGAAGATATATGTAATTATACAACAGGGCATGGGTAAAGAAGGAGAAATGTATTTTAAAATTCAGCAAGAGAAGGGTTAAATAAGAGAAAGCTCAATTGAGCGGATCATGCTCCTTTACGACTACAAACAATATCTTATGCAAACAAGTTATTTTGTTTTACGAAAGAAATAGTCTAGGCATAGATTGAACAATTTCATTAACCTGGAAAAGGACATGAAATGAAACAAAGTATTCTATTTGAGATATCTATTTCTATTTGAAAACTATTTACACGTGTCAGCTACCCAAGAATCTGAACGCCACCACTGGAGGCTCCTGAAATGAAACCAGTTTACAATGACAATGCGTGTGCATGCCATGGGCAGCAAACATTCTCAATAATGACCATGAAGTATACAAATATATAGGACTACAAAAGCAAGTGACTGTTTAATAAATCGAGGGCTTGGTGCAAAACTATTCTAACTCCTTCACAAAGTAAAGGAGTTAGAATAGTTTTGCACCAAGCCCTCGAAATGATAAAAGCAATGCAAAATCGCCTTTCGGAACCTTTTTCACTGAGCACTAACTCTGCATTAAGCTATCACATGGCTTAACCCTTTTACTCCATAAATACGCTTTTCTGCGCATTTGTAAACAGAGTAGACCCAGATCAGATGGCTCCTGTAGGAGCTATCTGATCAGGATCTGCTCCGTTTGCTTGACACATTACCCCCTGGTGACGCATTTTAGCGCTTTTTTAAACAAGATGTGTTTGTGAAACACTATGCCCCCTCATATATTTGACCCCTGACCTTGAAGGATGACATTGACCTTGACATGTCACTCCTCAAAATGTGCGGCTTTATGAGATACATATGCATGCCAAATATCAAGTCTCTATCTGTACTGGCTCAAAAGTTAAGACCAATGTTAAGGTTCCGTTAAAGTTACAGACAAAGAAACAGACAATTTGACTTTGACCGGAAGGATGACCTTGACCATGACATGTCACCCCTCAAAATGTGCAGCCTCATGAGATACACAAGCATGCCAAATATCAAGTCTCTATCTCTACTGGTCCAAACGTTATGGCCAATGTTAAAGTCGGTGATTTGACCCATATATTTGACCTCTGACCTTGACATGTCACCCTCAAAATGTGCGGCTTTATGACCAATGTTAAAGTTGCTGACAAACAAAGACAAAAGGACAAACAGACAGACAGGGCAAAAACAATATGCCCCCGACTATCGTCAATGGGGAAATAAAAATCACATTGTAAAACCATTGTGATAAATAGAGCATTTGCTCCTATAGGAGCAAATGCTCTATTTATCACCATAGTTTCAAACTACAAAATTAAAAAAAAATCCTTTCCTCTAGTTAATGCTCCTTTTCGGCAGATTAATACAAAAAAGATTAGGTCTAAAAATAGCCTATGAGAGAACGAGTTAACATGTAATATAGAAATGATTCTACAGTGTTTGCCCTGGCCAAAACCTGTTGTTTCCATGTGCTATTACAACAATTAATCTACATGCAATTAATATTGACGATGTCATCATTTCTTAGGGCTGTTTCATTTAAATGTATATAGGGGGCGGGGGGGGGGTGGAAGGCATTTAAAAAAGACACCTATGCATGGATGGGTTTCGCTGCAAAAAAGGTACTATTATTTGGTTGTGTATTAGTAAAAAAATCTTCTATGAGTGGGTGGCCGAATTTGAAAGTACCTTCCTGCACCCTATACCCATTTAAATGGAACAGCCCATACATGAATATTCAAAGAGAAAAGGGTTAAAATCGTATAACTGGGTTTCGACATAGTAGTCAATATAGATAGGCCGTACTGCATTATATCAGTCGAGGAAAGAGAATACATGTATGTACTGTCTGTGAGTATGAAAGTTACCAGTTCGCCATTTTTTAATCATTATCAGCTTTAGTATATATATACAGTAAAAGTTCTGTAAAACCTCCATAATTAGATATTTTAGTAGAGAAGAACTTATATCATTTTAGGCAGCTGCCTAATGCATGGTGGAAGTCATGCAGAAAACTCCTAGAGGAGGTTTCTGCACGACTTTCACTCTGCATTAAGCTGCCATGTGTTTTAAATTTCCATGATGATACGTATTTTAGAGTTCGAATAATCGAGATTTTACTGTAAGAAATGCTTTGTCAAGCGGCGTATCTCTGGAAACAGAAACATAAAGTAGACTGCGTGAATTTATTTATTTTTCATCAATATTTGTTTTACTTCTCCACTCAAAGCTAAGTCAATACACATGTATATAAAACACTGTTTACCTCTTCCAATACACAGATGCCCTTCGCATGCTATGTCTCAACAATAACAACTATATCACAAATACATTATTTTTTAATCACATGTCATAATTATCTAAAACATACCAAACGATAGTTTTCTGACCCAACCAAAAATAAAATGAAAAAAAAATGTTTTTCGCGAACACCCCTGCTGTATATAATTAACCTTTTACTTATTATATAGAGCAGGGATGTTCACGAAATAAATAGGCCTAGGGCTTCCATACTTGGTATGACAAGGCCACCATATTTGCCCTTCTGACATTGACCTTTAACTTAATTTTGCAAAAATCTTTGAATGCCTATAACATTTGAACCAATGGACCTATGGCTTCCATACTTAGTATGCAACTTTCTTGTGTTAAGCCTTTTTTAACCATATCATTGTTTGCCCATCGGACCTTGACTTTTCACCTATTAATGTTGAGACCTTTCAAACAATATCATTGGTTTTTGCCATCTTACTTTGAACTTTGACCTACTTTTGCAAAATTCTTTAACTGCCTATAAAATTTGAACCAGTAGGCCAAGGGCTTCCATACTTAGTATGCAACTTTCTTGTATCAAGAATTTTCCCAACAAACCATTATTTTAACCATGTGACCTTGATCTTTGTCCTACCTTTGCAAAAATCTTTAAATGTCCATAGCATTGCGACCAATAGGCCTACGACTTCCATACTTGGTATGACCATGCCAACATGTTTCCCTTTATAATGACATTGACCTTTTACCTACTTTTGCCAAAGTCTTTAAATGCAAACACCGGTACATCCAAACCTGGTATGTATATTTTCTGGTTTAAGACGTTTTCAAACATATCAATGTTTTTTACCATATGGCATTGACCTTTGACATACTTTGCAAAAATCTTTAAGTGCCTATAACATTGAAACCAATAGACACAGGGATTTCATACTTGGTATGACCATGCTAACATATTTGCCCTACTAACATTGACCTTAACCTCTGACCTATTTTTGAAAAAGTCTTTAAATGCATATAACATTGGAACCAGTAGGCATAGGGCTTCCATACTAGGTAGGTATCTTTCCTGTCTTAAGACAATCCAACCATACTAATGTTTTTTACCACGTGACCTTGACTTTGACCTTTGACCTACTTTTGCAAAAATCTTTAAATGCCTATACTATTTGACGCAATGCGCATAGGTCTTCTATACTTGGTATGACCATGCTAACATTTTTGCCATTCTGACCTTTGACCTACTTTTGTAAAATTCTTTAACTGCCTACTTCATAGGAACCAATAGATATAGGACTTCAACACTCGGTATGCATCTTTCTTGTTTAATACTCTTGTTTAAGTTGCTGAAAATTGGTATTTGAGCGCATATTGGTTCTGATATTGATGCAGTTAAGTTTAAATTAAAAACTGAATGACCGTTTGTTCAATATGACACGGTTTAGTCTTAACTTTTAAACAGGCGATCATCAGGTGGCTTTGACACCATTTCTGGTTTACATGAATACTCATGGAGGAAATGGTTAAAAATATCTGGCTAAATCAGAGTTTGGGCAGGTACAGTGTTTTTAGCTGGACATCAGCTTACACCTACCGAACTGACAAATGATAGGATGCGTCTCCCCGGCGTCGCCAAATATCGAGTCTTGTCCACATGTGACGTCATCCCAGTGACCATTCTGGTAGGGAATAAACAGAGCACAGTCCTCCTGATAGTGGCTCGCAAAGTTACCCGAGTGTCCATTGGCCCAGTTTGTATACGTCACAGGATCACCTGCAATACGCGCAAATAGAAACCACTGTTATATAAATTTTGACATTTACTTTGACACTGAAATACTAGTGCCTTGGTGTGGAAATAAATGCTAATTCAGTAGACTATAGACTACTACAGCCGTACCCTTGTTAATGTCTAATTAAATGGAGAGCACCCCATGCAAATGCCAATGCTCATCTGCCCACGATATTAGAGTTCAAGATCCCTAATTCCCTGGGCATACATACTAGAGTGATGTCCCTTCATAGGTAACAAAGTCTAACAGGGAAAAGTTTCAAAATGAATAGACAACATACGTAAATTTCAACAGTTTTAAGAAATATTCCGTAATAGTTCTCCCCCTAAAACCATCTCGAAACGACACTAAAGAGTAGTAACAGCATAGGGTTTACTGGAAAACTTATGAGTTTAGTATTTTAACACTTTAGGCGCCAAATTTTTAATTGTCGTCTGCAATCCATTTTTTCTTAAAAACAGTCGGTATAATAAGGAAATGAGATAAATAAATGCAAATTTCAAAGGAATAAAGCACAGATAGAGAAAAAGGGAATGAGACAAAAAAGTGAAGTCCCTGAAAAGGCGGCGTCTGATCTGTGACTGCACTATTTGTCGTGGTGTATTTTTGCGACATTGGCGATGAAAGGGTTACTACGCACCTATAGCTCTGGGGACTGTTACAACTGAAATTATCGTACGTTCTAACATACGACAAATGTAATTGGAAATTGCCATCGTCATTTTTAGAACTAGAGACAATTCTATGGCACAAAGTTAATCTTAACCCTTTCACCGCCAATTTCGCCTTTATTCACCACGACAAATAGTGCAGTCCCAGATCAGACGCCGCCTTTTCAAGGCGGCGTCTGATCAGGGACTTCACTATTTGTCTCAATCTCTATTTCTATATATGTGCTTTGTTCCTTTGAAATTTGCATTTATTTATCTCATTTCCTTATTTTACTGATTGATTTAACAAACTTGGATTGCAGACGACAATTAGAAATTTGGCGCCGAAAGGGTTAACTTGTGCATGCAGTAGGTATAACTTCAGCTATATAAACAGGTTTGGTCGTACAAGTTTTCATAAAACGGGACCATGTGCTGTACTAACGTTGAAATGGAACTATGGCTTTATATTTTAAATGTCAAAGTGTTTTGCAAAACGACTACAGCGACTTTTACAACACTTACGACAACAGCGACTACTACGATGACAGTGATAGCAACGAGGTCAACAACATTAACAATAACAGCAACAGCTATAACAACGACGACAACAACAACTACTATGTGATGACAGTAACCAGGACTATAACAACAACGACTGTAAAGAGAAAGACATCAATGAAAACAACAACGATTGCAACGATGACGACACCAACGACAATGACAACGACTAGTACCATGATGGCAACAACGGAGACATTGACATCGATGTCAACGACATTAACTAACAGTAATAATGACAACACCAACATCACAGCGACGGTAGCACCAGCATTTACAACTACAATGACGATGCCATCAACGACAGGAACGAATACAACAACAACGGTGCACGTATAATCGATTTGTAACACAAATGTTGCATAAGCATCTAAAATATAGGCTATTACAAAATCAGAAGCAATGTTCAAGTTGTTTTTATATTTGTTTCTAAGATTAAAAAAAGTTTCCTGAACTAAATATTTACGCGTTGAATGCAGGACACGAATGCAGCGACATTTGCAAACACTGTAGACCCACATCGGAGGGCTCCTAGAGCAGCCCTCTGTTTAGGGTCTGTGTTGTTTGTCAATTAAAATCGTCCTGCCAAATATATTCTTTAACACATTCCCTCCTAGCGACGCATTTTGGCGCCTCTGTAAAAGTCACATTTTGAAACCAATGAGGAAACCAATTGTATTTAACGCAATGGTTTCAAAACAACACAATTCTAAAACAAATCTATTTCTCTAGTAAATGCTACTTTTCGGTAGATTTATTCAAAGAGGTTGTGTCTAAAATAGTCTAGGAAGGAAATGGCTTAAACAATGATAGACCATTCTAATTTGAAACTTAAGCTTTCAAACGGTTAAAAGCCCATACATTTGATCTTCAGGACGTTAATTAACACAAACCCATGGAAATTCAGGTTGTGCAGTTGCCTTGATTTGGTAGCAAATATATCTTATATGCCAATTAACTAAAATTGTCCACAAAACAATCTAAGAATAGCAGGTAAAGGGAGCATTGAAAGAAATGCCATAGAACGCTACCGGCTGAATTCTAGGTCCAACTGCTGTAACTTCGTGAAATATCCACGTAGCGTAACAAAATTCAAACTTAAATCTCTATCTCATTATAATAAAGCTATGTACCAATTATCAATTAACCCATTCCCTTATAGTGACGCATTTTGGTGCCTCTGTAAAAGTCAAAGTCAAACTTTGAAATCATTGTGATAAATAGAGCATTTGCTCCATAGGAGCAAATGTTCTATTTATCACAATGGTTTCAAAATTACACATTTGTTTTCTTTCCTCAAGTAAATGCTCCTTTCGGTAGACTTATTTATGGCGGCTGGGTCTACAAATAGTCTAGGAGGGAATGGCTTAAATATCTGCTAGGGTTTTGGGAAAACGGCCGGAAACCCCTACTGCTGTAATTCCGTTAAAAATCAAGGTAGCGTAACAGAATTCAAACTTGATCTGTAACTCATTATAATAAAGCTACATCACTTCAATATAAATCAGGAGGGCCCGGAAAACATAAACGTTGCTGTTTTTTTTCTAGGTGCAACTGCTGTTACTACGAGCAAAATCAACGTAGCGTAACAGCATTCAAACTTTTCCTCTAATTATAATAAAGCTGCATACCAAATATCATTTAATTATATGCAATGGTTGAGAATAAAAGTCCGGAAAACCACAGGGGTCTGGACCGCTTCATGGGGGTCTATATGTACTATATAATAACAAGGGTTCCAACTAGCAGAACGGATATCCGTGTACCACGAGTACAAATATGACTGTAACTCTTACAATTTAAATGATAATTTCGTAATTCTTTCAGCTGACTGAAGGACTGACGGGCGGACAGACGGAATGCAAACCTATAGTTCCTTTCGGCGTTGTCGGTAGGGGACTAATACTAATGGTAAAATCCAATACCAGGCGCATTATTACCAAGTGAAATTTATTTCATTAACTCATTCTCTCATAGGCTATTTTTAGATACAACCTGTTTGAATAAATCTACCGAAAAGGAGCATTAACTAAAGAAAAGGATTTTTTTAGAATTTTGTAAAATGAAACCATTGTGATAAAAAGAGCATTTGCTCCTATAGGAGCAAATGCTCTATTTATCACAATGGTTTCACAATGTAAATTTTATAGAGGCGCAAAATGCGTCACTAGGAGGTAATGTGTTAAAATTGATTGAGGTTAAGAAAATAATTTTCTTCCAAATCGTCAAAATGTGATGCCTGATGGTTATAGTCAGAGGAAAATGTACATTGAAACACAAAACCAACCTGACGACCACTGGAGTTGGTTCTCGTGCAGTCTGTCGTTCAGACCAATCCAGACCGCGTGATCTGGCAGGTATCTGGTCATGAACTCTTGAACAAAGCTCTGCTCATTGGCGTTTTTTATATGGACAAGATGGCCGCCTTCTTGTTGGCACAAACGTTCACCATGAGACCACGAGACCTTGTATTTTGGCAACAACTCATAGCAGCTTTTTCCGTACTGACCCAACGTTCCTTGGTACCTGGAGGCATGTTGCTGGACGCTGGTTGGACATAGGTGAGTATCACCTGTGTAACAATCAGTTTAAAATAATGAAGTTTCACGAGAAAAGCTCGGGTCCTTGGCACACATTTAAGCAAACATTACAAATGCTGAATTTTCAAATCGAAAATCGTTCATCATTATTTACCGATAGAGTCAAAACAAAATGAGTTGTATACAAATTATGAACAGAGTTGTCCGTGGGAGTCCTCTGATCTGGGTCTACAAATAGCACTACACTCATTTCCCATCAGTCAAA
The DNA here is from genome assembly GCA_963576725.1 of Azorinus chamasolen. Lineage (NCBI taxonomy): Eukaryota > Metazoa > Mollusca > Bivalvia > Cardiida > Solecurtidae > Azorinus > Azorinus chamasolen. The sequence goes on from OY755249.1 coordinate 4,091,213, forward strand.
GGCTAAACCTTATTAGTAAGACTTGTATCAGCGACATTTAAATTGTCTCCTGTTTCAGTTCCCTTGTTGAACATTTAAGATAAATTTGATCACTGGACCTTTTTGTGAAGGGTGATCTTTTTGTCCTATACAGTAAAACCTCTCTTAACCGGAATTCTAGTAGATAAGAATTTAGACACTTTTAGGCAGGTGGCTGCTTAATGCAGGGTGAAAGTCATGCAGAAAGCTCCTCTAGGAGCTTTCTGCATGGCTTTCAACTTGCATTAAGCTGCCACCTGTCTCCAAGACCGATATTCATACTAAATTTAAAGGCCGGTTAAGAGAGGTTATACTGTAGTTAGTAATTATTTACACAACAGATCATTAACTCTGTACTCCATACATTTAAGCCATGTACGCCTTTGCAAACAGAGAAGACTCCTGTAGGAGCCGTCTGATCTGGATTTGCTCTGTTTGTTTATGAAATAAGATGTGTTTATGAAACACTATGCCCTCGATATGACCTTTGACCTTGATATACGACATTGACCTTGATAAGTCACCCCTGAAAATGTTCGTCCCCTTAAGAATCAAATGTATACCACGTTTGAAGTATGTATGTGCAACTGTGATTGGGGGTAAGGCATACTAATGTAGACTAGATTCTACAATTTCTGTCATAGCCAAAACTCATGCGTCCATGTCATATCAGAAAAAATAAACAATTAATACTCATAATTTCAGTATTTCTAACAGAAATATTAATTGAGTAAATGGTTAAGCGAACTTAAATGAAATGCCTGTATTACAGAACTAGGTTGCCAGACACCACCGAGAAATGAAGATTGATACTCACCGTCACCGTGCGGGTTGACCGTACCCTGTACAGATGTAGAATCCACATCTGAAACATAATAAAAAAAATAAAAAATTAGTGTGGCCACTGAGGAGTGCCAAATGAGCCAGAACCAGGTCATTTGTTACACTCGAAATGTGTGTAGTTTTGAAACAACTGTGGTGATAAAGAGAGCATTTGTTCCTATGGGGCAATGCTCTGATTATCACAATGATTTCAAAACTTGAATTTGACAGAAGCGTCAACATGAGGGAATGGATTGACTTCCTGAATATAAGAAAAACGTGTAAAATGCTTAAATGAATATTAACTAGGTTATATGTATAATGGCACATGAACACATGACAGTGTGGCCATAACAAAATGTAGATTCAGATCTGTATCATTCAGTAAGGAAACAGAGTAGACGCTGAGCAGACGGCTCATACAGGGGCCGTCTAATATTGGCCTGCTCTATATACACATGCGTTAACACTTTCCCTCCTAGTGACGCACTTTGGCGCCTCTGTAAAAGTCACATTTTGAAACCATTGTGACAAATAGAGCATTTGCTCCATTATCACAATGGTTTCAAAACTACGCAATTTTAAAATCCTCCTTTTCTATAGTTAATGCTCCTTTTCGGTAGATTAATTCAAAGAGGTTGGGTCTTAAAATAGTCTAGGAGGGAAGGAGTTAAAAGGTGCATTTTTATGCAGTAATACGTTAAGAAACAACTATATATTACATAATATATACATTACATAATACAATTATCTCTTGTGTAACAGAAACACATTATTTAGAAAATAATATCATTTTTGTAAATCATGTTTTGTATAAATATAACCTTAAATTCACAGTGCTATTATTTCTTACATGAATATTTATGAGACATTAGGTTAAGAAACTTTCCCTTAACCCATTCCTTCATACTGGCACCAGTTGACGCCTCTGTAAAAGTCACTTTATGAAACCATTGTGATAAATAGAGCATTTGCTCCTATGGAGCAAATGCTATTTTTATCACAATGGTTTCAAAACAACACACTTCTAAATTTTACGTTTTCGCTAGTAAATGCTCCTTTTCGTAAGATAAATCCCAAAGAGGTTAGATCTAAAAATAGCCTATGAGGGAATGGGTTAATACTATATTGATATAACGTTGAGGAAAGAAAATGCGGACCAGAATAGGAATGTATCCTTATGAGTAATACGAATGTAAAAGTGTTATTTAAACTTCCGCCTTGAAGTGGTATCACGTGTACTTATAATTTTGTATTAACCCTTAGCCTGCTAAGCGCGGCCTAACTGACATTTGCAAATAGCTAAGATCCAGATGAGACGCCGAGTAACTCGGCCGAGTAACTCGGCCGAGTAACTCGGCGTCTCAGCAGGATCCAAGCTGTTTGACACTCTGTCAATAGTAATTTAAAAGCTTGAACAAACCTCAAATGACAGCGGCAACAGATCGGAGTTTAAGCAGACCTGATTTAATAGCAGGCTCAGGGTCAGGACATGCATGCATGCATGACTGTATAGTCCAAGTCATGATCAATTAGCATGGTGAGTAGGCTTTTATTTTAACATATTTTCCTCGGCTTTATCATCAAAATATAAGGTAAAACCCTAATAATCAGTAATTATTCATTTTTTTCTACCAAAAGGATTAACCCTTCTGTCATATGAGCGATTTTCACGTCTTTGCAAATAGAGTAGGCCAAGATCAGTCCGCCCCTGTAGGAGTTGTCTGAATCAAGGTCTGGTCTGTTTACTTGTAAATAATGTAGATCTGATTCCACAGTTTCTGCCTAAACCAAACAATTCCTTGAACTATTTACGTTATGAAAAAAAGTTGATGGATATTCATAGAGTGATCAGTTCACACAAAACAATAATATCATGTGTCCTACAATACAAAGTTGTCCTACAATACCACGTGTCCTACAATACAAAGTTTTCATACAATACCACGTGTCCTACAATGTCAGGAGTCCTACAATACCAGGTGTTCTACTATACCAGACCAGGTGTCCTACAATACCAGGAGTCCTACAGTACCAGGGGTCCTACAATATCAGGTGTCCTACAATACCAGAGGTCCTACAATACCAGGTGTCACCTACACTACCAGGTGTCCTACAATACCAGAGGTCCTACAATACCAGGTGTCACCTACACTACCAGGTGTCCTACAATACCAGAGGTCCTACAATACCAGGTGTCACCTACACTACCAGGTGTCCTACAATACAAGGGATCCTACAATACCATGGGTCTACAATACAAGGTCCTACAATAACAAGGGTCCTACAATACTAGGGGCCGTACAATACCAGGTTCTACAATACCAGATGTCCTACCAAACCAGGGTCCTGCAATACCAGGTGGCCTACAATAGCATCTGTCCCGCGCTCGATCCCTACTGGATTATATCATTCGAATGAGACTATATAAGCCTAGGCCCAATGTGTCAGTGCTTCTAAAAGAACAGTAGGCATCTAAAAGAAGCAGAGAAACTCTATCGATAATAAGAGTAGAGCATCGCGCCCAGGCTTCTCTGTATCCGCTGTTCTCTCCCTGGGGGTGTCCAATTAGCCCATAGTTGGCAGACCCGGGCGTTAATCAACACAATCAACCAGCCAATTTGCCCAATGTTGCTCTTTATAGAAAGGGTTAAGTAGATTGGATCTTGATCAGATGCCGAGTTATTCGGTATCTCACTTGGATCCAAACCGTTGATTAATACAACCTTAGCATGAAGTTGAACTTCGATATCTCGAACTTCAAGGTACCATTCAAATTAGTTCGAGATAAGATACGTTCGAGTTACCCGATGTATAATCTGAACAAGTTTACAGCTTAATGCAGGTCTAAAGAATGCTGAAAGCTCCTGCAGGAGTTTTCAGCATTACTTTAGACAAATATCAAGCTGTCATATGTCCTTTTAGATATGCGTAGTGATACATTTTAGAACAATACAGGATTGTAAATTGTGAAAGTATCGAACTTTTACTTCGAGTTATCCCGAAATTCGAGTTATCCATGTTCGAGTCATCGAAGTTCAACTGTATATTGATATTTTTCTGACTATTTCTGTTCTATTATACAGTCGTACCATATTGACAGATGTAAGCGTGGGGGACAAAGAGGGGACCACTGCTGCTACATCCACCCTCGTTCCAATATCCGCCATTCTGGGGTCGTAGGTAGACACAGTCAGTGTATGAATGGTATGTGGTTGTCCTCCCTGGTAGCCAGTGGGTGTACGACACGCTCTCACCTGTAGGTTAAAGGTCATCATTAACGTTTCATCTCATGTATACATACAGTGGAACATGTAGTTTATTGAACATAATAGTCTTAAAAGCAGATCGTAGCTTAACCCATTACCTCCTACGTGTAGACTATTTTTAGACATAACCTCCTTGAATTAATCTACCGAAAAGGAGCATTAACTGTAGAAAAGGAGAATGTTAGAATTGTGTAGTTCTGAAACCATTGTGATTAATAGAGCATTTGCTCCTTATGGAGCAAAAGCTCTATTTATCACAATGGTTTCAATAAATGAGTTTTACAGAGTCGCAAAAAGGCGTCAGTAGGGGAGAATGGGTTAATGCAGGATAAAATGGGTTTTCTGCAATACATTTGGCCTGTCTTAAAGACCAAAATCAGAACTCGTTTTGAAGGCTTAAGCCAAGTTCTAAAGTAAACAAGAATGTGTCACACTGAATATTCATTAGATGTATGTTTATAATGGTTTATGAACACATGCCCTTTGGCTATGGCAGACCCTGTATAATTAGTTCTATTTAATTCCATAAGCAAACAGAGCAGACCCTGATGAGACGGCTCCTACAGGAGCTGTCTTGTTGTTTTAGGTCTACTTTGTTCCAAAGGGTGTGCAAATGCGTTTTAAGTTTAAAGCATAGAAGAACAAAAACTATGATCGGTCTTTCAGGGGCCCTATGATCTGGGTATATACTGTTTGTCTATACCCTGGGCACAAATTGGATAATCCAGTGTAGAGCTCGCACAAATAAATAAACAACCTGTACAACTCACCAGTGACCCACTCATAATGTCCCTCTTGTTTGATATCGTTCATTCCGATCCACACATTGTGATTGAAGTTGGATTGCAGGAACTTGTAGATGAAGTCTTGCTCGCCTTGACTCGTGATGTCTATGATGTGACCGCCCTTGGTCCGGCAGTCTTGCTCTGCATAGTTCCACGAGTGTCTGTGTGGAACAACCTCGTAGCAGCTCTTGTCATACTGGGCCAGCATGCCACCGTCACTCGCAGCAAAAGACTGCAGAGCAACTGGGCACAGCTTCGTGTTACCTGGAAGAAGTTTAGAACGTTTCGTTACCCGCACTCACTGACCCATCATTTTTGTCATGGCTCCTGTAGAAGCATTCTGATCAGGTTCTGCTCTGTTTGCATATAAAATTCTAAAGTTTCTGTCATTTCAAAAAATATCATTTTTTCAAATATCATATAAAAATCTGCTAATAAATATTTATTACGCCAATACTTCTTACCAGAATACTAATGATATAACATATTCAACCTTTACCCCATCGATACGCTTTTGTAGGCGCCACCTGATCAGGGTCTGCTTTGTTTGCTTATAACATTATATACAGTAGAAATTGTCTTAAGCAACCATAAAAAGAAGTCTTATTATGGGTATGTAAGACAGCAGGTAGCTTAAGGCAGGTCAAAAGTGATGCATGAGCTTTCTGCATCACTTTTGCCCTGCTTTAAGCAACCACCTGCCTGTTACATGTAAGGCTTCTGTTCAATAAATCAATGACCCCTTAGGACAGGTGCTACTGTAGATCTGATTCGACACTTTCCGCTCTGGTTAAATATTCCCGTGTTCTGTTCATATGTTATTATAACAATACAGATAATTTATATCCATGACGTCATTACTTCTTACATGAATATTAATGAGATAAATGACTAAATAAGTTCACCCTTTCCTTATATTAACGTCTTTTTACGCATTTGCAAACAGAGTAGACCCAGATCAGATGGTTCCCGTAGGAACCGCCTGATCCGGGTCTGCTCGGTTTGCACATGGTACGATATTGCTTTCATGCTACTGTTACAGTCTGAGTCAAAATGTCATGTTTCGTATGGTATTATAAAATAAATCTAATTAATATTCATTCATGATTTCATTATTTCTCACATGAATATGCAGCATGGAAAGGGTTAACTCATTCTCTCGTACTGACGCTTTTTTGCGCCTCTGTAAAACTCATTTAATGAAACCATTGTGATAAACAGAGCATTTGCTCATATGGAGCAAATGCTCTATTTATCACACTGGTTTTAAAACTAGGCAACTCTAAACTTCTCCATTTCAAAAGATAATGCTCCTTTTCGGTAGATTAATTCAATGAGATTGGGTCTAAAAATAAACATGCTACCCGATATAACGTTTTGTGACGATGGACTGGTCTGGGCCGGTTGGGTTGGCATCATGGTAGAGGAAATGGGCATCTTTGATGATGACGGTTGAGGTGCCATTGAGGATGACGTCATCATACCGGTTGTGGTTGTCATGGGAACGGCGGTGGACCCGGATGATGGAACTGATGGATTAAGATTAAATTACAGGATTAGCGAAAAATGTTAATTCTTTTTAAAAAAAACCTTGTTGCATTTAATTGTCTTTAAAACTAAAATGGTCAACTGGGGAATCGCCTGTTCGAAAGTCTTATTAAATCGAAACCCTGTTAAATCAAATATTTTATAGCTCGAAACTAAGATTGATTAAAAGGACTATATGAATCAAAGTTTTTGTAACTCGAAACCCTTACAAATCGAACGTTTTATAACTCGTAACTCATATTAATCAAACCTGTTATAACTCGAGACCCTTATAAATCAAACCCTTGCCGTGGTTCTGGGGCTTAAATGTCACTGGGGATGTTTTTGTTTATTTGACGGATATTATCCCCTCTGCCAAGAACTAAAAGGAAGACAGGCCAGTGGTTTGCTTTGCAGCGAATGATATTAGCCAAAATCATCTTCCTGAAATCATCCCTCATCATCATGCCATCTCATCATTCATCGGCGCTATATGACATCTGCAAAGTTACAATCTGTATTTCGAATAATCCATTTTTCTTTATTTCATGGTTACTCGGCGTCTCATCTGCATCGAAACTCCCTACAATGGTCCTCTCAATAACGATTCCCTCCTTACAACAACGCATGTCACTGTTTCCGATACAACAATGTTCCAGAAACAACTGTTTTCCATCGTATTTTCTTTATGCCTCAATCAAACCCTTTGTTGTGACCACTCTTTAGAATCGTCACTTTGTGACGATTCTAACGAGTGGTCACAGCATAGGGTTTGATAGAGGCATAACGGTTTTAGTTCTCGAAATACACCTTTATCTGGGAATCTGCAAACAAGCTAACTATTTTTGATTTTCCCTCCCTATAACAACTCCCTCTGAACAACACATACAATCTTCGTATCCCAACTGGTGTCGTTGTAGAGAGGGAGCACTGTACATTATAATAAATTGATGAATATTCACGAGGTGACCAATTCACGCATACATGTCCAATAAGGGAACTGGTTAGCTACGGATAGATACATTTGGTCAGTACACAAACCTTTGTCAGCGTCTGGAGGATTTCCTGAACATCGTTTTGGCACAACGGTTGCACCAGCTTGAATATATCCGACCTATAAAGAGAATAGTATCGGATTTAACTATTTCAGTGCCGCCAGCATTGTCGTCTGCTAGACACCCTTGCGTCTTTATCAAGCTTTAGAGGTGGTGCTTGTTAAATGTCTTTATACTGCTTTGATCCCGATGAGACGCCGTGTTAACCCATTTGCTTCCGCGATCCCTTATATGGGACGTAGGCAATCAGTGCGGCGTCTGATCAGAGTACACACTGTTTGTTGATAGGAATTTCAATATAAAACAAAAACAGAATTGAAAATTTAGGTCAGGCACCCCTTAGATAAAAATTGAACTAATCCAATATATAAACATGGAAGAGTGCACTGGGAGCAAATGGGTTAACTATTGACTATCTCCAAACCACAGGCAGTTCCCAAACCATTGACTGTCACCAAACATTTGGTCATCATCAAATCAAAGGCTGTAACTAAGTCATTGGCAATAACATATTTTGGCAATAATGTATATATATGTTTGCAGATCAAAGTATTACATAAAACGACCGCATTCAATTTTCAATTTATTAATATACTGTATGCATTTTTTCTAATGTTGTACATGTTGGTACCTGAAACGAAATAAAGATATGTTCTGTTCTGTTTCCAAAAGAACTGTCAAACCTTTGACTGTCACCAAACCACTGGTTGCCACTAAAACACTAATTGCAACCAAACCACAGACGGTCACGAAACGACTGTTTGTCACCAAATCACTGATTGTAACTCACCACACCACTGGTTGTCAGTAAATCATTGTCATCAAACAATTGATTGTCACCAAACCTGATAATTGTCACCAAACCACTGATACCAATGCTTGTCAATAAACAACTGGTTGGCACCAATAACTTATTTTTATCCAAACCACTGAGTGTCACCAAACCAATGGTTGTTACCAAACTTCCGATTATCAATAAACTACCCCTTGTCAGCAAACCACTGATTTTCACAAAAAGCAATGACTTACACCAAATTACTTGTCGTCATACAACTGATTGTTACTGAGCCACTGGTTGTAACGAAACCATTGATTGTCAGCAAACCATTGGTTGTCACCAAACAATTGATTGTCGCACACCACTGGCTGTCTGCAAACCCTTGAATGTCACCAAATCATTGGTTGTTGGCTTACATCAAACCCATGATTATCGCCAAGCCACTGACTGTCACCAAACCAATGACTGTTACCCGGCCACTGTTTGTAATCAAACCATTGATTGATGGTCATTAAATCATTGGTTGAAATCGAACCATGGATTGTCACTTAACCACAGATTGTCAACAAACAAATGGTTGTTAACGTACTACTTGATTGTCATCAAACCATTAACGGTCACAAAACCACTGTCTCGCTGAACTCGATCAAGCCATTGATAGTCACAAAACTACTAGTTGTCCTTAAACAAATAATTGTCACCAAACTACTGGTTGTCAACACGAATTGGTTGTGCTAAACCATTGATTGGTTATGACAAACCACCGATCGTCATCAAACCACCAATTGTCACTAAACCATTGATTGTCATCAAACCACAGGCTGTTTCCAAACCATTGATTGTTACTAAACACGTGTCACCACACCATTATTGATCAACAAAACCACCGGCTGTCACCAATTGTTATCAAACCATCGATTGCCACCAAACTACCGAATGTCACCAAACCACCGAATGTCACAATACCAGCGGCTATCACAAAACCAGCGGGTGTCACAAAACTACTGATTGTCATTAAGCCATCGGTTGTCACCAAACCGCGTATTGTAATCAAGTCACCGATTGTTACCCAACCGCTTGTAGTCGCAAAACCACTGGCTGTTAACAAATCATTGATTGTCAGCAAACCATTGATTGCCATCAACCAATTTATTGTAGTCACCAAACCACTGGCTGTAACCAAACCATTGATTGTCTGCAAACTATTGATTGTCACCAAATCACTGATTGTCTGCTAACCATTGATTGTCACTAAACACTTGCTCCTCTCGTTATCACCAAATCCTGGTTGTCACCAAACCACTTACCCTGTGTTCAAAGGCGATGGCCAACCATCCAACATTTGCAACAACTCCTGTCGCTAGTTCCTTGCAGTCATTCACAGCCAATGTTCCAAAAGCGTTGGCGGAGTCAGACATCTGAGAAAATACCATTATCATCATCAAACTATTTCTTTTTTTAAAGTAACCTTTATAAGCAATATCATCATCAAGAGTAGTCGTAGTAGGAGTAGTAGTAGCAGTAGGAGTAGTAGTAGTAGAAGTAGTAGTAGTAGTAGAAATAATAGTGGCAGTAGTAGTAGTAGCAGCAGCAGTAGTTGTAGTATCGATGTAGAAGGTACACATGTACTCTGATAAGCATGGCAATGGCCGACGGTGCATTGAATTCACATGCGTATTAGCGGTGTATGGTATTGACTAAGGGTAACTTCTTCCAGATACGGAAAAGAACTGTCCCCTTTTCAAATGAAGAGCCAATGTTAATGGTCAGATCATATAGAGAGCATCAAACTCGGTGGAGGGATGTCATAAACAAAACGGAGGAAAACATGGATCATCTGCTGGAACTCGCAAAGGCGCTATATAAAACAGTCCCGGAAAAGGAAATACAAAAGAGTTATTTCTTACTAACTTTTAACTTGTGTGAAATGCACATGTTTGTAAAAGTGTCATAAATCCTTAGGGGAACTCGCAGTGTCAAGCGGTTACGAGTAAAAGTCTGTTGATAGTAAATAAATATCAGACAGAATTGGCTTATCATGCTTTCTTCAATACCCGTTAATCAAGAGAAACATTTAGGTGTAACTAAATATATATTTCGTATGGTCTTATACGCCCAACGGCTACAGGCTTGCAGTAATATTGAGAAAGTTCCCCATTCTCAATGAACTGGTATAGGATTCGGCATTGGTATAGGTGATATATCTAAAATAGTTACTTGGCATCTCAGTAGTTTTACAAAATATAATCTTTGCGTATCGAAATATAACTCCTTTTTAAATTTCTAACCAGAGGTTATATATTTTAGAACTAGGCATCGCATATGTTTCCAAATTGCTTGCAAATGTTACCATGGACATGGCCGCACTTTTAAGAGTAAATCAATTATCAATGTCCTTCAAATAGTGTGTTATGGCAATACCTACCGCATCAAGCACTTCTAACTCGACACCATTGTTACAAACACACGCATATTCGGCTCTAACCACAGCAACAGCTGCTAGCACGATCGCCCACTTCAACTCCATCTTGGCTTGAAAGTCTGTCACCGTATTCCTCAGTGGTAAACAACCCACGTTGTGATACACGTACACATGTACATATAACACTCCGCGTGACAAAATAGTACGACACCTGTCGCTTTCGGTTCGAAGGTTTATCGCGCTATCAAATATCACAGACTAGTATTTGGAACTATGTCACAAGGTACACTAATTTCATGTTGTTTAAATTTTTTGTTCGGTCAATATCTACAATAATGATTTGCATGGTCACCGATTTATTCATCTCTTAGTACAGATGAACATTTAACCAATTCCTTCATATTGACGCTTTTTGACGCCTCGACAAAAGTCACTTTGGTTAAACCATTGCGATAAATAGAGCATTTGCCCCACAGGAGCAAATGCTCTGTTCATCAAAATGGTTTCAAAACTATATAATTCTAAAAATGATCATTTTCTCTAGTATAGATCCTTTTCGATAGATTTATTCAAAGAGGCTTGGTCTAAAATAGTCTATAGGGTAATGGGTTAAACGAAAGGTACACCAATTTAGCTTGTTAAATATGGATGACAGAACAGCATCCCCTGCTAAAATTTAGCCAAGTATCGTTACTTATCCTACGGGGTCATTAGTTGTGATGGCATTAGTTATGGAAATTGAATAATGCTAGAGGCTAGGGCATGAGTAGTGTTGCACTTTTAATTACTTCTCGTGAACAGGCAAAACTGAATCGAATGTATCCAAGAACCATGTAGCCATTGTGTTTAACCCATTACCTCATAGGCTATTTTTAGATACAACGTCTATGAATAAATATACCGAAAAGGAGCATTGACTGGAGAAAAGTAAATTTTTTTTAGAATTTTGTAGTTTGAAACCATTGTGATAAATAGAGCATTTGCTCCTATAGGAGTAAATGCTCTATTTATCACAATGGTTTCACAAAGTGAGTTTTACGGAGTCGTCAAAAGTCGTCAATATAAGGGAAAGGGTTATGGCAATATGCGCTGTATTATGCGACGTTGGTATGTTGGTATTTTGTACATCACTACTTATGCAATACCTACATGCGACGTGCTGTAACAGTGACGTAATATACACCGTCATTATATAGCGTGTGACACCACCCCTTCAGTATGTATAGTAGAGCGCCTCCTGGCGGGATAAAACCCGTGTTTCCTTGTTTATGCTTGGTTTACAACTAGGTAAGAATGGAAAGGAAAATTAGAGCCATTACAGCACGAAGTAAATTTACTTCGTGATTACAGAGAGCAATTAATATTCCTTCAACACCGACCCTCCAGTTTTATGACGTGTAATGAAACTTGCAGAAAAGACAAGAAATAGTACGCTCCTCACAAGGACATTGCAAATTCCAAGATGGTTACTGGTCAGCCATCTTGAATCCATCTTGAAACCAATTGTGAAACAACGTCACACACTGTTACTATCGGAAGCTTCGTATTTAGATGAAAATAGTATTGCATACCTTATGTTTTACTTCTGTAACTGAGATGAATAAAAAGATATGTTTTGTTCTGTCCTGTTTGTGAATTGTAAGTTACATGCAACTAACGCTAGTGAACTAGTTTACCAAACAAGGTAAATTAAAATTCCAAGGTGGTCAACAGTCAGACATTTTGAATCTAACCAAGAAAACCAAACCAAGATATTTTGCATGTACAGTAAAACCTCTCTATAACGGCCACTAAATTACATCAAGAATTTTGTGTTAAAGGCAGGTTGCTGCTTAAAGCAAGGTGAAAGTAAACAGAACGCTCCCATAGAAGCGTTCTGTTTTACTTTCACCTTGCTTTAAGCGGCCACCTGCCCTATATACCAAATAATTAACACAAATCAGTGGCCGTTATAGAGAGGTTTTACTGTACAGTTACTGACGAGGTAAGATAATGATGGACCAAAGGGTTATCTTGCTATTGACAGAATCTGGTAATAGTTTGTCAAAGGAGTCTTATGTCCTGAAAGGACAACACCAACTCATGACAGAATGAATATTATCGCTGGTTATCGAACACGGCCGATATATTGTTTATCGAGCACTGCCGAGATAATGTGTCTGTGTACTGACAAAGTGTGGTTACGATTAATTAAGGTAGTTCGCGCTGTTGCTCGGCAAAAATCGAAGTTTATCCAATTATTATCATATTTGGTCCAGGTATACAGAAAGTTACAGCCGACACGACTGTGACGTTTATTTTAAATTTGACGTCGGTTGCTTAGCAATATATGACGTCAAAAGCGCCCTCTGGTGTCATCTAAGCAATTCACATGTGTTTGAGTATTTCATTATTTATTTATAACTGCCGTTGTGTATTTCAATGATTCGAAAACTGTTTTGAAGAAGAAGAATAGTTCTTCAACATGATATGAGATATATGTTTTACAAGCGTAACACTTTTGTTAAGTCGGGAGTTGAAAGTTGGGAAACCCATTTTACCGCATTCTGAAATTTTTTTCGCAATTTTCGTGAAATTCCAAAAATACTAGACGGTGACAGTTTATAAAAAAATATATGTCATACTCTGTTCATTTCTTAACAGGATAAAGTAAAAAAATCAATACCTATTCGAGTTCATTTTTTCGCTACGAGTGATTTGGCTAGGTTATCTCGTCATCATATTCGACGGCGACGTTGAATATATATATAAAACTTCCAGATCTTGTTTACATTATATATGCTCATTGCTCTTCTTATTACACTATTTATTCATGGAAATATCAGTATGACTTGAAATTTTAGTTTTAATATTCCTGACAACTAATTGTCTTCATCAGAAAAAAAACCTTTTTCTTCTATTAATAACAAATAGAGCGCCGGTATGATACATTAAGAGTTGTTTGGGTTCAGGGCTCTATCCAGTTTCAAAATGCAATTAGCAATAGCCCATGTTTATTCGCAATATCACCATAGCCCTAAGTATTTCGAATTTAATGTTTCTGAGTAGATCTCGTTCGTTTTCACCATCAGTAAATTCGTACCTGCTGTCCCTTAACCCTTTCCTCATTAACATGCTTTATTCAAACAGAGTAGACCGAGATCAGATGGCACACGGTGGAGCCGTTTGACCAGAGTCTGCTCTGTTTATGAAATTATTATAGATCTGACTTTAAAGTTTCGGTCAAAACCAAAACATCCTACGTACATGTGCCATTAACAAATTAGCTAATATATATTCAGGGTGTCCTTATTTCTTACATTAATCTTCAACAGACGAATGGTAACAACGTGTGCCAATTTGTGCAATGAACTCTTAAACAGGACCATCTTATCTCTGCCCCTATCCCGCTATGCACGACACGACTCGCACTTACAAACAGCTTGGATCCGGATGAGACGCCGAGTTTCGGCGTCTCATCTGGATCTAAGCTGTTTGTCACCCCATCAATAGTTTCTCAAAAGACTGATCGCATGAGAAGTAGTCAAAATAGCGCCAAATCCAAATTTGAGCAGATCACTGAGATTAGTATTTTTCTCAGCATGGTAAGGGATGCGACCACAAGAAAAATACCAAGTTTGGAAACCCAACATGCTGAGTGTACTTTATCTTCAGCGCCATGAAGACGGGTCTGTGATATTATATGCAAACAGTTTGGATCCAGATGAGACGCCGAGTCACTCGGCGTCTCATCAGGATCCCAAACTGTTTGACACTATGTTCATATTTTTTATAAAGCATTGATGAAACGCCCGCCTAACGCTTGAAGCAGACGAAAAGGTGTCAAGCAGACGACAATGCTAGCACTGATAGGGTTACTATATCTGAAATTGACACCGACCTTCTATTCGCAAGAGTGTATAATCTCTGTATTAAGGCATTATATCTTATCATGACCCATTCCCTCATACTGACCACTTTTGACGACTCTGCAAAAGTCACTTTGTGAAACCATTGTGACAAATACAGCATTTGCTCCTATAGGAGCAAATGCTCCATTTATCACAATAGTTTCAAATTACAAAATTCTAAAAGTTTCCTTTTCTTTAGTTAATGCTCCTTTTCGGTAGATTTATTCAAAGAGTTTGTATCTAAAAATAGCCTATGAGGTAATGGGTTAACCCTTTACCTGATAGAAACAACTTTTCATGTCTCTGAAAGCAAAGTAGGTATAGGAACTTGTAGGATGGGGTTGATCTGGGTCCGCTGTTTGCTAGATGGAAATACAGTAAAACCTCTCTATAACGACCACTAAATTGTGTTAATTAGTTGGTATTTAGGGCAGGTGGCTGCTTAAAGCAAGGTGAAAGTAAAACAGAACGCTCCTATAGGAGCGTTCTGTTTTTCTTTCATATTGCTTTAAGCAGCCATCTGCCTTTAACACAAAATACTTATTAATATTGTATTTTAGTGGCCGTTATAGAGAGGTTTTACTGTAGATAGACCTGATTGTACAGAGGGTGTTATGACCTACACTTTCTGTCGTCATATGAATGTACCAACTGCATTTATAGTTACCAGCTTATTCGGAAAGCACGCATAATGTAAAATGAACTTTAACTGAAATGAACACAAGACGGAAGAAGCGCGATTTTCGCTTTAAGTCTATTCTCTCATATAAATGTCTTTTCGCGCAATTTGCAAACAGAGTAGACGTAGATCAGCCGTCTGATCGGGATCTGCTCCGTTTGCTGATGCAACTACAGTGCTCCCTCACTACAACGACCCTCCCAATAACGATTCCCTCCTTACAACAACGCATGTCACTGTTTCCGAAACAACAAGGCTCCAGAAACAACCTTTTTCCATCGTATTTTCTTTATGCCTCCATCAAACCCTATGTTGTGACGATTCTAAAGAGTGGTCACAACATAGGGTTGATAGAGGCATAACGGTTTTAGTTCTCGAAATAACCTTATCTGGGGATCTGCAAACAAGCAAATTATGTTTAATTTTCCCTCCCTATAACAACTCCCTCTGAACAACACATACAATCTTCGTATCCCAAAGGGTGTCCTTGTAGAGAGGGAGCACTGTATAATAGACTTGACTCTACGGTTGCTACCAATACTAACAATTCATGTTTTCAGATCTTATTTCACAAATACAGTTGATAGATACTCAAGATATCATTATTTCTTACATAAGTATCCAACACGGTACAGGGAAATGAATTCCGTACATGGCAACTTTGTTAAATGGACCAATTTATTCATTCGGAACGTAAGGAAAACATGGCAATGTTTATAAAGGGGGTGGGGGCAAACATTTAAATTAACAGTGGCCCAAATAAGATGCGTAAATTTAAACATTTTCAAGAATAGCTCCTTCATTTCTCAATCAAACTCTATACTCTGACCACTCGTTAAAATCGTCTCGAAGAGACGATTCTAAAAAGTGCCACAGTATATGGTTTGGTGGGGAAATGACGATTTCAGCATTTGGGTAAGCACATTAATCTGTAGCTCTGAATTAAACCGCAATGGTCAATAATAACTCCTTTATTTCTCCACCAAACTCTATAATGTGACCACTCGTTAAAATCGTCTCGAAGAGACGATTCTAAAGAGTGCTCACAGTATAGGGTTTGGCGGAAAAAATATTACGATTTCAGCATTTGGGTACGCACATTTATCTGTAGCTTTGAATTAAACCTATCCACATTGGTCAATAATAGCTCTTTTTATCTCAACCAAACTCTATACTGTGACCACTCGTTAAATTCGTCGTCTCGAAGAGACGATTCTAAAGAGTGTCACAGTATAGGGTTTGATGGGAAAATGAAGATATCAGTATTTGAGTAGGCACATTTATCTGTAACTCTGAATTAAGCCTATCCACATTGGTCAATAAAACTGTTAGTATAGCGCAATGCAGGATACAGTAATGCAGAAAGCTTCAATTGGAGCATTTTGTGACTAAATGGAGCACACACGAGATCGTTCTGCTATGAGCAACTATCGGCTTTTAGAAACTCCTGCTTGGCCTATATAAACTCTCGCTGCGAGTGGCCAATCTGAGATTACCTATGCGAACAATTTGGTTTCACAGTCTCATTAGAATCCAAACTGTTTGATATTGTGTTTATGTTTTTAAGAAAAGGGATACAGTTGAACTTCGATATCTCGAACTCGGATAGATCGAACTTCGAGATAACTCGCACTAAATGTTCGATCCTTCCAAAACTTACACGACAGAATTGCTTTAAAATGGAAAGTAATGCTGAAAGCTCCTACAGGAGCTCAGGAGCTTTCAGCATTACTTTAGAACTGCATTAAGCTGTTAACAGAATAGAACTCTGTTATATCGACTTAATTTGTATAGTCCCTTTAAGTTTGAGGTATCGAAATTCAACTGTAGATATAATTTTGACTATGACAGACGACAATCTTTGCAGACGACATTACATTGTAGTGGAAGAGGTAGATAGCTTCTTCTGATTATATTATCATCTGACTATGACAATTTTATTCCAACAACATATTTGTGTATGCTTACCTCTTTTATTACAACATATACATGTGTCAATTCAGCCAACAAGTACGGAGGCCGACCCTGAAGAAGTGGCTGAAAAGAAACACAGAATCAATAAGCATAATTAGTAATTTGAACGCTGAATTTTCAAAATCGAATGGTCCATGAATAGTTAACTATGTGTACAGAGTCCATTCAATATGCAAGGCTTAACCCTTTCCTTCATATAAAAACCTTTTCAAGCATTTGCAAACAGAGTAGACAGAGATCAAACGGCTCCTTGAACCCATTCCCTCATTTTGACGACTTTGGTCGACTCTGTAAAAGTCACTTTGTGAAACCATTGTGATAAATAGAGCATTTGCTCCTATAGGAGCAAATGCTCTGTTTATCACAATGGCTTCAAACTATAAAATTCTTAAATTTTCCTGTTCTCTAGTTAATGCTCTTTTTCGGTAGATTTATTCAAAGAGGTTGTATTTAAAAATAGCTCATGAGGTAATGGGTTAATTGTAAATACAGTAATAAACGAAATGATGGTTTACAGTGTTTTAGATACAATTAGTCAGTTATGAAGGACACATCCATAATAAATGAAAACAAAACATGAGCCAGTGCCTTTAACGCCTTATCGAGCAATATGCAAACCGAGCAGACCCTGGTTATACAGCTCCTATAGGGTATACTTTGTTTGCACAGGCGTTAGAAGGCATATAACGTTTAACACATTCTCTCCTAGTGACGTTTTTTTCTGCCTTTGTAAAACACATTTTTGAAACCATTGTGATAAATAGTGCATTTGCTCCATACACAATTCTAAAATTCTCCTTTCCTATACAGTTAATGGTCTTTTTTGGTAGATTTATTCAAAGAGGTTGGGTCAAAAAATAGTCTAGGAGAGAATGAGTTAACATCTCAATTGCTTGTACCTTTGATGTGACAACAGTGTATTGTATATGATAATATAATACGGCCTACCGGTACATGTGTAAGCATTTGAATGCGGGGAATGAGTATATTCACTATATTGTCATTTGCAATCAATGAAGACCAAGATCGGAGTGCAATGTTTGTTATTCAGAATCTCTAAGAACATTTGACGAGGGTCTGCACTGTTTGTCATTCAGAATCTTCTAGAAAGTTTAACCCTTTCCCTGTTGATTATTCATGTAAGAAATAATGACATCATGAATATTTATTAGCCGCGTTTTTATAATGGTATATCTACATACGATTGTTTGGTATCAGTATAAACTGTAGAATCACAGCTACAGTAAAACCTCTCTTAACCGGAATTCTAGTAGATAAGAATTTAGACACTTTTAGGCAGGTGGCTGCTTAATGCAGGGTGAAAGTCATGCAGAAAGCTCCTCTAGGAGCTTTCTGCATGACTTTCACCCTGCATTAAGCAGCCACCTGTCTCCAAGACCGATAATCATACTAAATTTAACGGCCGGTTAAGAGAGGTTTTACTGTATATTGCAAACAAACAGAGCAGAGCTTGATCAGACGGGTCCTTAATTCATTCTCTTCTAGGCTATTTTAGACCCAACCTTTTTTAATTAATCTACCGAAAAGGAGCATTAACTAGAGAAAAGGAAATTTTTAGAATTTTGTAGTTTGAAACCATTGTGATAAATAGGAGCAAATGATCTATTTATCACAATGGTTTCACAATGTGAATTTTATACAGGCACAACAATGCGTCCCTATGGGGTAATGTGTTAATTGTGGAAGGATCAAGCCTATACGTACGGTCTATTCCTGGCTATATTTATAATTAATTGCGGAATACACAAGCCCTATACTTACGGACTATTCTCGCATATATTTATAATTAATTGCGGAATACACAAGCCCTATACTTACGGACTATTCCCGCATATATTTATCATTAATTGCGGAATACACAAGCCCTATACTTACGGACTATTCTCGCATATATTTATAATTAATTGCGGAATACACAAGCCCTATACTTACGGACTATTCCTGCATATATTTATCATTAATTGTGGAATACACAAGCCTATACTTACGGACTATTCCCGCCTATATTTATAATTAATTGCAGAATACACAAGCCTATACTTACGGACTATTCCCGCCTATATTTATAATTAATTGCAGAATACACAAGCCCTATACTTACAGACTATTCCCGCCTATATTTATAATTAATTGCAGAATACACAAGCCCTATACTTACGGACTGTTCCCGCATATGTTTATAATTAATTGCGGAATACACAAGGCTATACTTACGGAATCGACACAGTACCGGGTGCGTCTCCCCAATGTCTGCAATCAGAAATGATGAACCGCACGGTACATCATCCCACTGACCGTGTTGATAGGGGATGAACAGAGTACAATCCTCGCTATAATGACTAAACCCAGCGTCTGAATGCCCGTTTATCCAATTTGTGTACGTCACTGGGTTACCTGGGAAATATAACCTGGGAAATATAACCTGACCCTAACACTTACCAAACTGTGAACAAATATGTCTCGTTAACGATTTCCCAGTTTTAACCATTTACTCAATGAATACACCTTTCTACGCCCTTGCAAACAGGGTAGACACAGATCAGACGGCTCTCGTATATAGTGGCCGTCTGATCAGGGTTCGCTCTGTTTGCTTATGGTATGATATAGATATGAGTCAACAGTGTATGTGATGTGTAAATATTATATCATAGACAATAATCTTAAAATGTTCATGATGTCAATATTTCTTCCTTGGATATGTATCAAATGAAGGCATATAACATGTATTTAAGTTTGAAACACCTCATTAAGATCCGTGCACAGAATCAATCAATGGAACAAGCAACATGTTCTGTCTGACCTGGGTCTACTACATGTATCAGTATAGATCTGATTCTACAGTTTCTGCCATGACCAAAACGCCATGTGTTCATATACCATTATCAAACCCCATCTAGTACAGCAAAACCTCTCTATAACGGCCACTAAATTACATCAAGTATTTTTTGTTAAAAGCAGGTGGCTGCTTAAAGCAAGGTGAAAGTAAAACAGAACGCTCCTATAGAAGCGTTCTGTTTTACTTTCACCTTGCTTTAAGCAGCCACCTGCACAAAATACCAACTAATCAACATAATTTAGTGACCGTTATAGAGAAGTTTTATTGTAAATATTAATGATGTCAGTAGGTCGTATATGAATATTCATCAGATAAAGTTTTAAAGGTATTGGACATATATCTCTAAGCACCCACTTACCAGATGTCCACACAAAATGTTTCTCGTTGGCCACATCATTCAGCCCAATCCATACAGCATGATGCGGTGAATGTTTCAACATGAACGACTGGACAAAATTCTGTTCGTCCTTGTTGCTGATATGTGCAAGATGACCACTCTGTTGTTTACACAGCGACTCACCGTGTGACCACTTGACATTGTTTCTAGGGAGAAGCTCGTAGCAATTCTGACCATAATGTCCCAGAATGCCGTAGTGCACGGATGCATAGTGCTGGACTGACATGGGACACAAATGCGTGTTGCCTGTGAATTAATCAGCAATAAATACGTCTTAGCATCTTACCTCGTGAATATTCACGTTAGAGACAATGAAAATCGTGGATATTAATTAGACTATTATTTGTAAGGGGGTACGAACACGGGACAATGTTGCCAGGCAGAATATTTAGAATCAGTTTTGTACTATTCCATAATCAAAAAGCAGACCCTACTAAGACGGTTCCTGTCCTGTTTGCAAAGCCATAAAAAGGCGTATTTATGGAGCCTCTGAAACATACACATTCAGACGCAAGATGCCAAATAAGCGAAGAAATCTAGCTGAACGATTTTAACTCTACCTGTTCAATATTCCTATCAGAAATAATGACATCAGGGATATTTATTAGATAATGTTTTATAATATAACACTTTCAATGGGATTTTGTTATGCATTGACAAAAACTGTAGAATCAGATCTATACGATGCTATAAGCAAACGGAACAGGCCCTGATCAGATGGCTCCTTCAGGAGCCGTCTGATCTGGGTCTACTCTGTTTGCAAAGGCGTGAAAAGGGCTTATGGGTGACTAGGCGATGCAAAGAAGTCTGTGTTAAGCCGATATAGGTTAACACGCGATACGATGTACTCTAGCTATATAAAACATTTTAAAGAACAACCAATATGTGTGACTAGGCAATACGTAGACGTCTGGCTTTTAAAAACGTTTTAATTGACACCGATATGGGTAACTAGACGATGTTAAGAAGTCTGGCTAAACCATTCTAAAGGAGAGTCAATAACTCAATATGGGTGACTAGGCAATACGTAGAAGTCTGGCTTAAACAATTTAATGGCCAGTCGATATGGCAGACTAGGCGATACAAAGAAGTCTGTTTTAAGTCGATATGAGTGAGTAGGCATTTTAAAGGACAGCCAATATGGGTGACTAGGCAGTATGTAGAAGTCGGTCTGAAACATTTCTATGGACAGCCGATATGGGTGACTAAGCGATACGTAGATGCCTGGCTATAACATTCAAATCGACAGTCGATATGGGTGATTATGCAGAAGTCTATTCTGGTTAAAACATTTTAATGGACAGTTAATATGGGTGACTAGGCGATACGTACTGTACATGTAGATGTCTGGCTAAAACATTAAATGGACAATCGATGTGGGCGACTAGGCGATACAAAGCAGTCTGGCTTAAATGTTTTTATATTGGTAACTACTCGATACTGATAAATGATGTGGGGAAAAAAGGAATAAGACGTACCGTCTACGTGTGAATTGACTGTTCCTGTGGAAATTGTTGTCGGGTGTATTCCTGTAAATAGTGGTACATAAAATTTATGTGACGTTTTTTTCTAAAACACACGCTTAACTTTTGATTTCAGTGCCATGATACCATATGCAAACAGTTTGGATCTAGATATAACTCGGCGTCTCATCAGGATCCAAACAGTTTGACACTCTGATTATTTTTTAAAAAAGAAACTGAATAAGCGCCCGGTCTAAAACTGGAAGCAGACGAAAATGTATCTAACAGACGACAATCCTGGAGTTGAAAGGCAGGTCTAACTCTAGTTAGCTACAGCTTCATGTAGCACGAATGTTATACGAAAACAATCCATTCCCATTCCCGCATATTGATGCCTTTTGATGGCTCTTCAAAAGTCACTTTCCGAATCTATTGTGATAAATAGAGAATTTGCTCCATTGGAGCATATGCTCTATTTATCGCAATAGTTTCAAAACTACGCTATTCAATTTTTTTCCTTTCTCTGGTTAATGGTCATTTTTGGTAGACTTAGGTTATCCATTCTGCGGCAAGGTTTACATTTGCAAACAGCTAGGATCCAAACGAGACTTCGAGTAGCTTAGAGTCTCATCAGGATCCAATCTGACAATCGACCAATAATGTCTCAAAAGCACACGACCAAACACGCACACACAAAAAACACACACACGCGAGCGCGCACAATACAAGCAGGTACACAGACAAACAGACGGACAAAAATTCAGTTAGACAAATAGACAGGCAGATAGTCACATAGGTAGACAAATGAACAGACAAATAGACACATCGGTAGACAAACAGAAAAGACATACAGACAGGTGAATAAATAAAAAGACAGCTAGACAAACAGAAAAAAACATACAAACAAACAAACCGACAGACAAATATAGACATGGAAAGGTAAACAGACAGACACGCATACATATAGGTTCACGTCCATATAACTAGAAAGAAAGACTCACCATACTGACACACATACGGGTACCTAGTGAGAGACAGGAAACCCTGGCCACAGTCATCATCGTCCCAGTAGCCATTGTTGTGTGGGTCTAGAAAGACACAGTCTTCCGTATAATGTAGAAACTGTGACCTTCCAGGCAACCATTTGGTAAAGTTCACAGCATCTCCTGAAATGTAATATTATATTATTAACCCTTTCGGCGCCAAATTTCTAATAGTCGTCTGCAATCCAATTTTTGTTATGTCATTCTGTACAATAAGGAAATGAGATAAATAAATGCAAGTATGAAAGGAATAAAGCACATATATAGAACTACAGAATGAGACAAAAAGTGAAGTCCCTGATCAGACGCCGCCTTGAAAAGGCGGCGTCTGATCTGGGACTGCACTATTTGTCGTGGTGCATTTATGCGACATCGGCGGTGAAAGGGTTAACCATTCGGCTGCTAAGTGCGATCTGATTGAGATTTACAAACAGCTTGGATCCAGATGACACGCCGAAATTTCCTTCCATTACACGCATGCACATGTCAAGGTCTTAGAAAGTTTCAAACAAATCCTTCTAGAAGTGTTGTACGATTAGCGCACATAAGAATGTGTCTACAGAACGATGGACGGGCGGATTGTAAGATAGAGACACAGACGAGACAAACTTATTCCAATATACACCCCCTTTACAACTCGTTGGACTTGGGGGGGGGGGGGTTACAACAAAACAGTTATGATTCTACATTTTCTGATATTGCCAAACATTGTTCCATATTTAAAGATCATCTAATGAACGATATTTTTTATTGACAAATTTCACAATTTTCAAATTCCAAATCAAAGTTATTGTTTCATCTATAGATCTACATAATTTGTCTTTGTAGAATTTGGCCCCATTCCACATTACCTGACACCCACTCGAAGTGGCCTTCTTGGTTAAGATCGTGTAGACCAATCCATACAGCGTGGTTATAATGGGTAGAAAGGAAACTGTAAATAAACTGTTGTTCTCCTGGGTTATTAATGTGTGCCAAGTGACCTCCTTTCCTCTTACAGTCCCCTTCAGCGTGCTGCCAGGAGTGAAAGTGGGGAACTATTTCGTAACAACTATTATCGTACTGCGCAAGAATACCACTTTCACTTGCAATATGAGACTGCAGAGCTGCTGGACATAATGCTGTTCTACCTGAAACGGACAAACAAAGATGCAAGAAAATAGCTCGTGATACTTAACCGTTTACACCATGAATACGCCTTTTAATATATTTGCAAACAGAGTAGACCAAGATCAGACGGTTCCTGTAGAAGTCGTCTCAACAGGGTATGATCTGGTTGCTTACGGTATCATAGATCTGATTGTATACTTTCTGCAATGGTTGATCATTTATGTATTCATATGTTATTATAACAAATATTCGTGATGTCATTGCATATTACGTGAATATCCATGAAGTAAATAGTTAGTCAGTATTTGTCGTATCTAGAATTTAAGTTTATAACTTCTTTCCATTTCGAAAAAAATGACATGGTATTATAACGTTACTTCACAGCACTGTGTCTAAGTTTATAACCCAGTAGCCATTTGCTTTACGTTCAAATTAGGCTATAGTTGGTGTCATCAAAAATTCAATAATTTACATTCCTGCTCTCGTCATCGTATCGTCTTCCTTCCCTGTAGGTGACTCAGGCCTATTGATGATATATACAATGTCTACATCCATACGTCAGTCATTTGTCAATCATCGTTTGCTTTACATTCACTGCTGGTTTCATCCAAAACTCAGTAATTTACTACATTCCTAATCTCATCAATGTATTATCTTCCTTCCCTATAGGTGACTTTAAAAGAGTATTGAAGGTACATATTCACAATAAACCCCTATTAACTAAAACTATAAGCCACAGGCTAAAGAATACCTCCCCCCCCCCCCCCCCCCCCACTCACACACACAAACAAACACGCGCGCCTGGCTGCTTGTCAGAACACATATCATCAATCGGAACATATGTACATACAGAAACATGAAGAGATTTGAAAACAATACATGCCCAACCAAATTTATGTAACAAAAATGACAAGATGTTCAGCAATTCAGAGAAATAAAACCCTTTCATGAGGTTTTATCCACACAACATATTTTTCTCATATTCTACAATGTAAGTACATGTGTAATAAGTTATGGGAGCATTGAAACCAATGCCATAGTCCCTAACCAGTTGAACTCTGTCACATTTTAATGAAAAGCACTTATGTGATGCACATTCATACAAGAACCTGTATGTCATACCTATTGATTCAAATATATCACTTCTAACATGTAATATCCAATCTAAGATCAATCACAAACATAAATAAAGCAACTTTTACCAAATATTCTCAAGTCCGAAAAGGGAGATTATAAGTATGTTCAAATTCATATAAGTGCTATGGCTGGTGCCAGACAATGTCATCTAATAAGTTCAAACAGCTTTGTTTATTTTTGTGAAGTGTTAACTCCAATGTTATGAACCTTTTCAGAAAAAAAACATTAAGTTCAAGGACCATAACTCTGACAAAAATTATTCAACCAGACCGATATTCGAACTAAACTCATCTAGATTTAGCTTTTTGTTAAATATAAAGTTAATATCTCCAATCAATTCCAAAGAAAGACCGGAATATTGAAAAATTGACAAAATTTAAAGTTCAAGGGCCATAACTCTGACAAAAATTATTCAACCAAACTGAGATTAGATATTAAGCCGTAAGTCATCTAGATTTAGCTTTATGCAAAATATAAAGTTAATATCTCCAACCACTTCCAAAATTTGAAGAAACAATTTAAGTTCAAGGGCCATCTCTGGGAACAATTATTCAACTGGACAGAGATTGGAACATATGCTGTAACTTAACTAAATTAAGCTGTGTACTAAATATAGAGTTGATATCTCCAGTCAATTCCATAAAAAGTCCAGAAAATCGGAAAACATTGTTACGAGACTAAAATGGGGAGATCACTCCTGAAGTAGTGGTCCGATCATTATGGAAATATGCGGTACACAGGTTGATATGGTCATATGGCTATACATGAACTTTCAGCACAATTGCAGCAAAACTGTAGAAGAAGAAAGCCGGACAAAAGTGTGTCCACGGACGTACAGACGGACGGACAGACAGACGGACAACCTGATTCCAGGTTACCCCCAAACTTATTTGTGGGGGTATAATAAATCTAATATAATAATATGTTTTCCCGTCTAATGTAATCACTGATAGTGTTTTCTATTTTTAGAATAATTTATAACCTGACACAATGCTGTGGTGGGTTGATGGTATAGCGGTTGACGGTTTTGTTGTGGACTGTGTGGTTGTTGATGATGTTGTAGTAGACTGCCTGGTTGTTGACGGTTTTGTTATGGACTGCCTGGTTGTTGACGGTGTTGTAGTAGCCTGCATGGTTGTTGACGATGTTGTAGTAGACTGCCTGGTTGTTGACGGTGTTGTAGTAGTGGATATGATAATCGCATCTGTCGTAGTTAATGGTTTAGGCGTTGGTGTAGTCACTGTTGCAGGAAATCATATATACATTTGTATGGATAGAACGAGCATACTATACATATCATCCATTATTAGATCTAATTCTGGGTATTCAAGGTAAGTAAAACCTCTCTATAACGGCCACTAAACTATATCAAATATCTTGTGTTAAATGCAGGTGACTGCTTAAAGCAAGGTGAAAGTAAAACAAAACGACCCTTTCACCTTGCTTTAACCAGCCGCCTGTCCTAAATACCAACTAATTAACACAATCTAATGGCCGTAGTATAGGGGTTGTGCTGTAGCATAATGCAGAGGAAAATGATGAACAGTTCACAGCTTTCTGCATTGCTTTCGTTCTGAATTAAACAACCGTCATCTTTTAAAAATACGTATATTTACTTTTAAGGTGGTAATTTTAGGCGGTATTTACTGTAATTAAATGTGAGTATAATATACGAACAAAAGCAATGCCAACGTCTATTCGATTGGAGCCATTGTGACGCGTGAACAAATGTGTAAAAGTACAAGAATGAGTCATGCATAAAAAAACCACATACAGAACAAACAGCCGCCCGAACAGCAACACAATGAAACAGCAACATCAAGAGACGCACAAAGACAAAACAAACATACAATAGGCGGACGTGGAAGTACCGCCTTGGAACGGTCAGAGTGACAAAAGTCACAGGGGGTTAATCCGGTTTACGGGCGCCAAACCTCACATTTATTCCATCCCTACCCTAAGTTTCATAGGATTTACATGTATAAAAAAGAAGTTTTTGAACGTCAACGACGATGATAACGCGGACGTGAGAGTTGGAATAATTACTCGTATTTTTACTTCGAAAAGCAGATGAGCCATAACTGTCAGAAACATCAACAAACCTTTATCAGAGTCTAACGGTGATCCTTGACATTCCACATTCTCAATCCGCGAATCTGGATCTCCGCTGTACACGTAACCAACCTACAGTCAGGTGTTAGATATTAACCATTGTCTGGTGATTATTCATGGAAGAAAATTGACCTAATGGATATGTATTAGCTGAGTTGTATATAATAGCATATGAACTCAGCTGTTTTTGGCTAAGGCAGAAACTGTAGAATCGAAGAAATAACTTTGAAATTCATATATTTCTTAGAGTAGCGTGCTGAGATTTAAATTTCAACTTGATGATCTAAGTCAAATGTTTCTTCTTAACCCTTTAACTCCAGACATATAAACGCTTTACACGCGTTTACAAGCGGATTATAGACCCAGCTCAGGCGGTTGCTATTGGAGCTGTCTGAGAAAGATTTTGAGAAAATATTTACAGAATGTCCAACAGATTGGATCCTGATGGGAAGCCGATTTACTTGGCATCTAATCTGGACGCATGCTATTTGCAAATGCTAGTCAGATCCCCGAATGGCGGAGAGTAACACTAATCAGGGAAAGGTATTGTCCATGGATGCATTTTTACTAAAATTCCTGTCCTTTTCAAAGAATGACAGAGCTACAGATAAACAGAGCTACAGATAAACAGAGCTACAGATAAAGGTACTCACCCAAATACCAAAATCATCATTTCTCTATCAAACCGCATACTGTGACAACTCTTAACCCTTCGCTTGCTATTTACGTCAATATACCTACCTGTAAATAGTGAAGACCCAGATGAGACAGCTCCTGCAGGAGCTGTCTCATCAGGGTCTGCACTATTTACAAGTTGATTGTGCGACCAGCGCACTCAACAGCAGTGATTGCACAGCGAAATGCGTGTACACAGTGAAGATATATGTAACAGGACATGGGTAAAGAAGGAGAAATGTATTTTAAAATTCAGCAAGCGAATGGTTAAGAATCGTCCCGAAGAGACGATTCTAAAGAGTGGTCACAGTATAGGGGGTTTGATGGAGAAAAAAAGCATTGCCACCTTTGATCTGGACCTCTGGATAAAGATGCGACTTCAGGCACTAACTGCTTCTGGTAATTTCTTCACCAAACGCTATGTTTTGAGTGGTCACAACATAAGGTTTGGTGGGAAAATAAAGGAGTTGTTCTAGAACATGTTTTAGTTTACGCATCTTATCTGGACTTCTGGAATGGTGGTGTTATTCAAGTGAGACCACGTAAGACTGACTAGTCATTGTCAGAACGCAAAATATTCGAGAAATATATATAGTTGGATATTGAAAGGTGTATATATTAAACGATTGTCCTTTAACTAGCTGGACATTTGTGTTGTTCCTTACATTGTAACTGGCCGCAAAATACTGTTTCTAGTCAACTCTTTGCCTAAAAAAGCCGCAATATTTAGCACAATTGCAAACAAGATATCAAGATCAGACGGTTTCTGAGTCTGCTCTGTTCGCCTATGGTATTTTATAAGATTAATGCAAGAGATAAAATGTATATAGCTTGGACATTGAAAGGTAGGTATTTAAAACAATTGTCCTTTAAAACAGTCCCTGCATGTGACGCATGTTGGTGCCTCTGTAAAAGTCACATTTTTAAAAGTTTCTGCCATTCCAGAGATAAAAACTGTTTTCTTATATAACAGCTAATATATAATACAAAATATGTCGTTACTTGAGAAAAGGGATTAACAAAAGCTGAGGGAAGTAAACTCTGGCCAGACTTTCGACGGTCAGTCTATTCTACAATTTTTTTTATACCTTATTCTCAAAGGCCACAGCAGTCCAACCAGGGTTAACCGTCGTATTCAAAAGCTTCTCCTTGCAGTCAAACTCATACAAGGACCCAAGGTTTTGGGACGAATTGGACATCTGAAAAATAGAGTTATCTTTAAAGGTATTAAATATTCCAACACGACAGTCTTTATCACTGGCACTTGATCGAAACAGACTATAGTTGTGTAATATAATATTTATATGATATAGTGTATTAATGTGCTAGTTGCTATAAATAGACTACAGTAAAACCTCTCTATAACGGTCATTAAATTACATCAAGTATTTTGTGTTAAAGGCAGGTGGTTTCTTAAAGCAAGGTGAAAGTAAAACAGAACGCTCCTATACGAGCGTTCTGTTTTACTTTCACTTTGCTTTAAGCAGCCACCTACACTAATATACCTACTAAATAACAAATTATGTGGTTTTACTGTATACAGAGCTGCGTCTAGTTTCTGTCCTGACTAAAAAGATCATTATTTGCTATTTTGTACCCTAGGTTGCTCATGACCAGATACAATGACTGTTGCTTGATGTTTGGGTTGGTTAACTGGTCACTATGAGCTAACTGAACGCCCCCGAGAGAGAAGGGGCGTACAGAGAAACCCGGGCGCGATGGTCTACTCTTATCATCGACCGAGTTTCTTTGGTTCTTTTAGATGCCCAGTGTATAGCACTAATTCATCAGACCTTGGTTTATAGTCTCGTCCGAAGGACTTTGTTATAGCGGGGGATCGAACCCCAGGACCCCTGGTATTGTAGTCTAGAGCGTGAGCCACACGACCACGTCAGCCGGTAGTGACTGTTGTATATTGGTTGCGAACACAGTAGAACCTTAAGCGACCGTCAAAAAGAGGTCTGATTATGAGCCTGTAATGTAGATGGAAGCTTAATGCAGGTCAGAAGTAATGCAGAAAAAACTCTCATAGGAGCTTTATTTGTTATTTTGCCCTGTATTAAACAACCACCTGTTGTTTTAGATTTCCTTGTTCAATAAAATAAAGATAAGGTCGCTTAAGATAGAGTTAGATGCATACTGACTGGTCCTAAGGGATAAGAAATTTTATTTATATCAGAGGTCCAGATAAGATGCGTAAATTTAAACATGTTCAATAATAGTTCCTTTATTTCTCCACCAAACCCTATACTGTGACCACTCTTTAGAATCGTCTCGAAGAGACGATTCTAAAGAGTGGTCACAGTATAGGGTTTGGTGGAGAAATGACGATTTTTAGTATTTCGGTACGCATCGTTATCTGTAGCTTTGTTATATAACAGTAAAGTCGTTTGTACTAATTTATTTCCCATCTATATAATTCTACAAACTGATCGACACTCGAATGCTATCTGTTACATATAAGCCTATTTTTGAAATAGGTTACACTGGTAGTCATAAAAAATTCGACTTTCACAACGCATAAATATAACAGCAATACTATTAGCAAATACAGAAACACCATCTCGAAAGCGACTCGTCAAAAGGGGTTTAATTCTGGGTCTCCAACGCAGTTGATTGCATAACCATTTCCTTCCTATACACGTGATTTCACACATCTGCAAACAGAGAAGATCCAAATCAAACGGCTCCTTTAGAAACCGTCTGACCAGGGTCTGCTCGTTTTGCTAATGGAATTTGAAGGATCTGTTTCTTTACTTTCTAAAATGGCTACAATGTCCCATCTTCCCTGTACCATTATAACTATTTTCAATGAATATTCAGTAGGTATTGAAATTTAGATTAAACGTAGAACATGGAAAGGGTAAATGCGTGTCATACCAAATATGAGTGCTACATGTACAATAGCAATACACATGTGCGATGATGCACAATGTTACCCGTTGTAATTGTCACTTTCTAGACATTCACACGTGACCAAGATTAAACCAATCATATCACAGTATTATAGATACAATATAATAATGTATTGTTGGTTCGTATATCGGAAGTCGACAACGTATTCACAATGATACAGTAAAACCTCTCTATAACGGCCACTAAATTGTGGTAATTAGTTGGTATTTAGGGCAGGTGGCTGCTTAAAGCAAGGTTTTTCTTTCATCTTGCTTTAAGCAGCCACCTGCCTTTAACACAAAATACTTGATGTAATTTAGTGGTCGTTATAGAGAGGTTTACTGTACGTCTTTTGGCGCCAAATTATTTTCGTCTGCAACTAATGTCGTCTTCAGTAGACTTAACACAGATTGGACTTCCTTTCAATTTCTTTTCCAAAACGTAAAAAATGTATCAAACCGCGTTGATCCTAATAAGACGCCGCGTTACTCGGCATCTGATCTGGATCCAGACTATTTGCAAATCTAATCACAGATTCACTCATTGTAACAAGTCATTCGGTTCGCTTTCCGGCAGCCTCGGTGGTGATACACATGTACAGTAGTTACAGTTTCTCCTACCTTCTCGTAAACGAATTTTTCCACATTGTAGTTGCACAAACAATGGTAGTTTGCACGTGCCACAGAGGCACAATACACAACAAATATCCAAAAAGGCTTCATCTAGCGTCCCGAACAAGTCTTGTTGTTTTATAATATCCACGGTTTGACTGTTTCTATTAACCCTTTCACCGCCAATGTCGAAAAAATGCACCACGACAAATAGTGCAGTCCCAGATCAGACGCTGCCGTTCCAAGGCGGCGTCTGATCAGGGACTTCACTTTTTGTCTCAAACTCTATTTCTATTGCTGTGCTTTATTCCTTTCAAATTTGCAGTTATCCTATTTCCTTATTTTACCGAATGATTTAACAAAACTGGATTGCAGACGACAATTAGAAATTAAGCGCCGAAAGGGTTACATGTAACCCTTGCAGCCCCGATTTATCAAAGTTGAATTGTCCATCTGTCCATCAGTAGTTAACTCGAGAGTACACTAAGTATGAAAGACTTAAAATTGCAAGAGGATTTTGAATAACACACAGTCCAGACCCTGATCAGAGGGCTCCTCTAGGAGCCATCTGATCTGGGACTACACTGTTTACAAATGTAAGTGCATGTGCGTTCCAGATTGAAAGGGATGTAGCAATTGACCTGCAGAGTGATAACCTATTTAAAACTATCCTTTTTCCAGATTAGGCACCGGGTAACTCGACGTCTCATCACGGTCAAAACTGGTTCACACTCTGGTGTCGATCTTGACGTGAAAAGGAAAGGAAGTCTGTTTCGAAATCTGAATCAGATGACTATTTCTATTAGCGAAAAAAATACTTAGCAAGCTAATAGTAATGCCACAGATAACCTGTCTTTATCATTACAAATATGGGACATGCGTCCTGGTAACCCTGCATACTTCTGCAGGCAACAAAAACGTTACACAATGCTTATCGTTTGTTTGTGTTTATTAACGTCCACTTCTGTCAAATATGGGCTAACTGAACGCCCCTGAGAGAGGGGGAAGCGGGTACAGAGAAACCCGGGCGCGATGCCCTACGCTTATTATCGATAGTTTTTCTGATTCTTTTAGATGCCCAGTATAAAGCACTGCGTTACATCGGACCTCGGTTTATAAAGTATCATAAAAAAAAACTTGGTCAGACGGGAGATCGAACTCAGGACCCATAGTATTGTAGTCGAGCGTGT
Source organism: Azorinus chamasolen (assembly GCA_963576725.1). Taxonomy (NCBI): domain Eukaryota; kingdom Metazoa; phylum Mollusca; class Bivalvia; order Cardiida; family Solecurtidae; genus Azorinus; species Azorinus chamasolen. Next base: position 4,123,922 of record OY755249.1, read on the forward strand.
TAACAACTCGACCACGTCCGGCAGTTAACGCTGAACGTCATCACGAAAAATGAAGTTGCAACAGGTGCAAACTGTGTATGGTCTAATCACTCTAAGCACTTAGGTAAATAGCACAGACCCTCATTAACCCTTTCCCTCATATAAACGTGTTTTCACGCATTTGCAAACAGAGTAGACCCAGATCAGACGGCTCCTGGGGGGAGCCGTCTGATCAGGGTCTGCTCTGTTTGCTAATAAAATTTGATATATCTGTTTCTTTACTTTCTAAAATGTCTACAATGTTTCACCTTCCATATTTCTTTATAAGTATTTTGTTAATGAATATTCAGTAGGTATTGAAATTTGGCCTAAATACAGAACAGGGAAAGGGTTAAACAGCTCCTGAAAGAAAGGCTTATCAGGGTCTACAATATTTGCGCGGGAAAATGCCTGTTTGAAGAAACCTTGCTTTCAGAAATTAACCCTTCTCTTGCTGAATTTTAAAATACATTTCTCCTTCTTTACCCATGTCCTGTGGTATAATTACATATATCTTCACTGTCTACAAGTATTTCTCTGTGCAATCACTGCTGTGGAGTGCACTGGTTGCACAATAAATTTGTAAATAGTGCAGACCCTGATGAGACAGCTCCTGCAAGAGCTGTCTCATCTGGGTCTTCACTATTTACAAGTAGGTACATGTATATTGACGTGAACAACAAGCGAAGGGCTAATAGTCTGTACCGCAAAGTTGAAATGCCGAGCAATACCTCTATCACTGGATTCAGCGATCAGAATCCCAAAAACACATATGACGATGATACGACGTCATATCATTCCAGGACGGTGTCCCATGCTTTAAATTCCTGTTGTTGTGTTTCAGTTTTCAAATCATGTGACCAAACTTCAGTGCAAATATAGGTGAACTGACCGTACCCGCGCCAGTTAACTTGCCTTGCCCGTGGTTCACGTGCGTTTTGCTTTTCGGTTGCTTGCCACTTCAGAGGTTTGTACCAACACGTGTTTCAATCTCTTAACGAATAGAGGCTGGTATGGAACGCCATTCTACCATGCTAACTGCTAAATACAAAATGCGAAATGCATTTTGCCAATTGTGTAAATTGTTAGGGAATGTTCCAAATGATGGATGTAAATGGCAAATGTGAAGTGCGAAATGCTTATTGCTAATGCATGTTTGTCCTACTGGCATTGAACAGCGCCATTTTTAAAGTGACTGTAAATTTGCTAAATGCATGTTTATTTACATTAAAGCTTATTGCTTATTGCACTACTAAATAAAAAATAGCGTTGTTCAATTTTAGTAGTGCAAACATGCATTTAGCAATAAGCATTTTGCATTTCGCATTTGTCATTTACCTCTATCATTTGGAACATTCCGGTTCTTTCCCTAGCGATTTCCACAATTGGCAAAAAGCATTTCGCATTGTGCATTTAGCATTTAGCATTAAGCAAATAGAATGGCAGAATGGCGTTCTATAGTCTGGTATTGTTCTGGGTTTTTTTACCTGTCAGAATGTGAATATTCCTACGTCACTGAAAGAATATATTTAGCTTCGGTAAACCTGTGTTTCAAACGTTTTTCACGAGATTCATAATAAATATACATGTACTTGAATAAGCCAAGTATGAAAGCTTTTGTTAGCGGAAACAATCGATATCAACCGAAGCTATATATGGCGTGTTCAGCAAGCGTATACTTATTTAAATTTTGACAGGTTAAAAAACAGGACAATAATACAATATGCCTTACGGAAAATATATTTTAAATTATGAGCATTTGAAAACAATGACTAAACTCTTTTGTTCAGTATCTAATCACATATCAGACCGACATTATCCTTGAACAAACTCTATATTCTACACCATCTAGTCACATATCAGACCCATGCTATCCTAGATCATTTTTTATATTCTACACCATCTATAGATCTAGTCACAGATCAGATTTACGCTCCTGTGTTACCCAAGATCAAACTCTGTATTCTACACCATCTATAGTCACATATCAGATCCACGCTCCTGCGTTATCCTAGATCAAACTCTGTATTCTACACCCTCTACCGTCACATATCAGACCACGCTATCCTAGATTAAACTCTATATTCTACATCATCTACAGTCACATATCAGACCGAGCTATCCTAGATTAAACTCTATATTCTACATCATCTATAGTCACATGTCAGACCACGTTATCCTAGATCAAACTCTATATTCTACAACCATCTACAGTCACATATCAGCCCACGCTATCCTAGATTAAACTCTATATTCTACATCATCTATAGTCACATGTCAGACCACGTTATCCTAGATCAAATTCTATATTCTACACCATCTATAGTCACATATCAGACCACGTTATCCTAGATGAATAGGGAATATTACGATACTTTGCATATCTTGGGCACCGGATCACTCGAGTTGTGTGTGTAAAGGCTATAATCCTGCGAGACCGAAGGTTATATTATATACCTGAAATAGTAAAACTAAATTCAAAATGACAGAAATATTCCGAACTATATTACGTACCGCAGTGCTCCCAAGAGCTCCTCAACAGATTGTGTATTAATATATGCATATAAACAGCATAAACACTGACAAAAATAGCGGTTGACTTGACCTCTTCGATTCAACAAAACAATCTTGATTTAATGTGTTTAAGTGAATAATATTAACACCGGAATAATGTCTATGTGAAGGTTTAATCACTATCACAATATGTGACGATCAAAGGTTGGATTCGGCGACAATTTAGGCGAGCAATCAAAACGAGTAGCTTGATCACCGTGGAAGCGTACTTCAGACAACGGATTGGACAAGACATTGAGCTGTGTATTTGAAGGATTTTACAGAATTCGCAGAGGTACGTGTTTGACCGAGCATCTATCTATATCTATCTAGATTAGGGGCTCCGTGGCTGAGTGGTTATGGCCTTCGACTGATAATCGCTTAGCCACTCATCGCTGTGGGTTCGAATCCCCGTTGGCATTTGGATGTTTCATGTGAGGAACCCTTCCGGCTGGCTTGCGGTAGGGGTGATTTTACTTACTTGGATGTTCTTCTGTGCACGAAACAATCTATTTGTTCCGTGCACAAAACAACCTCTGAGGTCTTCCTCCCAGGAACGTGCCGGGTCATAATTCTTGAATACGCACCAATGCTAGGGAAGGCTAGGCGTCTCAATGGAATCGTTCTCAAGCTTTTGATTGGTCAGATTTGAGTTCTCAAGCTTTGGATTGGTCAGATTTGAGCCAGAGGCTCAATTCTGACCAATCAAAAACTTGAGAACGAACTCAGACTCAACTAAAAGTTTTATAAGCAGGGACACAGATCTCATCAGGGTATGTACTGTTTTTCAAGATACAGATTTTTAAAACTATCCCTAAATAGTCACCGTAATGTGATCTTTTTTTTTAATTTGGTATAGTTCATTTGAGCAAAATAGCGTTGCAATGATTCTTTTCTAAAACCTAACAGAATTATAAGAAGGCACTTGTTATGAAAACTCTCAAAAACAGTGGTTATTCTGAGGTGCACAAAAGTGCATACTGTTGCCATTTCCGCTACATTAAAATTAATTTCCTGGGATGCCTTTGCTTACAATATAAAACAAATTCAGCTATTTTTTAATACGTAAAAGTGTGTGTTTTATTATAATTTAAACCATGTTTAATCTTTTTAGGCAAACTATATTTTTCAATTTAGAATTATCATTACTGGAACACATATTAAAATGTAAATAGGCCACACTTTTGCATTTTCAGAAGTAAGGATGATAGAGACTGGTAAGTATAACTCGAATGTGCTGCATGATGTTCTTCATCCCCCACTATCCACTCACCTATTATTTTACTCGTACACTTTTAGATTGAAATCGAGGTATATTCACTATCGCCAGACGGACAAAAGTTTAATTACAACTAATACAACATCAACAGAATACGCTAATTAGACGTGAAAATGATTGAAAGAAACAGAATCAAAACATGTATGCATTAGCATTTTAATCATCTCTGTTCTAACACTAATTTGTAATAGATCCTAATCTGGTGTGTATTCAGACGACTTTTAGTAAGGTCCTGTACATTTCACATAGGACTGAGATATAGAATACATGTATGTGTATCAAGGTGTCACTAGTATTGGTATGATTATATATGAGGGTTTTAACGCGCACATTTTGTGTCAATATTTAGCCTTTGATTAAAGTTTCACCTACTCAAAACTTAGTCAACGTAAGCCAGATTGTTTTTCTACAAACATTTAATCTAAATGTAAATTACTGAAAAGTGCCGAAAGAGTCACACGTTTCATCTCATATTTTCAGAAATGATCCATATGTAGTAACCTATATCAAGCCTTTTAAACCCAATTTGAATCATTTTAACACTTGGCCGTCAGAAGTTAATTGTCTGTGTATCGCTGTAGCGGAACGTTCAAACTGCTGTTCTATGAAATCACAGGGCAGATTTCAGTATAATTATGCAGGAATGTCGCTTATGTGATCTTTTGTTTTAATTTGTTAATTGAAAACCATGGCCAAGACAGGGGCTATTTTTCAAAATATAGAAAACAAACAATAGAGGACTAGATCTGCTATAAGCAATCTAGTAAATTTAACGACCACCTTGTCACATCTGTCATTCATTTAAACTCCAAAGCTTTTGAAAATAACAGAACTTTTAAAGTTTGAGCGTAATCATTTGTGTGAGAATTTCTATGATCTTACCAAAGTGAGGCACCAATTTAATGCCGATTCAACATTTCGACTTGTTCAACCATGTGTACGCACGTGCGTATGTGTGTATGCCCAGGCACGCCCCTGCCTCCACCTGTAATTACATGTAGCTGGACGTCGAGAGAATTATGATGAAATACTTTTAACCCGATAAAAAACAAACCAAACTATCGATATAATCTATCTAACTAATCTATCCATCGATCCATCTATCCATCCGTCCATCTATTCATACATCCATTAAATAAAAGTACCCAAATAAAAGTGTGCATTTTAGAAGCCTAGTGGGATATCTACCGTAAAGTGACAAAATCACTGTAATTTCATATGATAGTGTGCTCAATATTTTCTTGTGCGGAGAGAGAGAGAGAGAGAGAGAGAGAGAGAGACAGACAGACAGACAGACAGACAGACAGACAGACAGAGACAGAGACAGAGACAGAGACAGAGAGACAGAGACAGAGAAAGAGACAGAGACAGAGAGAGAGAAGGGGTGGAGATTATATATATAGAGAGAATGGATGGATGGAACACAGGCTGTGAGGGGTGTTGATAATATAAGTCACTATGTATGCAACTGAACAGTTCTTCAGTTTGACATGATATTGCACACAGCACAATATTGATGTGCTGGTGTTGTAATGCTTTGAATGTTATTTCTTTTCCGGGCACTGATCAAGCGTTGTACATATTGGCCGGATATGTCACTGTAAAAATCTTCAGATGCTGCAGGACTGACATTTTGCTTCAGACGGTGGATTTTCTTGTTAAATCATTTTCTTTTGAATAAAAGTATTATACCTGTTAGCCACTGTATGATGTGTAACTAACTAACTATTGACCTGGTTAAAACTGAATACCTTTTAAGCAACATGTTTAGCAATCTATTTGCCCGTGAAGATGACGTCATTATTGCAATGAAGAAACATTTGACGTATAATGCTAGAATTAGAACCCGGAAATCCAGATTACATGCTGTAATTAACCATCATGGCATGAAAAAGTAGTTCCGGCTACACACGGTACTTGCGTTTTCCGATTACACAAGGTACTGGGGTAATACGGAATTTCAATCCGTCCTGTTGTATTTGCTCGGTAAAATACGGCACTATTTTAGGCAGAACATTGGTAGGTAGATCTATATAATAAAGCTCTATATTCTACACCATTTAGTATAATCTCACACCCACATTATCCTAGATCAAAATCTATATTTTACACCATCTAGTCACATATCAGACTCGCGTTCTTGTGTTAGATCTACCCTAGATCAAACGCTATAATATTCTACACCATCTAGTCACATATCAGACAGCTTTATCCTAGATAAAACTCTATATCCAACATCATCTATAGTAACATAGCACACCCACATTATCCTAGATCAAACTCTATATTATATTCTACACCATCTATATTCACAAATCAGTCCCACGTTATCCTAGAGCAAACACTATTTCCCACCAACTTCCGTACAAACCTATATCTAGATCTCTTTTTGATGACCGCTTAAGGGAGGTCCTGCTGTAATGAAGTCCCAGATCGGATACCGCATTACAAACTGTGCAGTACTAGACTAGACGCCGCATTACAAACTGTACAGTACTAGACCAGACGCCGCATTACAACACTGTACAGTACTAGACTAGACGCCGCATTACAAACTGTACAGTACTAGACCAGATGCCAAATTACAACCTGTACGATAGTAGACCAGACACCGCATTGCAAACTGTACAGTACTAGACCAGACGTTGCATTAAACACTGTACAGTACTAGACCAGACGCCGCACAAACTGTACAGTATTAGACCAGACGCCGCATTACAAACTGTACAGTACTAGACCAGACGTCGCATTACAAACTGTACAGTACTAGATCAGACACCGCATTACAAACTGTATAGTACTAGACCAGGCGTCGCATTACAAACTGTACAGTACTAGACCAGGCGTCGCATTACAAACTGTACAGTATTATACCAGACGCCGCATTACAAACTGTACAGTACTAGATCAGACACCGCATTACAAACTGTACAGTAATAGACCAGGCGTCGCATTACAAACTGTACAGTATTAGACCAGACACTGCATTACAAACTGTACAGTACCAGACCAGACGCCGCAATTACAAACTGCACAATACTAGACTAGATTCCACATTTATTACCGTGAAATCCTAGATAGACTCTATATTGCACAACGATGTACAAGATTTAAACAGCATTGCTACATGTAACCCTTTAGTCCCAGATCAGACTCGGTATTACAGTAAAAGCTCTCTATAAGGGCCACTAAATTGTGTTAATTAGTTGGTATTTAGGGCAGGTGGCTGCTTAAAGCAAGGTGAAAGTAAAACAGAACGCTCATATAGGAGCGTTCTGTTTTACTTTCACCTTGCTTTAAGCGGCCACCTGCCTTTGACACAAAATACTTGATGTATTTTAATTGCCGTTATAGAGAGGTTTTACTGTACTCAGTACAGCTGAACCTGTCTTAAGCAACCATCAAATAGGTGTCTAATTAACGTTCTGTAGTGAAGTTGGTAGAATAATGCAGGCCAAAAGTAATGCAGAAAGCTCCTATAGGACCTTTCTGCATTACTTTTGTCCTGCTTAGGCAACCACCTGCTTCTAACAGTCTTATGTTCCGTAAATCAAGAAAGGTTATATTGTATTCCTGAACTTATAATGCCAGATTTGCCTCAGCCTATAGTACCAGACGTTGGTTTGTTTTTATTTTATCTTATAAATGTTTTCGTCTTTCTCTGGTGGAGGTCCTCATTGGGTTGCCATGTAGTCTAGTAGTTAAGAGATCCGGTTGTAGTGTTCAGTGTGTACCTCTTTTCAAAAGTGTTTTAAACGTGTTTAACCCTTTATCTGTTGATTATTTATAAAAAGAAATAATGACGTCATACATGTTCATTGTCTCAAGTTTTATAATGGAGTATAAACATGAGAGAATTTCAAAGCAGAAATTAAAGAATCAAATTTATTCTGCAATTAAAGAAAATAGAATAGACCCTGATCAGACGGCGTTTGATCTTGACCAAACTCTGTTTGCAAAGACTGGTAAAGGTCCTTCTTTTAACCATTTCACCGCCAATGTCGCATTAATTTATGCACCACTACAAATAGTGCAGTCCGAGATCAGATGCCGCCGTTTCAAGGTGGCGTCTGATCAGGTACTTCACTTTTTGTCTAAAACTGTTTCTATATTTGTGCTTTATTCCTTTGAATTTTGCATTTATTTATCTCATTTCCTTGTTTTACCAAATGATTTAACAAAATTTGATTGCAGACGACAACTAGAACTTTGGCGCCGAAAAGGGTTAACGAAAGCGTTTTGTTCTCAGCTTTCCACGAACTATTAATATAAGAGTACAAATTTCCTTTATTCACATTTCAAGTGCTAAGTTCATTTTTTTATCGTTCATGTATTTTAATTATTTCACTGTTTAATGTTTATGTAAGGAATAATGACGTCATGAATATTTATAAGCTGATTTTTATGACGGCATATTATATACATTGCTCCCTCTCTACAACGACATCCTTTGGGATACGAAGATTGTATGTGTTGTTCAGAGGGAGTTGTTATAGGGAGGGAAAATCAAACATAATTAGCTTGTTTGCAGATCCCCGGATAAGGTGTATTTCAAGAACTAAAACCATTATGCCTCAATCAAACCCTATGTTGTGACCACTCTTTAGAATCGTCACAAAGTGACGATTCTAAAGAGTGGTCACAACATTGGGTTTGATGGAGGCATAAATAAAATACGATGGAAAAGTTGTGTCTGGAGCCTTGTTGTTTCGGAAACAGTGACATGCGTTGTTGTAAGGAGGGAATCGTTATTGAGAGGGCCGCTGTAGGGAGGGAGCACTGTATGTACATAGGATGTTTTAGCTGAGGCAGAAACTGTAGAATCTTATTCATATTATTTCATAATCGAAAAGACCAGACCCTGATCAGACTGCTCCTATAAGATCCGTCTTATCTGGGTCTACTCTGTTTGTGAATGAATGAATATATATAAAGATAAAAGATATATAAAGGAAAGGGTTAACTATATAGAGTACACTCAGTATGAAAGACTGAACTAACTAGATAGTCTTGATTTGGGTATACACTGTTTGCAAATGAAAGTGAATGCATGTCTCGCCTTCAAGTGGTTAAGATGGATTTGTAAATTATTTATATTAAAGTACACGTGAAACCTCTCTATAACGGCCACCAACTTACATCAAGTATTTTGTGTTCAAGACAGGTGACTGCTTAAAGCAAGGTGAAAGTAAAACAGAACGCTCCTGTAGGAGCGTTCTGTTTTACTTTCACGTTGCTTTTAGCTGCTACCTGCCCTAAATACCAACTAATTAACACAATTTAGTGGCGGTTATAGAGAGGTTTTACATGTAGCCATATTAGATGTATGTACATGTGACTGCTCAAAGTAGGAAACACAGAAAACAGCAATTTGTAATTTTATAATGATGCACGCTGAGTCATCCGGAACAATAGCATCACCTCATAATCATACAATAACTCTATAGTGTTCTGTTCATAGACACAGAAAACAATTATGTCTGATTGTACAAATGAAGTAAAACGGTAAACCCTCTGTAAAATGGAACTTTATTAAATAAGAATTAAGGTCTTTTAGGCAGGTGACTACTTAATGTAGGATGAAAGTCTTGCCGTAAGCTCCTATAGAAGCTTTTTGCATGACTTTCATCCTGCATTAAGCTGTCGCCTATCTTACAGACCCGCACTGGTACTGATTTGAACGTCCGGTTTGGAGAGGTGTTACTGTAATTCACAAAGTGGTCATTTCAGAGGGCTTTACTGTATTTAGCATTTTAGAGTTTAATACATTACCTCATAAGCTGTTTTTAGACCAAACATATTTGCATAAATCTGCAAAAAAGGAGCTTTTACTAGAGAAAAGGAAATGTTTGGGTAGTTTAGAAGCCATTGTGATAAATAGAGCATTTGCTCCTTAGGCTCTATTTATCACAATGGTGTCAAAAAGAGACTTTTACAGAGTCATCAAAAAGGCGTCAATATGAGGGAATGGGTTAAACGATCACGAGTTCACTGTGACAATGGAGACTGAAAATAGAAACGTTATCATTAGTAATATCATGCCTGTATTCCGCGTCTACAGCTGACCATCTGTTCGCTACACAATAGCGTATCAGCTCAGTCATTTGATATGTGCAACTGCACAACTAACCAATACCCTACTGGGGAAATTCGAAACAGCTCAAACTTTGATCTGGGCCATGCTGTGCGTTATTTCGATTCGCTCAAAAGTTTGAGAAACTCGGTGTTTGTTTTTGTCACAAAAACAGATGTCTCCCCAATTCATTCTCTTGCCAATACACAATAATTGTTGTATTGCAATGTCTGTATAGATATGCGATAGTTATTGTCCTTGATAACTTAAAATTACATGGTGTCACTCGTATCTCTGATATTACTTGAGCTACAGTCATTAAACTTTACAGGAATGTTCACCAGCACGAGTTGTTGTTTCAGAGAACCATGTAAAACCATGTAATTTTAAGTTGTCAAGGGCAAAAACTCCAAAGTTACCCACGAGAAAAAATTCAAAAACAACTCATACTGGTCAACATTCCTGTGAAGTTTGGTGACTCTAGCCCTAGTGCTTTCTGAGATACAAAGTTTCTCTATACTTTTAAGTTATCATATCAGGGACAATACCTCAACAGCTATCACGGGAGACAATTCACAAACATCAGGTGCACCACCATTCATGCTGATCAACATTCCTGTGAAGTTTGGTGACTCTAGCCCTAGCGGTTTCACAGATACGCGCAACACAAAGTTTGTCTAAATTTAAGTCATCAGAGGTAATAACTGAGAAGTTATCAGGGGAAGAAAGTTCAAAAAACAACTCATGCTAGTGAACATTCCCGTGAGGTTTGGTGACTCTAGCCCTACTGGTTTCAGACATACGCGCGACACAAAAAAAATTCTATTATATCAGGGGCAATAACACAACAATTATCAGGTGAGACAATTAAAAAAAACTCCAGGTACACAACAAATCATGCTGGTCAACATTCCTGTGAAGTTTGGTGACTCTAGCCCTAGCGGTACCAGAGATACACAGTTTTTCTATTTTTCAGTTATCATATCAGGGGCAATAACTCAACAATTATCAGGGGGGGGGACAATTAAAAAATTCAGGTGCACAACAACCAATGCTTGTCAACAAGCCTGTAAAGTTTTGTGACTCTAGCCCTACTGGTTTCAGAGATATGCGCGACACAAAATTTCTCTAATTTCAAGTTATCATATCAGGGGCAATGACTCCAAAGTAATGAGGGAGAGACAATACAATTATCAGGGGGGACCCAGTTGCCTGACAACTCATGTGGGTCAACATTCCTGTGAAGTTTGGTGACTCTAGCCCTACTGGTTTCAGAGATTTACGCGACACAAGTTTGTGACAGACAGATGGACGGACAGACGGATGCACAGGCAGACAGACAGACGCACAAAGAGACAACTCAGGCAAAAACAATAAACATTGGGAAGACATAAATATTGACCAATCATGAAACAGCCTGAATACTAATGAACCAATGACCTGCTCGATGTCTCATTTGTATCGAAACTGTTTGCATCTGTCAATCTAGTCGGCCTTACCACGATAAACGTTGACCTTTAGCCTGCTGAGCAAATTATTTTTTCAGAACTTTTCACCCACTACATTTTCAAAATTCAAACTTTGTCTACCAAAATGCAATCAGACTGTCAAACAGTTTGGATCCTGATGAGACGCCGAGTTACTCGGCGTCTCATCTGGATCCAAACTGTTTGCAAAGGTAATATACTCATCCGCCCATAGCAGGCTAAATGCTAAACATAAACATTTTATTTTTTCATATTAAAATGCATTGCAACTTAAAACTTCATGGTTTTAGTCTCCTACCAGCAACGCCGAATGGAACTAATAGTTTGCACTTCGTCCGTCAGTCAGACAGTCCGTCTGTCCGTCTGTCTGTCTGTCTGTCTGTCTGTCTGTCAGTCAATCAGTCTGTCCGTCCGTCCGTCAGTCAGTCAGTCACACTTCTGTTTTACGGACTTTTTTCTAAACCCTTACAGATATTGAAGTTATATTTGGTATGTAGCTTTGTTAATATGAGTTACAGATCAACTTTGAACTTTGTTACGCTACTTAGAATTTTCACGGAATTACAGCAGTTGGACTCAAACTCTAGCAGATATCGAAGCGATATTTATTATGAAGAAAATATTCCAAAATAGGGTATTAATATAATACACAAATACTTGAACTGCTCTGATCTAATATTTCGACCACTAAGGGCCTTTTTCAAAGATTACATGATAATCTTTGAAAAAGGCCCTTAGTGGTCGAAATATTAGATCAGAGCAGTTCAGATATTTATTATGTAGCTTTATTATAATGAGTAACAGATCAAGTTTGAATTTGGTTATTCTCTTTTTTTACGAATTTACAGCAGTTGGATTTAGAATTACTATGGAAATTTTAGGTTTTCCGGAGTTTTTTCTTAAACCGTAACAGATATTGAAGTGATACTTGGTATGTACCTTTACCATAATATGTTACAGGTCATGTTTGAAGTTTGTTATGATACATTGATTATTTACAGATTTGCAGCAGTTGGACTTAGAAATTTTCTGGAAAGTTTAGGGTTTCCAGAGTTCGTTTCTAAATCCTAACAGATATTGAAGTTATATTACATGTATGTATGTAGCTTTATTATGTTGAGTTACAATTCATGGTTGAATTTTGTTACGCTACTTTGTTTTTTCACGGAATTACAGCAATTGCACTTAGCAAGTTCCTAAACTTTTAGGTTTTCTGGGGGTTTTTTTTTGGTTTTTTAACACTAGAAGATATTGTACAGTAAAACCTCTCTATAACGGCTTCTAAATAAAAACGAAGTGTTTTGTGTTAAAGGCAGATGGCTTCTTAAAGCAATGTGAAAGTAAAACAGAACGCTCATTTTGGAGCGTTCTGTTTTACGCTCACATTGCTTTAAGCAGCCACTTGCCCTAAATACCAACTCATTAACGCAATTAGTTGTCATTGAAGAGATGTTTTACTGTAGTTATATTTGTTAATTAGTTTTTTCTGAATTGTGTTATGCTATCTTGATTTTCACGGAATTATAGCAGTTGGAAATAGACATTTTCAGGTAATGTTAGGTTTTCCTGATTTTGTTTTTCTAAGCCCTAGCAGATCTTGACGTTATATTTGGTAAGTACCTTTATTATAATGATGAGTTACAGATCAGAATTGGAATTGTTACGCTACATTTATTTGTCACGGAATTGCAGCAATTGGTACTTGAATTCAGCCGGTAGGGGGCTATGGCATTGTTATCAATACTCCCATTACTTGTTTCTATATACATGTAGGTACATACTTGTAAAACCAACAAATAATTTCTTATGCAAAGAATACAAAATCCCAACATTTGAGTACATACGTACTTGACATCGTCAACAATCGCAAACCGGATATGGTACTTGAATCACAGAACAAGTGATGTGACGAGAGAGCGGGAGAGTGATTTATCATCCGGTTAAGGACTTCTCTTAACCATTTCCCTCTTGAATATTTGTGTTAGAAATAATGACATGTCATTGCGTACTATTTATTAGCTAAATGTGCAAAATGTAAGAAAAAACCAAGAGCATTTGTTGCTTTAGTTGAGTCTGAGTTCGTTCTCAAGTTTTTAATTGGTCAGGTTTGAGCCTTTGGCTCAAATCTGACCCATCAAAAGCTTGAAAACTCAAATCTAACCAATCAAAGGCTTGAGAACAAAACTCAGACACAACTAAAAGCTTTATAAGCATGGATCCAGATCCTTATCAGATAACTACTTCAGGAACCGTCTGATCTGAACATGCTCTGTTTGCAAATGCGTGAAAAAGAGTTTATAGTAAAACCTCTCTATAATGGCCACTAAACTGTGTTAGTTGGTATTTAGGACAGGTGGCTGCTTAAAGCAAGGTGAAAGTAAAACAGAACGCTCCTGTAGGAGCATTCTGTTTTACTTTCACATTGCTTTAAGCAGCCACCTGCCTTTAACACAAAATACTTGATGTACTTTAGTGTCCGTTATAGAGAGGTTTTACTGTATATGAGGAACAAATGGTTTGCAAGAGTCGACCCATGTCAGTCAGTATGAACACTTTGTTCGCTGCTAGCTAATTTAAGGATTTCAAACAGTTTGGATCCTAATGAGATATCGAGTGATACATGTATTTCATGAAATGGCCGTCATTTCAAACACAGAATGCGTCAGAGGGTAAAGTAATAGCATATCAAGTGTACAGTGACAACATGAGCAGAAATATGTTGTTATTACAAAATTAGTGAACTTTGACCCAAAGTCGAAGTATGGTAGCATATTTCTGATACCACTTAACAACATAATTTTCTTGCCAGTACTGCACTCCTAAACGGACAAAAACTGTTTGCAAATGTGTCGTCTACTTCTCGTTTCATTTCCCAATTTTATTCTATTTTAGTGTTATCATTATCACAACATCAAACAGTTTGGATCCCGATGTGACGACAAATTACTCGGTGTCTGATCTGGCTTCAAACTCTTTCCAATGGATATCAACATGCATGTGCGCCGACAAGAAGGGTTTAGTACTCTATGAAGCCGACCTCTTAAATCCAGAAATGGAAGGAGAACGTCGGATTTCTTTACTATTTCGTTTTTGTCGTACCTTTTATTACTTTTCTACAGTTACTCTGTTTGCAGCTCAATCATTGAGTACATTAGCGATAGGTGGATACAGTTTGTTCACTTAAATGTTTTCGTTATACATGCACTTTACTACTGTATTTGCCGTCGCGGTTATTGTAGATTAGTCGGAGAGGGGATACGTTTATTTACACTGTTTGTCTTTTAGGGTGGGGATGGAATAAGTGTGAGGTTGGGCGCCCATAGACCGGTTTAACCCCCCAATGACTTTTGTCACTGACCGTTCCAAGGTGGTACTTCCATCTTCCCCCTATTGTATTTTTGTTTTGTCTTTGTGCGTCTCTTGATGTTTTTATAGTTATGTACATGTGCTGGTTCCTTGTGTTGCTGTTCGGGCGACTGTTTGTTCTGTATGTGGTGTTTCCTGCATGACTAATTTTTGTACTTATATTCACAATTGACAGCGCACTAATCGTGGATCGGAAACTCCAAAGTGATACATGTAGCACGTTGAGTTGTACTTGAATTCTGTTAATAATTTCCCTCATATAAACGCCTTTTTCACGACATTGAAGAACGGCGAATATTCGTCCTCCAATCAGACATCAACACATGTCAAACATAAACACATTTCAAATGGTTTCCAATAGTGTTCCTATTTGATCCATAACCATTACCCCATATTGACGCATTTGACTCCTATGGAAAAGTCAATTTTTGAAACCAATATGAGAATAGAGCATTTGCTCCAAATGAGTAAATGCTCTATTTATCACAACAGTTTCAAAACTAAACAAATCTGTAAATTTCTTTTTTACAAGTAAATGTTCCTTTTGAGTTGATCTATTCAAAGAGGTTGGATATAATATCTAGCCTATCAATGAATGTGATAAGGTCGCATGGAATTAATCATTTTCACTGGTCCATCCAGTGTAAGCATAATGCATCGTTCTTGCTAAAAGTGTTCTGCACCAGGCATTATAAAGAATCTGGGAACCCAGAAGAAGATTGCTTTTGTGTATCCAACCGCTTACCACACAACGCGGACGTTAAATGAAAATATTTTAGATCATCATTCTAGGGCAATTCAAAACTGCAGTATAATCTTTCTTAAGCAGCCATTCATTTATTGGAAATAGGCATCTTAAAAAGCAGGTGGTTGCTAAAGACAGTGAAAAGTGAAAAAGTATCACTTCTGTTGCCCATGACTGAATAAAGAAACGGTTTGAATCATCAGCTGGATTCAAACTGTTTTTAAATACAAGTCATGTCACGTTTGTTATGAGACGAGTTAAATATTTATAGAAAATATCCACAAAGAGGCTAAAGCACGTGAGAGGGGATGCACTGAGCACGCTGTACCGAAACGGACAGACAAGAAATCGCGATCCTCCCTCACCAGGTGCGGATCCAGGATTTCAGATAAGTGGGGGCGTATAAGGGATTTTTTTGGAGGGGGGGGTGCGAAGATTTTTATGTTTGATGACATAAATAAATAGCGTGTTTGTAATACATGTTGAAAAAGAGCTGTGTTAAAGGCAGGTGGCTGCTTAAAACAAGGTGAAAGTAAAACAAAACGCTCCTATGGGAGCGTTCTGTTTTACTTTCACCTTGCTTTAAGCAGTCACCTGCTCTAAATACCAACTAATTAACACAATTTAATGGTCGTTATAGAGAGGTTGTACTGTATATAGATCTAGAATATTACTAAAATTGTTTTGTCAATTTTAGTGGGGCGTACGCCGGCTCCGCCCCCTCTAAATCCGCGCCTGCTCACAGCCTCCCATCCAGTGATAACCGTTGTTCATTATATAGCCGTGTATTCCGTGCCAGAATAGGACTGAACAGCCATATTCGTACGCACGACACTCCAAATACAAGACATACCACTACTAGGAGATGAGGATGGTCTTCTTCGATATTGAAGGACGAACAACACATTTGTAGAAATGGTGTAATAATCCTAGCAAACAGTTACGATTGGGACGAAGAGTCAAGGAACTCGTCGTCATCTCATCAAATTCAAACGGTTTTTTTGTTTAGTTATGGGCAACAAATTAGGAAGAAAATCTAGAAATGTGACCAGAGGACACTGATGCCCCCCCCCCCCCCCCCCCCCTTCAGACTTTTTGTCACAGAAAGCAAGGGTCCGGACAAATTATTTTTAAAGTCATTTTTGAAAATAAAGGGCCGCAACTCCTAAACGACTTAAACACTTTACATGGCTATCAAACTTGACCGAGATATAATGTCCACAAACATGTGTGTAAAGTTTGGTGTGTATTGGACAAATACTTTCCAAGAAAGAGTCCGGATAAGATATTTTGAAAGTCATTTTTGCAAATAAAGGACCACAACTCCTAAACGACTGAATTGATTTACATGGCTATCAAATTTAACTAGGATATAATGACCACAAACATATGTGTAAAGTTTGGTGTGGATTTGACAGATACTTTTTAAGAAAGAACCTGGAAAAATTATTCTAGATATGCGTACGGACGGACAGACGGACGTACACGGATAAGGGCAACCCTATATGCCACCACTATGTGAGAGAATAACAAACACTGAAGCAGACGGGAAAGTTTGCAGACGAAAATGCATATTTATTAGCCGGGTTTTTACAATATAAAGTTTTCAAGGGAAGTCTGTACGTTGCCACAACCTGTAGAATCAGATATATATCACGTCAAAGTAAAACAGAGCAGACCTTGATCAGACGACTCCTGCAGGAGCCGTCTCATCTGGGTCTACCCTGTTTGCAAATGCGTAAAAGTCGTTTATATGAGGGAAAGAGTTAAAGATGCAGTTTCGATGGTCTTGCATAAAGCCGTCAAGTAACCAATCGTTTCAGACGTATACTTGTAAGTGACACTTGACCTTTATCATGACATCAGAAAATAATGTCAGCTGAAACGTTTATTGCAATCATCTTTTGAAAGTGATCTAATACGCGTTCTGTGCTTTTGAGAAACTCTTGGTCGAATTGCAAACATCGTGGATGGTGATGAAACGCCGAGTTAGTCGGCATCTCATCTGCATCCAAACTGTGTGTAATTTCGAGTCACGTGACGCCCTGCAAGACATGGATTTTACTTTAACCTTTGTTCTGTTACGGGTGACCTTCGTATTCACCTTTGAATGCAAAGTAGATCTAGACGAGGCAGCTCATTAGAATAAAAAACCAGTCATATCTGAGAATGTTTTCTTCCAGGAAACCCTTTTAATTTATCACTTTTAATACGCAACAGGCAAATATTTAAGCGGGCTTAACTCTTATCATGTTTAGATAAACTCTAATCTCTTACAAGTTCTTAGCTCCGATTCATTAACGTTTTTCGAGAAACGTTTGTGTGACTGGTAACCAACTTGAATCCTGATGATATGCCGAGTTACTCGGCATATCATCTAGATCCAAGGTGTAAGCAAATGCCGATCAGTCTGTGTTTAGCACACAAATGGATAAGTTTAAAGCGCTTTGTTTTCCCTATGTGCGATATACAGTAAAACCTCTCTCTAACGGCCACTAAATCAATCAATAATTTTGTGTTGAAGACATGTGGCTGCTTAAAGCAAGATGAAAGTAAAACAGAACGCTCCTATAGGAGCGTTCTGTTTTACTTTCACCTTGCTTTAAGCAGCCACCTGCCCTAAATACCAACTAATTAACACAATTTATAGAGGGGTTTTACTGTAGTCATAAGGCACTTGAATGTAAGAAGACACATCCTGTACTACAAGGAACATAATTGTTTCAAACACCGTGTCTTCACAATATATTCTTACATCCGAGTGTTCAAGTTCGGGATTGTGATACGACAGGGATAGGACATTTTACACAAAATAACAAATGACCGTAAATTCTAGGATACAAAATTCCTCTAGTAAAATAATAGAGCAGTGCCAATGCTGATGTGTGTCAAATTGTGAAAACGCCCATAAGTCCTCGTGCAGACGCCGATTAGACCACGTGAAGACACCAATAAGTCCTTGTGTCTTCCCTACGAGGGCCGATCAGGAGCTACAGTTTCCCGTGATGTACTCTTTCCTTAACGCGGATGGTTATAATCTAGATTGACACAAGGTAAGATGCGCTATAGTTTCTTAGTGCCCATGGTTATTGCCGCATTGTTCCATACATTTGATTACTCTCGGCTAATGTGATGAGGAGTTCAAGTAAAAGTCCCTACAATAAACACATATTTTCAAAAACATCATACAAATGGTATTTGTTATGTTTAATCATTATTATGAAGATTGTCAATTTGAACTTATATCGAAAAAGTCCCTGTGATACAAAATAAACCGGATTTATCTATACTTGTGATTTTTGCTCTACAACAAAATAAATAGCATCGGCCTAAGCCGAACAGTTAATAACGAATTTCAAAGAAAGGCGGAGCGTTCTGTTTTACTTTCACCTTACTTTAAGCAGCCACCTGTCCTAAATATCAACTAATTAACACACCTTAGTGGCCGTTATAGAGAGGTTTTACTGTACAAACATTTTATATAGTTTCTTTCATCTAGGAAAGACGCCAAGTAACTCGGCATCGCATCAAGATACAAACTGTTTGACACTTGGTCAGCAGGTTCTCTGCCACTTATATGAATCAGACGTAAGCACAAATACACCAGATAGGAATTTTGGCAAACATGTTTTTTTCAGCACGATAATGGTTCTGCTCGAGCACACCGTGACTTTTCTATTTTCTCAAAATATTTCCCATTTCACCCATTCCCTCATACTGACGCATTTTGACGCCACTGTAAAAGTGACATTTTGAAAATCATTGTGATGAATAGAGTATTTGCTTCATAGGAGCAAATGCTCCAGTTATCACAATTGTTTCAATACTACACAATTCTGTTGTTTCCTTTTCTCTAGTAAATTCTCCTTTTCAGCTTATTATATTTATAAAAAGAGGTTGGGCCTGAAAATAGTTTTGGAAGGAATGGCTTAACCCTTTTTACACATTTAATATTCATGAGAAAAATGATGACACCATAAATAAGAGTTTTTTTTGTTTTTGAATTGCACACTAACACATGAATGTCTGGCCAAAGTTACTTTAGGATCAGCTGTATATTTATTCCAGAAGCATTCAGATCAGACCCTGATCAGACGTCTCCTATAAGAGCCATCTGATCTAGATCTAATCTGTTTGCAAAGGCGTAGTAAGGCATTTTCACAGAGTAAATGATTAAAATAAAGCATGGACTTAATCTTTTTTTGCAGATAAGCCCCGTTGTACAAGATCCGTTGCCTTGGAACTGTATGGTGAAAAAGCTACTACAAATAACGCCCCTGTCTGTTCACGTGACCAGTATGCGTCGTGCGTCTGTCCCATTGGATCCATTTATATGAAACGTGCTTGTGTGAGTAACTGGGTCAAATAATGAAACTTGTGTGATTGTTTCACTATATCATATAATATGAAACTCGTATGTATATTCTGCTGGATAAATTAATAAGAAACGTGCGCGTTACTCTGCTTGATCGATTCATATGAACTTCACGAGTTTGTTCTACTGGATCAATTAATGAGACATTCGTGTGATTGTTCGTCTTGCTGAATCGACATGGCAGTTGTCTGTTTGTTCCATTTGATCAATTAATGTGACACTCGTGTGTTTGTTCCACTTGATCAATTAATGCGACACTCGTGTGTTTGTTCCATTTGATCAATTAATGTGACACTCGTGTGTTTGTTCCACTTGATCAATTGATACCGCATCCGTGAGTGCTGAAAATCCAACAATTAGCGATAGGTAGGAACTTGGTGTATACAACTGCAATCATTGAAACAATCTATGTACGTTCATACTGCTTAAACACACATT
This sequence comes from Azorinus chamasolen, assembly GCA_963576725.1. Lineage (NCBI taxonomy): Eukaryota > Metazoa > Mollusca > Bivalvia > Cardiida > Solecurtidae > Azorinus > Azorinus chamasolen. The sequence continues at coordinate 4,144,256 of OY755249.1, forward strand.
AAACGGCAAACGTTCGCTGCATAATTGGATTTGATAAGAAAACAAACGCCAGCTATCTTACTATGGTCCACACAATTAACCACAACCCAGCAACCTACTGGCTTAAAATGAATAATGCAACTCTAGGAGGCATCTTGGGGCATTCCTCTGAACATCTTAATCACTTTGAACACAGGGATATCAGTCTCTACAAAAACAATAATAGCTACCATCACAATGATACGGAAGTTACAAACAACGAATACCCGTACCATGGTATAACCATTGAGCGACCGATTTACCTTTATGTCTGGCCATTTTTGGTTGCTGTGGTAGCGTGTGCAAATATTCTTCTGATTATCACACTGTTACGAACTCTTAGAAACTCCATTTCCGTACTTTTAATTGGAATCGCGGTTGCAGAGACACTGGCATTGGTGGTTACTCTTCCGTCATACGTAGTGGCGTACAGCAATAATCGTGGGAATGAGTACGTCATGACAGAAGCATGGTGCAACGCTTTTATGATAAGCAAATTCTTTCTTTCGAAGTGGTTTCGAACCGTCGCGATCTGGCTCCACTGTTACCTCGGGTTTCAGCGAGTCATCGCAATATGGAGGCCATTTAGGAGATTGACCTTCTTACGATTGCGCACGACGATACTTTGGGTGATTTTGATATACGCATGCGCATTTATGCCTCACGTGACCCGCATTATCAATAAACACGCTAAAGATGGACTCTGTGGTTGGAAGCTAAACGAATTGTGTGAAGGCGGGTGTTCGAATGATTGGATAGTGCTGGTACTTGCTGATCTAGTCCCGTTCATCCTTCTGTGTATTTTCACAACTCTGATTGTTAGGAAGATCGTCGAAACTACGAGACTTCTAAAACGCATTGATAAATGTAACGAACTCAGTCTCAGAGGACGGCGAAACACAATGAGGAGATCAGTTACTGTGGCATCCATTCTCGTTACAGTTTTGATACCGGAAATTCCATACATCCTTTTCATCTTTTACTCAACAACCTCAGAAACCGATTTTGAGATGAACAGAAAACACCACATCGCTTTTGAAGTATTGACTGCACTGTCATATACAGCGAATCTACTTATCGTCAGTTTACTAAACGTGAATGCAAGACGAGTACTATTTCTATTAATTAGAACAGTTATATGTTTAGGAGGAAGAACGCATGCATGTCGCAGTTACAGAAGGAAAAGCGATGAAACCACAAGGACGGGCACTACAGATATAGCACTGCCCCGGGGGAAAACATCGTATGAAAAAACATAGACAAAATGTGCAAGGTAATACGAATTATTTGCTAGAAATACTGATATACAAGTATATTTTCGTCCGTTTTCGCATGCCACAGTTACAGAAGCACGAGAACGGGTATTAAGGACATAGTGATGTCACGAGTGAAAACATCCAATGGAACAAAATAGACAAAAATGTACACGGTAACGCGAGCTATTGCTAGAAATACTGATATACATGTATTTGTTCGTCCGCTTTCTCATGCCGCAGTTACAGAAGGAAGGGCGATGAAAAGACGAAGACGGGTACTACGTACAATCATAGCGCTGTCCCGTGTGAAAACATCTAATGGAACACGATAGACAAAAATGTGCAAAATAGACAATCTATATTATTTTATTGCATTAAACATACAACGACGTTTATAGCAAATTCATTATTGCAATGATAAAGGACACATAGTTTACATAGAAACAAAGTAATCCGGGCTATTGCTAGAACTGCTGATATACAATAACCCCCCTCTAAGCCGGGTATCTAGCAATGAGGAATGTAGACCTTTTATAGCCAGGTGGCTGCTTTGCAATTTATTGTCGCAAGCTGCAAAAATATCGTTTCAAAACTATGTCCAGTGTGTCATTTTGTTTAGCCCAGCTATTAAAAAATCATGTTTTATCTCTGTTTGTATTAGGGTTTTGAGTTTGTTGGTATCGGGGTTTTGTTTATTTGTATTGGGGTGTGTTGTGTTTTGTTTTGTTTTTTTGGATTTGTTTATTTGTATGGGGTGGGGTTGCTTTTATGTAGGATATATTGCTTACATATATTAGAAACATTCTTTATGACAAAGTATCTGAGATCGATGCAGGTTTCTAGTCTTCATATTTTCATAACCAGTCATGGTATGTATAGCTGCCAAATCCTGCTTTTTGTATTCTTTGCGTTTCAATAGAATACAAAAGGTGGCGATCCACAGTCGAACCCATGGTACACTCGCCTACCTGACAACTGCCATTCCGCATAACAGTCTAGTGCATGTTATTGACCTGCATTCGACGGATACAAAAGGTGTTAAAGAACATGGCATCCGGAACCAGTCAGTGTATACTATTTCTGACATGAAAATGCTTCATAACATAAGCGTCGGCTTAGAATGTGCAACAAAATCAACAAAATATAGCAATGTGTAAGAAAGGCGCACGAATATACAAATATCAGTCACATGACGAAATCACGTGATCATAATATGAATGAAAGCATTACACAGAGACAGTTACTCTATTGATAAAGAAGTGTGCGTCAGATGACCGTATGCAAGCGATTAGGTTAAATCAAGCCCATAAATTGCGAGTGGTCAGTTTGCTAATAAGCGGGAAACGACTGAAGTGTCAGCTGCAACATAATCATCAACTGGAAAGAGTGTTAATCCCTTCCCTTAAAGATCAGCAATGTCATGCCATTTGAAGCGAACTTATTCGATATCAGAGTGATGCCATGCGTCAAAAAGTGTCAAGATGAGGAATGGGTTAAATATATGTACCCATGTACAGGATACTGTGTAATATATATCCAGTCATATCTTATTATACAAAAATGTACTATCAAGATAGATTCCTTTGATGTATATAATGTAGTCATGATGTCCGGCTTTCAGTTGTTTCTTTTAATGCATTGCAGTTTGACGAGGCAATATTCGATCTCTTAGAAACATTTCATAGGGTGGCTTTTTGGCCGTTGCTTTATCGTCAACTCGCTTTAATATATTTGTTAAACACGCTAAATGCTTAATCTTTGAGAGTTATGTCTGTGGTATTAAAGAGTGCTGCGTGTTGTACACAATGATTTTAAGAATGCAATGTACGATAAAATAACTGGTCTCTTATAATCTAATTTTGAATGACTACATAATATATAAAACTGTACATGTACTATACATGAATTGTAATGTTACTTTGTTGTACAATGAACCCCGTTACAACGGAAGTGTTTGTTTCTTGAAGTGTCAGCTGCAGAAAGAGTGTTCATCCCTTCCCTTAAAGATCAGCAATTGTATGCCATTTGAAGCGAACTTATTCGATATCAGAGTGATGCCATGCAAAGAATTCTGCAGCGTCTACAACGCTTTTATTAATTCTATGAAATCACAACAGCCCTTTTGTACACTTAATCCATTCCCTCATAGGCTATGTTTAGATCCAAACTCTTTGAATAGATCTACCGAAAAGGAGCATTTGCTAGAGAAAGGGAAAGGTTTTAGAATTGTATAGTTTTGACACCAATGTGATGAACTGAGCATTTGCTCCTATGAATCCTATTTCTCACAATGGTTTCAGAAAGTGACTTTTACATAGGCGTCAAAAGGTGTCAAGATGAGGGAAATGGTTAAATATATGCACCCATGTACAGGATACTGTGCAATATATATCCAGTCATATCTTAAGAAACTATCAAGATAAATACTTTTGATGTATATAATGTAGTCATGATGCCAGGCTTTCAGTTGTTTCTTTTAATGCATTGAAGTCTGACGAGGCAATATTCGATCTCGTAGAAACATTTCATAGGATGGCTTTTGGCCGTTGTTTTGTCGTCAACACGCTTTATTATACTTGTTAAACACGCTAAAAGCTTAATCTTTGAGAGTTACCGGTATGTGTGTGGTATTAAAGAGTGCTGCGTGTTGTACACAATGATTTTGAGAATGCAATGTACGATAAAATAACTGGTCTCTTATAATCTAATTTTGAATGACTGTACATAATATATAAAACTGTACTATACATGAATTGTAATGTTACTTTGTTGTACAATGAACCCCCGTTACAACGGAAGTATTTGTTTCTAGAATTGTCAGCTGCAGAAAGAGTGTCCATCCCTTCCCTTAAAGATCAGCCATTGTATGCCATTTGAAGCGAACTTATTCGATATCAGAGTGATGCCATGCAAAGAATTCTGCAGCGTCTACAACGCTTCGATTAATTCTATGAAATCACAACAGCCCTTTTGTACACTTAATCCATTCCCTCATAGGCTATGTTTAGATCCAAACTCTTTGAATAAATCTACCGAAAAGGAGCATTTGCTAGAGAAAGGGAAAGGTTTTAGAATTGTATAGTTTTGACACCAATGTGATGAACTGAGCATTTACTCCTATGGATCCTATTTCTCACAATGGTTTTAGAAAGTGACTTTTACATACATGTAGGCGTCAAAAGGTGTCAAGATGAAGAATGGGTTAAATATATGTACCCATGTACAGGATACTGTGCAATATATATCCAGTCATATCTTAAGAACCTATCAAGATAAATACCTTTGACGTATATAATGTAGTCATGATGTCAGGCTTTCAGTTGTTTCTTTTAATGCATTGCAGTTTGACGAGGCAATATTCGATCTCTTAGAAACAGTTCATAGGATGGCTTTTAGCCGTTGTTTTGTCGTCAACTCGCTTTAATATATTTGTTAAACACGCTAAATGCTTAATCTTTGAAAGTTATGAGTGTGGTATTAAAGAGTGCTGCGTGTTGTACACAATGATTTTGAGAATGCAATGTACGATAAAATAACTGGTCTCTTATAATTTAAATTTGAATTACTGTATATATACATGTATGTAAAACTGTAATATACATGAATTGTGATGTCACTTTGTTGTATAGTGAACCCCCGTTACAACGGAAGTGTTTGTTTCTAGACATTTTGCTGGTATAACGAGGGATGCCGTTTTAACGAGTTCAAATATGAAAGATCCCATATGATCAGCTTTAAACTAGTACCGACAGGTGAACTCTTAATGCAGAACACACGAAGTGCCTTGCGGATCCTTTACGATGCTTGTGTTCTGCATTAATTGCCACCTATCTTAATGACAATACATCTATTTAATCAGTAGTAGTTTTGAAGACTTAAAGGCGTGCATCGCATTTATTTCTAGCGGAGAGATTTTAAAAAAAAATTGTAAATCAAAGTTTAAGCATTTTTAATGAAAATTATATCTTAAGAATATTGGGTCACCATGCTTTTATGTAGCTATGTACATCTGTCTGATCAGAGTCTGCTCTGTTGGCTTATTGAATAATAAAGATGATTGTATAGTTTCTGTTATAATAAATATTTATTTGTTCATAGTGCCTTTAATACTAAAAATGTTGTATGTACATAACCACTGTTGGAATAATTCAACAAAAATACACACAAATCTTTAATGTTGTGTAAAAAATCAAACATAATGAAACTTCAATGTGCAAATATAAACAGTATTAATTTAAATATACATGTATCAAGTAATTTTCAAAATGCTGTCATATGTGTAGAGAAAAGTACCATATTTCAGAAAATACAAATTTAAAAAGGGAGATAGTTTTTTCAAGAAAGGCAAAAAGTCAGAGAAAATATGTTTTCCAACTGACACATGTTTTTAAAACTTTACGTAAACAAATTGCTCCTTCCATGCAAATAATATCTTCAAAACATAGGGTCACCGTGTTTTCTTGTGAGCTATGTTTTCTTAAATATGAGCACCGCCATATAAATTTTACTAGATATACATTGTTCTTAAAAATGTTGATTGAAACTATAGAAAATGTGCCAAAAGTATGCTTATATATGTCATAGAAGTACATTCATGATAGTTTTTGATGGCAAAAATTCCAATTTTCATCAGTAAATGAATTTTCCATAAAAAACCTTATGAAAAGGGGGTAAAACTATCAATAAATACAGACTAGAAAGTTTCCAAGCAAAGATAATGCCACACTCTTTACAGTTTTGTATCTATAAACCTGTTTTTCATTTAACATAGTACCATTTACATGTAGATCTATCACTGTATTGGAAAGAAATAAGTGAAACGAGAATTACTCCAAAATAAGAATTGTCAAAGAAAACAGTACGATTGACTATTCACGCTATTTGACATTCTGTTCTGCAATACAGTAAAACCTCTCTATAATGGTCACTAAATTACATCAAGTATTTTGTGTTAAAGGCAGGTGGCTGCTTAAAGCAAGGTGGAAGTAAAAACAGAACGCTCCTATAGGAGCGTTCTGTTTTACTTTCACCTTGCTTTAAGCAGCCACCTGCTCTAAATACCAACCAATTAACACAATTTAGTGACCGTTATAGAGAGGTTTACTGTAGTTATTCTGATTCTGCGGTTAAAACAATCTAAGTCTGAAAAGGGGACACGATTCGGTCTATATCTCTTGTAAATGTTAATTCATCCCAAATTTGTTGGACTTGGTCTACAGGTCATCTGATAGTTTTCCTGAAAAAATACTTCCACCCAAACACTTTAACCAGAAACTCAAAGTAAAACAGAACAGGCATAAGTTAGTCTAAATTCAGTGCAGAGTTAAGGGGCTTGGCTTGCCGAGTCATCTGATGACCCCCCTATATGAGTGTGAAGTTTGAATTTATCGGTGTACGCGAAAACAGCTATCTGTTAAAACATACACATGCGCGAAAACGATGCGCACAAACTATTGTGATATACACCTTTAACAGTAAATGTGTTTCAAGACATACTGCCGGTATAACGCAATTGCCATTGTAATGAATGTCGGTATAATGAGGATTCAAAGTAGAGAAAGAAATAAAGAAAAACATGTCGGGGTTTTGATTGTTTGTATCGGGATTTTACTTCGATTTAACAATATTTCAGTCATCAGTCATATCGCGACGCCCAGCTAATTACAGGTAGAAGAAGACCCCAGAGGTTTTTCTGTTGAGTAAACAATTTACATTGTTTATACAGAAACCACTGTGGTAGATCCACCGATCTACCACGCGCCAGATGGGAGGCGTCTTCACAAATAACCATGTCGGAATTCAAACCACAGCGATGAGGGTCTAAGTGCCTGTTAGTCGAAGACCATAAGTTTACCATTCGGCCACCATGGACGTCCCATGTATACAAATCACAACCAAGCAGCCGGCAGAGGTCCAGATAAGATGTGTGAATTAAATCATTTTCAAGAATAATTCCTTTAGTTCTCCACAAAACCCTATGTTGTAACCACTCTTTAAAAACTTCTCTTCTAGACGATTCTAAAGAGCGGTCACAACATATAGGGGTTGGAGGAGAATTGACGAGTTTAGTATTTGAGTACGCCCCATTATCTGTTGCTCTGATGCTGCCGCGGTTTCAATACGGCGACTGATCATATTCTAAATCACAATATAGTAAAACCTCTCTATAACGGACACTACATTACATCAATTATTTTGTGTTAAAGGCAGGTGGATGCTTAAAGCACGGTGAAAGTAAAACAGAACGCTCCTATAGGAGCGTTCTGTTTTATTTTCACCTTGCTTTAAGCAGCCACCTGCCCTAAATATACCAACTAATTAACACAATTTAGTGGCCGTTATAGAGAAGTTTTACTGTATGTTCTAATGAGTGGCAAACGGAGTAGTCACGTGGCTCCTGTGACGTCATGTAGATGTCGTCTGATCAGGAGCATTGATCTTTACTTTACTAAAATAATATGGATCTGCATTTACAGATTCTGTTAGGGTACAAACATATCCCTGTGTTCATTTGCCATTATAAAACTTCATCTAATTTATACTAGTGGTGTCTTTATTTCATAGTACATGAATATTCATGGATCAGATGGTATAAGAATATGGCCATGATAAGCCTGTTGACCAAAATGGGTCAAAGGTCATGTGGTGTGGTGTGTTCATATAGGGTAAATATACACACAGCACTGAGTGTGAGTCATTTATTTCTCTAAGTAGAGTCGTTTATTTCTCTATAGTCATATATGGAAAATCGGCCCCTGCTAATCACATACGTGTTTTATCCAATACAACAGAACAGTTTGGTAGATGGTAAACTCAGAAACATTACAGCAAATATATACACTGAAATACGTTGAACGTTTACGAAGTGTATTTTTCGAAATTCCACTGTAACCGTGGTCACGACTACTTACCAATATCATCACCAGTAGCACCACCACCATCATCACCAGTACCACCACCATCAACACCAGTACTACCACCACCATTACCACCACCACCACTACCAACATTACTACAACCACCTCCATCACCACCACTACCACCACCATCACTACCGCCACCAACACTTACACTATCATCACCACAACCACCACTACCAACATGAATAATACCACCACCATCATCATCACTACCAGCACCATCACCACCGCCACCACCAGTAATACACTATTATCACCACCACTACCACCACCACCCCAACCACCAGCATTGCAAGCATTGGCACTGAACATCTTTTTCAATACATTAATATACATTAATATACTGAAAAGTTATGTTTTATGAATCACAACAATTTGGATGCATTCATAGACACCACATAACTATGCAAATGTATACTGCAATCTAGCCAGTAGTATTAGAGAATAATTTCTTTTCTCCTCACTATATTACATGGAACATTAACATCGCTCCTGGCATGTACATTAAACACCCCGACAGTTCAAACAACAAAACAATTATCATTTTCGGTTTTAAAGACACATGACAGTTTGATACAGGGTGAAAGTCACGCAGAAAACTCGTCCAGCAGTTGTTCATGACTTTTATCCTGCAATAAGCAGCAACCTGCCGAAAAATGCATCATTTCTTCATTATTAAACTTTCGTAGTATCACGTGTTCACTTACTACTTACGACATACGATCTGTACAATGTTGGTAGATACGCTGTAGTCACCTTAGAATTATGCATGAAAAGTTTCTAAGCAGGTCCTATAGGAGCAAATGTTCTATTTATCATAATGGTTTCGAGGTGTGACCTTTACGGAGGCGTCAAAAGGCATCAATATGATGGAATGGTATAAGCTTACATGCTAAGACAGACCGTTTATTAACCTTTAGCCTGCGATGGGCGGATGAGTGAATACATATTCAAACAGTTTGGATCCAGATGAGACGCCGATTAACTCGGCGTCTCACCAGGATCCGAACTGTTTGACACCCTGGTTGCATTTTGGTAGACAATTTGATTATAGCTTGAAATCTGAAAATGTAGTAAGTAAAAGTTCTGTAAAAATAATTTGCTCAACAGGCTAAAGGTTAAAGTAGCCTTCAAATGTTGTTCCATTTTGGCCACAACAGTTTCACCATTCAGATTGATGTTACACATGTGCGTTAACTAGTGCGCATCGCTAGCCACACCCCTGATCACCACGGCGTCAACAAACACAACAATGTAGAAAAAGAACATCGTACAAATTGCCTACATATTGTGTCTACTGAGGGCCAGACAGACAGACGGATGGACGGCGGAATGTAACCACCTTGCCTTTTTCGTTTTAGGTGGAGGATAAATAGTGCATGTAAACAATATGAAATTACAAGAGAATGCAATATCCTGGAACAGTCCTCACGGGGCTATCCTTCTAACCATTTCACCGCCAATGTCGCATAAATGCACCACGACAAATATAGCAGTCCCAGATCAGACGCCGCCTTGATCAGGGACTTCACTTTTTGTCTCATTCTCTATATCTGTGTTTTATACCTTTGAAATTTGATTTTATATTTCTCTCATTTCTATATTGTACCGACTGATTTAACAAAACATGGATTGTAGACGACAATTAGAAATTTGGCATCGAAGGGTTAAGACCCAAACAATTCCCCAAAATATTAACAAAAGCGTACAATACACGATTTGGAATGCATTGGCTTTATTTATTTAGACATGGCGTACTTCGGTTCAAGTATTATTCGGATTAATTCACCTAAATCGGTTTGGCAGATAGGCAGTAAAATGCATGATGAAGAAACCCAATATAGACCGAAATGTGAAATAATGTAAAATGGTAACAGGTTCTTTTCATTTAAAAATAAAACTCGAAATTGAAAATGTAAATACAATGTATGTAAAACTTACCTCAAACGTAATGTTCATTCAAAAATCCTTCGAATGAGACCTTATAAACTGAAGTCTGATGTATCAATGCTTTACTTTGGCTATCTAACCAGATACACTTATATCCATAATATGAGTAGGACATCGCGGCCGAGTTTATCTGTATCCTCTTCCCTCTTCTTGGGAGTCCAATCAGCCCAAAGTGTCAGGGCAGAAACGGACGTTAATCAACACAAACAAACAAATTCATTAGGTTCCATCATATATATATATATAATGTAACGGCAATTTAAATAACAACCAGAACAAACAAGAAAATCACCAAAAAACAACAGTACTTGGCTAAAACAAGGCATGAAAATCCCGTGCGCATAATGCGCTAGGTAAACTCGTCGTTCTGTGTGTAATAGATCCCGAGGCCTGAGGCCTGTTCAGGAGCGCGGGCGCTTGATGAGCGCTTGCCTGAGCAAAAGTATCACTGCTGAACGCGATCGAGTGCCCTTTCTAAAATCAAGTACATTTTTGTTCTGCGGTCGGGTTCTAGAGCATCAGTTTGTTAATTACGATTGTTTTCTTCCAGTCGTTTGCTTCTGGTACCGTGTTGGTTGCCATTTTGGAAACACAAGCGAATGGCAAAGCGATACACCTCGCGAGTAGGCTAGCTTGCGCTAGCTGGCACTAGGCGGGCGCCCTCGTTCAGAGTCCAAGCACTCGAAGTGAAATCGAGCGCCCACACTCCTGAACAGGCCTCTATACTCTCCAGCATTTGCACGTGCGTAACAGCAGACTGAAAGGTGAAAACGTTATCAACCCTTTACTTCATAAATACACCTTTCTACGCCTTTGCAATCAGAGTAGACCGAGATCAGATGGTTCCTACAGGAGCCGCCTGATGAGGGTCTGCTCTGTTTGCGTATGAAATAATTTTGATATGATTATACACTTTCTGCCATGGCCAAACTCTGCTGCGTCCATGTGCTATTACCACAAATCTAATTAATATTCATGGCATCATTTATTTACATGAATATTCATGGGGGGAAAATGGTTCTGACCAAAAAGGAACAAAAATGTTCTGCCTTGTCATGTAAACTTTAACCCATTCCATCATATTGACGCCTTTGGACGCTTCTGTAAAAGTCACATATTGAAACCATTGTGATAAATAGAGCATTTGCTCCTACAGGAGCAAAGGCTCTATCAATCACAATAGTTTCAAAACTATACAATTCTAAATTTCCTCGAGGGAGCATGCTTGAAAATGTTTTAATTTGCGCAGCCTATCTAGGCCTCTGAAAATGTGTGAATGGGAAACATAGTACTTGTTCTAAATATAAAGTTGTGTTGGACCTTGTACGGATATCCAAACTGTTTGCTTATGTCATAAATAGATATGCACACATAAGGTTTATTTAGCAAACTTATTAAACATATTTCTCTCATGTGATATTTCTCTGCCACAACCCTATCTTGCTACTTCTCATCAGAAAGTGATAATAACCCTTTCCTCCATAAATACGCCTTTCTACGCCTCTGTAAAAATTACACATTGAAACCATTTTGATAAATAGAGCATTTGCTCCTATAGGAGCAAATGCTCTATTTATAACAATGGTTTCAAACTACAAAATTCTAAAAATGTCCTTTTCTCTAGTTAATGCTCCTTTTCGGTAGATTTATTCAAAGTGGTTGGATCTAAAAATAGCCTATGAGGTACATGTAATGGGTTAACGAGTTGTAGCAAGATAAGGTTTGCCTAAGAGATTTTTTACAGATCTGGGTCCATGCTTATAAAGCTTTTTAGTTGAGTCTGAATTCGTTCTAAAGCTTTTGATTGGTCAGATTTGAGCCAAAGGCTCAAATCGGACCAATCAAAAACTTGAGAACTAACTCAGACTCAACTAAAAGTTTTAAGCATGGACCCAGAACGCATATTATCCCTTTCCCTGTTACATGTAAATATTTATTCAAGTCTGTATCATCTCATTATTATTCATGAACAGAATCGATAAAATGCCACATTGTAAAAGACCGTTTCTTCACCATGGTGGAAAGTGTAAAATCAGACCTATGAAATGCCATAAGCAAACATAGCAGACCCTGATCAGACACCTCCTTCAGGAGCTGTCTGATCTTGGTTTCCTCTATTTGAAAAAAGGCATGAATAGGTGTTTCTATGAAGGAAACTTTATCTTCAGATTGCTTCTACATAAGATCTGGATCTACTCTGTTTGCAAATGCATAAATCTGCGTTCTTATCAGGTGACGGTTTAACGATGTCCAATGTTGCAGACAATCAGCATAAAGGGCGTATTAAAAATTGTAACTTTTGACACAAATGTAGTTATAACCTAGCAGCCTTCCATAAAACAGAAAACACATAATTAATTATGTTCAACATTTATTTTCCACAGAATTTAAATACTTCAGAATGACATAAAGCTATGTCCAAGTCATCTCCGTTTAGACCATCTTCTTTAACTCATTACCCCATAGGCTATTTTCAGACCCAACCTCTTTACATAAATCTACCGAAAAGGAGCATTTACTACAGAAAAGGAAACCTTTAGAATTGTGTTGTTTTGAAACCATTGTGATAAATATAGCATAAGAGCAAATGCTCTATTTATCACAATGGTTTTAAAAAAGTATTAATTATTTATAACAGCACAGTCATGAACAAAGGAAGCCTGGCCATGGCAGAAAGTGTAGAGCCATTTCTTTATTATACAAGGGGTCCAAGATGGCCTAAGGGAAATATTTGAACACTGTTGATAGTGGATTATGAGCAGTGGTTCTGGAGAAAAAGATTCTGATCAATGATGATTTGGCTAAAAATGTGACCTCTAGAGTGCTTTTTCTAAGGTTTGACCTAGTGACCTACTTTTTAATCCCATCCCGCCAACGATCAACATTAACCTTTTTTCACCAAGACAAACATTCTGTGTAAGTTTGAGATAGATTGGGCTAAAAATCTGGCAGCTGGAGTGTAAAAAAGATTTTTCTAAGATATGACCCAGTTACCTACATTTTGGTCCCACTTAACCCACGTCCAAGATTTTATCAGGACAATCATTTTGACCAAATTTCATGCAGATATGGCTAAAAATGTTCACATGATTTTCCTACTATTTGACATAGTTTATAACCCCGTATGACTCACTTTCGAACTCGTCCGAGATTTTATCAAGACAATCATTTTGACCAAGTTTCATGAAGATTGGACTAAAACTGTGACCACTAGAGTGTTCACAGGCAAATTTTGACGATGCACATACGCACGACAGACGCCGGACATTCAAGACTCCCAAAAGATTAACATGAGCTTTGCTCAGGTGAGCTAAAAACGAATAACACTGACGTCAAAAGCTGGGCATTATGAGGTAATGGGTTAATAATAGTATGGGACCATACTACTTACTTCGAGATAACAGGTTCGAATCATCTTATTTTTAATCTGAACAAGTTCTCAGGTTCACAGTTTAATGCAGGTCTGTCTAAAGTAATGTTGAAAGCTCCTACAAGAGCTTTCAACATTACTTTTGACCTGCATTAAGCTACCACATAACATGTGTTTCTAGATATGTGAAGTAATACATTTTAGAACAATTCTGTACTGTAAATTTTGGAAGGGATGAACTGTTACTTCGAGTTCTCCCGAAATTCCAGTTATCTGAACGAGATAATTATTGAAATTCAACTGTATTCAACGCCTCACTTAATGAATATTCATGGTAGAAATAATATAATGAATATTAATTAACTGAAATTTTATAATGGCAATTAAACATGGACAATTTTGGCAATGGCAGAAACAATCATATCTATCGCCAATGTCGTAATAATGCACCACGACAAATAGAGCAGCCCAGATCATACGCCACAATACAATAACACAATACAATACAATAACATCATATACGTTGAGTTCTTTTAAGAAAGGCTTACGCGATAGCTCTTATAGCCCAAATAATTGTTTTGTTCCATCCTTTTATTGTTTTGGAGATTGACGTTTATCTGTTATGCACGCTAGAATAAGAAACCACTGTAGCAATTTGAACAGTGATTTATTTAATAATCACCTTAACCCAAACCCAATGTGTAATTGCTCAAACGAAATTGAAGATGCAAATCACTACTTCTTTAGATGTAGAATTTTCCAAGAACAGAGAGTAAACCTTTTTAATGCCACGCGAAATTACCACCCTCTAAACACGGATACTTTGTTGTTCGGTAACTTAGAATTGAGTGATGATGACAATAAAACAAACTTTTTTTCTGCCGTGCATGCTTACATTAAACAAACTGGGAGAATTTAATTTGAATTTGAATCTTTACCTCTAATGTGTCTTTCTTTATTTATGTATTCAACATCAAATGCTTTAGTCGTCTGATCATTTGCTTGATTCAATGATAGTTTTTATACTCTGTCTTTCTCTCTAACATGCAACTTCTCTTTCTCTTACACTCTCCTATTCTCCTCTTTATCCTTTGTCTGTCATTCTCCTACACATTCTTTCTCGTTTTCCTTTTGGGCTTTTTCACTTTGTTTTGTTATATACTTACTAGCTGTATGTCATGTAGAAATCGCCATTGATTGTACACAATTTTGTAGGGGGAGGGTCGAAACTAACGTTGTCAGAACTTGTAACCCAACCCCATTTCCAATATATGTATAGAATGGAAATAAAATATGTTTAAACTAACACAATATAAAATTAACCCTTTACTCTGTAAGTACACTGTTTAACACCTTTGCAAACAGAGAAGACCAATATCAGTCTGATCAGTGTCTGCTCTGTTTGCTTATATAATAATACAAATCTGATTTTACATTTTTTTTCCAAGTCCAAAACGTTCTGTGTTCAAGGAGCAAAGGGTTGAAGAGGTAGTCAATTAGTCAATATTACGAGCACATTAGCAACTAGAGCTTGTTTTTTTTTTTTAAAAAAACAACGTATGTCCACCTGCTCCTATCTCAAAAATGATTGGATGCATTTGTATGAAGTTTGTTGGAGACTGGATGAGGACTTTTTTTATTTAGAGAGCAGACAAAGCTAAAAAGAAAAGCACAGTTTTCAACAATTCAAGGGTATTAACTCTGAATTACCTGTTCGAAAATTGCGAGTTATTCAACTTGGCCTAGATATTGTAACCATAAACATTTTCATAAGGTTTGGTGAAGATTAGATGAGAACTTTATGACTTAGAGAGTGGACAAGGCTTTAAAGGCCAATTTTGTAGTATCCAATGGCCATAACTCTAAAGTGCCGAGTTTAATTTTGCTTGTTATTGAACTTGGCCTAGCTATAATAGCCATAAACATTTTTATAAGGTTTGGTGAATAATGGATGAGACGTTTTTGACTTAGAGAACAGACACGGCTAAAAAGGCCAAGTTTGGATAAATCATGGGTCATAACTCTAAAGTTACTGAAACAATCTTGCTGGATATTGAACTTGGCCAAGATATTATAGCCATAAACATTTTTATAAAGTTTGGTGAATATTGGATGAGACGTTTTTGACTTAGAGAGCGGACAAGGCTATAAAGGCTAAATTTGGATAAATCATCAGAGAACAGACAAGGCCATAAAGATCAAATTTTGATAAATTAAGGGCCATAACTCTAAAGTTCCTGAAACAATATTGCTGGATATCGAACCTAGATATTACAGCTATAAACATTTTTATAAGGTTTGGTGGAGATTGGATTAGAACTTTTAAAATTAGAGAGCGGACAAGATTTTGTGACAGACGGACATGTGGACAGACAGACAAAAAGGAATAAATCAATATGTCTCCCATACCACTACGCGGTGGCAGCTTAATACAGGGTGAAAGTCATGCAGAAAGCTTCTATTGGTGCTTTCTGTAGGACTTTCACCCTGTAATAAAATGCCACCTGTCTCCAAGACCGATGATTATGCTAAATGCAACGTCAAGTTTGGAGGGGTTTTACTGTACACTTATTCAAAGCCTGAAAGAACATAACACATACCTAACACAAAACAACTATATAAATATGTGTGACCGCCGTGAGTGCTAGATGCTTTACTAGAATCCAAACTGACTAACGTTTTGTTCCATTTTTTTTTTCAAACTGAAATGGAAGAAATATTTATGTTCACAATTGATCACTTTCAAAGTCCAATTAATGGCTTACTCTTTACACGAAAAAGAATACCTTTAGAGGCCTTTTGCAAACAGGGAAATCCATGATCTTGTATAAGTTGTCTGGTAATGT
Organism: Azorinus chamasolen; assembly: GCA_963576725.1. Taxonomy (NCBI): domain Eukaryota; kingdom Metazoa; phylum Mollusca; class Bivalvia; order Cardiida; family Solecurtidae; genus Azorinus; species Azorinus chamasolen. The sequence continues at coordinate 4,160,616 of OY755249.1, forward strand.
TGTACTCTGTTGTTCATGGAATTACATAGATCAGATTCTACAAAACTTTAAGACTTTCCTTCATATAAACGTGTTTTCACGCATTTGCAAACAGAGTAGACCCAGATCAGACGGCTCCTATAGGAGCCGTCTGATCAGGATCTGCTCTGTTTGCTAATGGAATAAGAAAGAGCTGTTTCTTTACTTTCTAAAATTGCTATCATATATATTCTGCCTTCCATATATCATTATGACTATTTTGTCCATGAACATTCAGTAGGTATTGAAATTTGGAATAATCATAGAATAGGGAATGGGTTAATTTGCCCAAAACTCAAGAGTTCATATACTATTATAAAATTCAGGTTACATATACAGTAAAACCTCTCTATAACGACCACAAAATTGTGTTAATTAATTGTTTTTTAGGGCAGGTGGCTGCTTAAAGCAAGGTGAAAGTAAAACAGAATGCTCCTATAGGAGCGTTCTGTTTTACTTTCACCTTGCTTTAAGCAGATGCCTTTAGCACAAAATACTTGATGTAATTTAGTGGCCGTTATAGAGAGGTTTTACTGTATAACACTCAGGTTACAAAAATTTTAATGATGTCATTATTTCACACCTGAATATTCATGATGTCATTATTTCATACATGAATATTCATCAGCTAAAGGGTTAACCCTTTCCCTCATGAATATGTATGTAGGAAATCATGAATATTAATCAGCTGAATTTTTATAACTGTGTATGAATACAAGTTTGTTTGGTCATGGCATTGAAACTGCAGAATCACATCAATATAACTCCATAAGATAACAGAGGAGATTATGATACAACAGTTCCCACAGGAGACATCTGATCTGTATCTACTTTGTTTGCAAAGTAGTTTATGTGTAGTTTATGTGAAGAAAAAGTTTCAAGAAAGAGCAAGAGCAGTTTCACGCTAAACTCTCGATCAGACTCATGGATAAAGGGGATAGTTTGAAGCACTGAATTCAGAGGAACAGATAAAGGTGTATACTCAAATACTAAAATTATCCTTTCTTCACTAAACACTATGTTGTGACCACTCTTCAGAATCATTTCGATGAGACGAATCATCATTCTAAAGAGTGGTTACAACATAGGGTTTAGTGGAGAAATAAAGAAATTATTCTTGAAATTGTTTTAATTTATGCATCTTATTTGGACCTCCGTTGAATTTTTTTTTCTGTTGTGAGACCACTCAAAGAGACGGTGGAGAAATGAAGGAGACATTCTTTATAAAAACGTTTTATTTACATATTTATCTTTGCTTCTGCCCATGATAAAATATTTTAAATGCCAATCATTTGTTCAGAGGTATAAATTAAATAGCGACAACCTATTCTACACCCTTTCCCTAAGGATCATTTTTGCATTTCATGAATATTCATTATGTTTATAGACATTGTGGCTTGGACAAAACCTGCAGGACCAGAGATCTATAAAACTTATTGAGCAAACAAAACAGACCCTGATATGGGTCTACTCGGTTTGCAAAGGCATTAAAAAGGTATTACTATGATGGAAAGGGTTCGAAACAGATGAGACACCAAGTAATACAGTAAAACCTCTCTATAACGGCCACTAAATTGTGTTAATTAGTTGGTACATCAGGGCAGGTGGCTGCTTAAAGCAAGATGAAAGTAAAAACAGAACGCTCCTATAGGAGCGTTCTGTTTTTACTTTCACCTTGCTTTAAGTATCCACCTGCCTTTAACACAAAATACTTGTTGTAATTTAGTGGCCATTATAGAGAGGTTGTACTGTATCGGTATCTCATCAGGGTCTACACTGCTAGGCACTCTTATTGCACTTTTGAAGAGAAAGCAAGGAGACCTGAACGTTCACCCTTTCCTTCATACAAATACCTTTTCATGCATTTGCAAACAGAGTAGACCCAGATCAGATGGCTCCTGTTCGAGCCATCTGATCAGGGTCTGCTCTGTTTGCTTTTAACCTGATATAGATCTGATTCTACAGTTTTTGTCAACGCAAAAACTTCCCTCGAAAAGTTTACATTATAGGAAATGACCAGGGAAAGGGCTAAGAAATGCAACAGAGGACAATTATTTATCCTGCAAATAATCAAACTGGCACATGTCAAAAAACAAAATAATACAACTGCACTGAGTAACATATATATCAACAACCTTAATCGCCTGCCATAGCAAACCCTTTCCTTGTTCAGTTCTATGTTTATTCCATATATTCAATATCTACCAAATATTTATGGGGAAATAAAGTTATAATGACATATGAAATGTTGGACATTGTAGCCATTTTAGAAATCAAAGAACCAGATCTTTCAAATTCTATTAGCACACAGTCTGCTCCGTTTGCTTATGGAATTCGATTGATCTGTATAATTACCCTCTAAAATGGCTACAATGTTCTACCTTCCATATTTCATTATAACTATGTTGTCCATGAATATTCAGTAGGTATTGAAATTTGAAATAAACACAGAACAGGGAAAGGGTTAACATCTTCAATATTTATATCGGAATCAGAGCTCCAGATAAGCCATGTAAATTAAAACATTTTCAAGAAAAACTCCTTATTTCTCCATCAAAGCCTATACTGTGACCACTCTTTAGAATCGTCTCTTCGAGACGATTCTAAAGAGTGGTCACAGTATAGGGTTTGGTGGAGAAATGACGATTATAGTATTTGGGTATGTACCCTTATCTGCAGCTCTGTAGAATTCATGACTTCATTGATACACCTTTAACTCCTTTCCCTGATCTATATTTAGTTCAAACACTGAAAGTGGAATATTTTGACCATTTTAGAAAGTAAAGAAACATAGCTATCAAATTCCATTAGCAAACAGAGCAGACCCTGATCAGACGGCTCCTCTAGGAGCCGTCTGATCTGGGTCTACTCTGTTTGCAGATGCGTGAAAACACGTTTATATGAGGGAAAGGGTTAAAACATTTGCAAACAGAGTATACCCAGGTAAGACTGATCAGGGTCTGCTTCATTTGCTTATGAAGCAATACAGATCTGAAGGGTCAAAAGTTTCTGCCATGGACGCAAGTTCCTATGGTTGTATATTATTATGAAAAGTTAATTAAGCCTTTCCTTCATATCAATGTGGTTTTACACCTTTGCAAACAGAGTAGACCAAAAATCACATGGCTACTGTAGGAGTTGCTTATAACTTATTATAGATCTGACACTTCAGTTTATACAAATACCAAAATATCATGTGTGCCAATATAAAACGAAATGTGTTTGTGAAACACTATGCCCCGGATATGACCTTTGACCTTGAAATGACCTTGACCTTAATAAGTCACCCCTAAATATGTTTGCCTCTAAACGTTGCACATGCATGCCTACTTTGAAGCGTGTTTGTGCAATGGTGCAGACAGGGCTACAGATAACGATGCGTACTCAAATCCTAAAAATCGTCATTTCTCCACCAAACCCTATGTTGTGACCACTCTTTAGAATCGTCTCGAAGAGACGATTCTAAAGAGTGGTCACAACATAGGGTTTGGTGGAGAAATAAAGAAGTTATACTTGGAAAGGTGTCAATTTACGCATCTTATCTGGAGCTCTGAATGGTGACAAAATCATTGATAACGTTAACGTTGGGGCCAAAGAGGCATACCAACCAACAAACCGACAGAGCAAAAGCAAAAACAAAATGCTCCCAAGAGGCATAAAAATCAACTAATAAATATTCATGATGGCATTATTTCTTTCATGAATATTCAACAGGAAAAGTGTTAATACAAGCACTACATCAATGAATATTCATCATCAGCAGATCTTGCATAAATATTCATCAAGTAAAATATGTTATATACATAGAAGTAGGTAGATTAAAGGAAAATCTTACTTCCATAAAGTACTTATTGCAAAGATCACATTGACACAATCAACAGTCATTAAATATCACACAAGTTTGCCAGACAAACCCCAACAATATAAACAGCTTTGTAATCTATACATGCTTTCTAAACATGCCTAATTCTCCACCTAATACAGAGGCCTTCGGACCAGAATAGGTCCTGCAGGAGCCAAAAAATATCTGATTCTACAGTTTGCTCTGTGATAAAAAAAATCTATAGTTCATAATGCCATTAACCCATTCCTTCATATGCTATTTTTAGACCCAACCTCTTTGAATGAATCTACCGAAAAGGAGCATTAACTAGAGAAAAGGAAAATGTTTAGAATTTTGTTGTTCTGAAATCATTGTGATACATAGAGCATTTGCTCCTTAGGAGCAAATGCTCTATTTATCACAATGGTTTCAAAAAAGGCGTATTTATGGAGGAAATGGTTAAAAACTAGAACTATCACTAAAGGTGATGGAATCCCCATGCTCAGCTGCCTTGATAGCAAATCAAACAAGGTTTGTGCCAGGTTGTGCCATAGAGAGAGAGACAGACAGACAGACCAACCGATCAACACACTGACTCCTATATACCCCCTCTCAAACTTCTTTTGAAGGGGTATACAAATTCAGCTAGTTAACACTCATACATTCTTAACCCTTTACTCCATAAATATGCCTTTCTATGCATTTTCACACATATGAGATCCAGATCAGACAGTTCATGCAGGAGCTGTCTGATCAGGGTCTGCTCTGTTTGCTTACAAAATAATATAGACATGATACTACAGTTTCTGCAAATGCCAAACATCACTGTGTTCATGTGCAAATACAAAAGTATAAACAAAAGTATCTAATTAATATTCATGATGTCATTATTTCTTACATTAATATTCACGGGGTAACGGGTTAAGGGTCTGGAAATATCATATACAGTGTTATCTCAAATCAAAAGTTCATATACATATTACCATTTGTATGGACCAGGGGAGGTAACCTCAAAAGAAAGTGGACAAATATATCCTAATAACAAGCCTGTCAATGAATTTAACCCTTACGATACTGAATTTTCAAATGGACTATTCCAAAATTCAAACTGGTCAAGCTTATGAAGAATATTTAGGGATTTTCTAAAGAAAGTGTAACATAACAAACAGTGCAAACCCAGATGAGAGGGCTCCTCTAGGAGCCCTCTCATCTGGGTCTAAACTGTTTGCAAAGGACATTAGCGACTTAATTCCTGCATTGTAAAGGTTCAATTGTTTCCCCATACAGACAACTTTTGGCATATTTACATAGTAGACACAGATCAGATAGCTCCTGATTTTACAGCTTCTGCCTGGATAAACAATTATTTTGTTCAGGGACCTGTATAAAACTTCAGTCAATGAATATTCATGAAGTCATGAATTCTTGAATAAATACACATGAAGGAAAGGGTTAACACTTTGCCTTGGCAAACAGTTAACCCTTTCCCTGTTTTATATTTAGTCCGAATTTCAATACCTACTAAATATTCATAGACAAAATAGATATACATGTAATGGAAGGTGGAACATTGCAGCCATTTTAGAAACTAAAGAAACAGATCAACTTTCATTAGCAAACAGAGCAGACCCTGATCAGATGGCTCCTCTAGGAGCCATCTGATCTGGGTCTACTCTGTTTGCAAATGTGTGAAAACACGTTTATATGAGGGAAAGGGTTAACACAATAGAGAGTTTATATAAGTAGGTTTATTTGTAGAAAACCAAGACATTCTGTTTGTCACATAGAACAGCAAATACAACAGAATTAACCCATTCTCTCATAGTCTATTTTCAGACCCAACCTCTTTGAATAAATCTACCGAAAAGGAGCATTTATTAGAGATAAGGAAAACGTTAGAATTGTGTAGTATTGAAACCAATGTGATAAATCAATATATATACCAAATCCATGGAACAACTCAACAGTAAGATTTTCCACATACAAGGGGCCATAACTTCAAAGTTACTGAAGAAATGTACATGTAACTGGTTATCGCATCATACTTGACCATGAAATTATGCCAGTTGACATCACTCTAAAGTTAGGTAACAACTGGACAAACGGTTCTTAAGTTTGTAAGTGGACAACTTCAACAGATGCCACACCCATGCCTTCATGCACAATGTGGATGAAAACATTATACATCCCATCTCAACATGGGCGTATAAAACATACATCACTGATGCCAATTATCATCCCATTACATCAGGCAGTTCATGAACAAATAAGAACCCAATCTCAATACCACATTACAACATACCACCCTTTGACCCTTTACTCCATAAATACTCTTTTCTATGCCTAAATACAAACAGACAAAACAGACTCAGATCAGGGTCTGCTCTAATTACTTATGAATAATAAACATATGATTCTGCAATTTCTAATATTGCCAAATATTCCCATGTACACGTGTCATCATAAAACTTAATCTAATTAATATTCATTATGTCATTATTTTTCACATGAATATTTATGAAATAAAGGGTTTGGTTTTTAAAACAACTTGTAGTGTTTTTTATCTGAAAATCCTTTCCTCCATGAATATTCATGTAAGAAATAATGATGCAAAGAATATTAATTAGATTAATTTGTTGTAAAAGCACATGGACACAAGAAATTTTAGCTTAGGCAGAAACTATAGAATATAGGGTTAATCCTACTGTAATTTGAAATTTGCGACGGTATACGAGGTTTTTAACGGTCGCAAATTATTTTAATGGCGACGCCGAAGGCGGAGCCGTTAAAATAATTTAAGACCGTTAAAAACCTCATATACCGTCGCAAATTTCAAATTACAGTAGGATTAACCCTATTCTAACGCAATCTTAACACGAAAAATGCCAAATTGTTGTTATATCCTATGCGCGCAGGTGATTGAATGAGTGATGAGGCGAGAAATAGTGCCCAGTTTCTCTCAGATTTCTTAAAATAACTGGATTTTTTCACCCTGGTTTACACAGTCAAAACACCGGCCCAGTTGTAAGTTCACTATTACATTTGTCATGAATCATTACGCGACAGCTATTTTACATTTCAATACACTTTCAATACACATGTCAGGAAACGTAACGTTATCTTAGTCTTTGGCACCGTACGCAAAAACGTCGTCTGTAACAATGACGTCATGTTATAACGTTATGTTTGAATAGTATGATGAATAAGGTTGAATCTGAATCACAACGCTTTGAGTATATCAATAAGTCTCCACATGACATATAAAAGACCGGTCAAGTCGTGACAAAGAATGGAAATTAATAACTTTCAAAATACCGGACTGAACTTGAATATATGTCAGTGTATGCATACGAATTTATCAGTAGATCTAAGTGTTTGATAAACAAAGCGCATTAATATATTTACAGGCTAATGCTGTTATTCGGCCGTTTTCGATTGGTTGAATTTGCGACATATAAAACAGTTTTTATATGCCGCAAATTTAGTCACATGAGCCAATCAGATTGCAGAAAATTGACAGATTGCGTTAGAATCATATCTATACAGTAAAACCCCTCTAAACCGGACAATAAAGTTGGTATAAATATCGGTCTTGGGGACAGGTGGCAGCTTCATGCAGGGTGAAAGTCATGCAGAAAGCTCATAGAGGAGCTTTTTGCATGCATTTAACCCTGCATGAAGCAGCCACCTGTTTAAAAGTATCTAAATTCTTCTCTACTAGAATTCCGGTTTAGAGGGGTTTTACTGTATTATATCATAAGCAAACAGAGCAGACCCTGATCAGATGGCTCCTATAGGAGCCATCTGATCTGGGTCTATATACTCTGTTTGCAAAGGCGTAGAGAGGCGTATTTATGGAGTATAGAGATAAATAATAAAAAAAACTGTCGTCGGCTACATTTCCAAACCTATATTTTTTCTCAATGGCTTTTCATAAAAATAACAATACATGTATATTCATATTTCAAAACAACAACACATTCTCTTTTTGGCAATTTGAACAAGAGGGCCAAGATGGCCCTTAATCGCTCACCTGATTACCATAGATTTAAGATTTTTGCAGGGATGCCCATGGGTAGGGTCAATATTGAACTTAGGGGCAATATATGAACAATGTTGATAGTGGATCATGAGCAGTGGATCATGAGCAGTGGTTCTGCAGAACAAGATTTTCAAAGATTTAGTATATTGATTTTATCAAGACAATGATTCTGACCAATGAAGATTGGGCTAAAAATGTGCTCTCTAAAGTATTTTTTCTAAGATTTGACCTAGTGACCTAGTTTTAAACTCCACTTGACCCACTCTCGAACTCGTCCGAGATTTTATCAATACATTCATTCTGACCAAGTTTCATGAAGATTTGACTAAAATTTTGACTACTAGAGTGTTCACAAGGTTTTTCTACTGTTTGACCTAGTGACCTAGTTTTTTAACCCACATAACCCATTTTTCAAACTCCTCCGAGATTTTATCAAGACAATAATTCTGACCAAGTTTCATGAAAATTGGGCTAAAAATGTGACCTGTAGAGGGTTCAAAAGGTTTTCCCACTATTTGACCTAGTGACCTAGTTTTTAACCCAAATTGACCCACTTTCGAACTCGTCCGAGATTTTATCAAGACATTCATTCTGACCAAGTTTCATGAAGATTAGACTACAATTGTGAACACTAGAGTGTTCACAAGCAAATTGTTGATGACACACGACGCATGACGGACGACGGACATTCAAGTCTCCCAAAAGCTCACCCTGAGCTTTGCTCAGGTGAGCTAAAAACCATATTGAGCACTTTCCAGTTACTTCTTGCACAACTCATTCAGCCATGTCGTCACTGTTGTCAATCCAGATCTTCGGTATGCAACTTCAAACACATACCACATAAAACACATAATTATCAGCAGTGGAAAATATTGCAACAAATCCACAGTCAGTCTCTAGAGCTTCCCAAGCTGAACAGGACATAACTATTCAATGTTTTGTCCAAGTATGTAAAACTATCTGACACACAATTTCAGTCTCTGGGAAATTATCTGCACAATATTCCACCAATACATTTCAGCTGCTTCACAAGAAAAATCTTTGTGGCTTTACAAAACAGCACAGATCCAGGCCAGCCATCAGATACTGAATGCATAGTCTAAACAATTTACTTCATGAATATTCATGCAAGAAATTTTAACAACCTCATGAATATTAATTAGATTCATTTTAAAATGGCATAATTATGAACACAGGTAATTGTGACCATGGCAGAAAATGTTGAGTCATATCTATTAACGCTTTTATAAGCAAACAGAGCAGACCCTGATCAGATGGCTCCTACAGGAGCCATCTGATATGGGTCTACTCTGTTCGCAAAGACATAGAAAGGCGTATGTATGGAGTAACAGGTTAACCATTTACTTCATATATATGTCTTTTACAAACAGAATAGATCCAGATCAGATGGCTTCTGTATGAGTCATCTGATCATGATCTTCTCCGGATTTGCTTAAGACATTATAAGGGTCTGAATGTATATTTTTTTTAATGAAAGCTGAAACATTTCTAGTTCATGAGTAGACACAGATCAGGGTCTGTTCTGAGTTTGTCAATGGAATTTGATAAATATTTTCCTTTAAAGTTAAACTTCCTTAAATGGCTACAATGTTCCACCTTCCATACTTCATTTTAACCCATTACTCCATAGGCTATTTTTAGATCCAGCCACTTTGAATAAATCTACCAAAAAGGAGCATTAACTAGAGAAAAGGAAAATGTTAGAATTTGTAGTTTGAAACCATTGTGATAAATAGAGCATTTGCTCCAATAGGAGCAAATGCTCTTTTTATCACAATGGTTTCAATAGGTGATTTTTACAGAGGCTTAAAAAGGCATATTTATGGAGGAATGGGTTAACTATTTTCTCCATGAATGTATTCACTAGGTATTGAAATTTGGAATAAACACACAGGACAGGGAAAGGGTACAGCTGATTAATATTCATACTTATACTATTTCTTGTATGAATATTCATAGAGTAAAAGGTAAACAAGACACACCCACTTCATCACCTTCAGCTAATTAACCCTTTCCCTGGTCTATGTTTATTACACATTTTTATACCTACTGAATATTCATAGACAAAACAGTTTATTTTAAAATACAGAAAGGGTGGAACATTGTAGCAATTTTAGAAAGTAAAGAAACAGATCTATCAAATTCTAATAGCAAGCAGAGTAGACCCTAATCAGACGGCTCCTATAGGAGCCGTCTGATCTGGGTCTACTCTGTTTGCAAATGCGTGAAAACATGTTTATATGTGGCAAAACATTTTATATACCGAGGGAAAGGGTTAAGCCTCTGAATGATGACTTTTTAAAACAGTCCATCTTTGTTTAAAATAGTAGTCATTCAGTACGAAGGGGCCAGAATTTGCCAGAGGATTTTGAATGACAAACAGTACACACCCTGACCAGAGGGCTCCTCAAAGAGCTCTCTGATCTGGGTCTACACCTTTTGCCAATGCCAGTACATTTGTACTTGTTTCACACATTTCAAAGTCTTCACATCAGGCCCATCTTATAATCTACTGTGGATACGTCTTCAAAAGCAATCACTCACTGCAAATTCTTACTGATTTCTCTAAGACAGGTGGTAGCTTAATACCGCGCAAAGTAATTCGCAAAGCTTCCAAAGTCACCTGTCTTTTTACGACCCCATTGTTTATTCAGCTAATGGTCGCTTATAGCAAGCTTTACTGTTTCTTGACATAGGCCCTGATCAATGGTGTCTGCTAGCCAGGGTCTACACTATTTGCAAAACCCAAATGTACTTTTTTAAATAGCGCAGCTCATTTAGTCCTGTTCATACACAGTTTATATCTCCGTTCACTTGATTTGTAAGTCCGTTCTGTTTTGACTTTTCTTTTGCGACCTCCTTCTTCTTTTCCTTCTCCTCATCGAGTGCCTTCTGCATCTGTGTGTAATAGTCAAGTGCATCCCGTACTGGCTGTATTATGTCTTTCTGTAAAACACAAAAATTAGCCGTCATCATGCTGTGAATTACAGTGAAACCCCGCTAATGCGACCACTTAATTAACAGCCACTGATGTCGTCTAAAGCAGGTGGTTGCTTAATGCAGGACGAAAGTTATGCAGAAAGCTCCTATAGGAGCTTTCTGCATAACTTTCGACCTGCATTAAGCTACCACCTGCCTCTGCCACCCAGAAGTATGCCCCTTTTTGGTGGTCACATTAGCGGGGTTTTACTGTATTACAGGTATGTCTGCCCAAATTCGAATCTGCAGCATTTTTTACTAAATTCTGATTCCTGGACTCTGACCATATGATTATTCATGTAAGAAATGATGACATTATGAATATTTGTTAGTTAACTCTTTAAATACTTCTTTCTATGTCTTTGAAAACAGAGAAGACCCACATCGGACAGCTCCTAAAGGAGTCGTCTAATCAGGTTCTGCTCTGTTAGCTTATGGAATAATATAGATATGATTCTATAGTTTCTGCCATAGCCAAATTCCTTTGTTTATGTATCATAAAAATTACAAGTAAGAAATATTCATGATAAAAATCTCTCTGCAAATACTAGTCCGGCTGCACTTAGCGTTATAAGTGTAAATAGTTCAACCGTTTGCTCAATCAATATTTCTGTAAATAATATTTAGATTAATTGTTACACTAGCACATGGACACAGACATTTCTAGCTATGGCAGCAACAGTAGAGTCATATCTATATCATTCCATACGCATACAGAGCAGACACTGATCTGGGTCTACTCTGTTTGCATATGCATAAAATACATTAATATAAAGGAATGGGTTAACTGGAAACCCAATTTCTTTACCCTTTCCTGTATACACTTGTTTGCTGCGCAAATTTCTGCATATTTTGCGTTTCAAACTGACTTCAGAATCGGAATCTATGTACATTAACACTTATTTAACACTAAACAGTACGGTTAGTAAATGGTTGTTTGTGTCGAAAAATAGAAAAATGGATTGCTACGGAAACCAACGGAACAGCGTCTGCCATTGGCCGGAATCTGTCGTAAGATTCAAATTTACATACCGGAAATAATCATTTGATGTTTATGTAGATCAACAACCAGTGTCAGCCATTGTACATGTGAAAACAACCTAATTAATATTCAAAGCGTTGTTCAGAGAAGCATCATTCAGAACTTGGCCGAAAATGATTTCCGTACAAATCCCCATTTCTAAAAAGGAGGCTCCTTTTTAGTAATTTAGCAGTATTTGGATAGCGATAATATTTAGCTGAACAAATATATTCTATCGGAAAATGGGTTGTAAGCATTATTTTCATTGTATGTATATGTCACAGTAGAAATTGCGATTCAAGACAATTTTCGATTCTCCTTAGGACAAATTGCGATCACAATCTCTCCTAGGACAGACTCTGATCAAATTAAGTGCATGTAGTGTGGATCCAGAAGGTTTAGGTTCATTTGCTTGAATGTTTTCTATGTATCCTGTGTCTTGCTGCATTTGTCTTCCGTCAGTGAATATTCACAATATTATAAATTATTTCATGATTGTCTATCAGTAAATGGGTTAATATGTGAATTTATACATAATGAACTAATTTAACTTATTTGGATCTCTGATCGTTTGTATTTGTGAAATTCTGAGTAAAAAGGTGGTATGTAAGAATGTTGATCTTGTTCCCGTAATCTTAAAGCATATTAGTTTTTTAGTTTTAACTTGTAGAATTGCCAATTATCCTAGAATAGATTAGGATCGGAGTCTGTCCTAGGAGAGATTGCAATCGCAATCTGTTCTAGGAGAATAGACGATTGTCCTGAATCGCAATTTCTACTGTGACATATACGTGTTCCGCTTCTTGTGTTAATTGATTAATACGAAAATAGCGCAAAATACATGTACATCTTAAAGATAATAATATAGATCGAATTCTACAGTTTCTGCCACGAGTAAAACTCCCATGTGTCCATATGCCATTATAAAAAATCATGTAATAAATAATACTCCTAATGTAAATGTTTAACCCTTTCCCTGTTATATATTTATTCCAAATTTCACTACCTACTGAATATTCATGGGCAAAATAGTTACAATAAAATATAGAAGTTGAAACCTTGTAGCCATTTTTGAAACTACCGAAACAGATCTATCAAATTCCATTAGCAAACAGAGCAGACCCTGATCAGACGGCTCCTACAGGAGCCGTCTGATTTGGGTCTACTCTGTTTGCAAAGGCATGGAAAGGCGTATTTATGGAGTAAAGGGATAAAGCAGGCTGCTTATTTATGTCTATTTACCTACCTCTATAACTGGCAGCAGTGTGCCTAGGGCCTCAAACAGTGGAAGGAGAACATACTTAATGAAACCAATTTGGGAGGACGATTTTGTCACTTTATCACGATCCATGAACGGCGCAACAGGAAGTCCTTCCAGCTTCTCTATATCACTCTACAAGAATATAGTTATACAAGAAATAAATACAATATAATTATGAAACAACATATTACATAATCTATGATTGTATAAACTGCATTTTGGTCCTAAATGTTTTCAAAATTTATCCTTTACTTGATGAATATATATATATTCATGTAAGAAATAATAACATTATGAATATTAACCCATTCCCGCTATTTTTAGACCTAACCTCTTTGATTAAATCTATCAAAAAGGGGGCATTAACTAGAGAAAAGGAAATTTTCAGAATTGTGTAGTTTTGAAACCATAGGGATAAATAGAGCATTTGCTCCTGTGGAGCAAATGCTCTATTTATCACAATGGTTTCAAGAAGTGGTTATTACAGATGCGTAGAAAGGCGTATTTATGGAGGAAAGGGTTAAAATGTCACACTGATTCTCAATTTTTACTATGGCAATAAGTTTACTTAGTTTTATGCAAGAATTAAATTTATTGATATTTATAATAGTCTTGCATGGATATTTATGAGGAAAAGCTTTTGAAACATTTGTAAACAGAGCAGATCCAGATCAGACAGCTCCTGTAGGATCTGTCTGATTAGGGTCTGCTCTGTTTAATTATGAAATAAGGGTCTGCTCTGTTTGCTTACGAAATAATAATATACATCTTATTCTACAGTTTCTGCAAAGGCCAAAAAATCCTCACTTTATAAACTATTATAGACATTTTAACCCTTTCCTCCTCAGGGAGCCCTCTAATCAGTCTCTGCACTGTTTGTTATTTAACCCATTACCTCAAAGGCTATTTTGAGATCCAACCACTTTGTATAAATCTACCGAAAAGGAGCATTAACTAAAGGAGCATTAACTAGAGGAAAGGATAACTTTAGAATTTTGTAGTTTGAAACCATTGTGATAAATAGAGCATTTGCAAATGCTCTATTTATCACAATGGTTTCATTAAGTGTCTTTTACAGAGGCATAGGAAGGCGTATTTATGAGGGAAAGGGTTAAAATCCTCAAATGCGGGTGCCTAAACTCGTCTGATTGATTGTAGCCCTTGTGACGGTTTCATAAGATTTGTATGAATAGTAAAGAAGAAATATAGCCAATGTTACAGTTTCCCGATGACGTCAATGTGGATGCCAGCGTTACAACAGTTGCTTTTTTTCACTTCGTAAAACAGACATGTAAACAATGATGGATCATTCAACTGTGAAAATTCAGCATTCAATCGGCAAGGAATAATTATGGCAACAATATGAAAAACAGACTTGGCATACAGACAGACCAACAGACTTGGCATACAGACAGACAAACAAACAGATCTAGACAGAGAAGCAGAAAATAGATACACTGTCGAAGACCCCAACGAGGTCTTGAAGTGACACCCATATCATTGCAAAGCTATACAATTAACCCTTTACTTCATACAAATGCCAGAGCTACAGATAAAGGTGCGTACCCATAAATACTAAAATCATCATTTCTCCACCAAACCCTATACTGTGACCACTCTTTAGAATCGTCTCTTTGAGACGATTCTAAAGAGTGGTCACAGTATAGGGTTTGGTGGAGAAATAAAAGAGCTATTCTTAAAAATGTTTAAATGTGCGCATCTTATCTGGACCTCTGAATTTCCATTTCTTAGCATTTCTTAGCTTTGATAGCCATGATGTCATTGTTTCTTACATGAATATTCATGGGGTAAAGGGTTAACCCTTTCCTTGTTGAATATTGATGTAGGAAATAATGGAATTGTGAATATTTGATAGCTGAATTTTTATAATGGCATATGTACACATATGTATACATTTATAGTAAAACCTCTCTACAACGGCCACTAAAGAGCATAGATTATTTTGTGTTAAAGGCAGGTGGCTGCTTAAAGCAAGGTGAAAGTAAAACAGAACGCTCCTATAGGAGCGTTCTGTTTTACTTTCACCTTGCTTTAAGCAACCACTTGTCCTAAATACCAACTAATTAACACAATTTAGTGGCCGTTATAGAGAGGTTTTACTGTATATGCCTTTTTGGTATTGGTATAACATGTATAGAGTCAGATATATTATATTATCATAAGCAAACAGAGAGACCCCTGAATAGAATTAGGCTCCTACAGAAGCAGTCTGGGTCTACTTTGTTTGCAAAGGCGTGAAAAAGTGTTTATATGAGGGATAGGGTTAAAGCAGATTAAGTATTTGATATATCCGTTATGCACAAGCAATAAGCATTATAATTATGCTAGTGATATCATACAAAGCTAGCAAACTACTAGTTACAAAAAGTCTAATTTTTCTTGAGCAGTCAAACAACTTGCAGGTAATCATATTTTCCAAATAGACTGTGCCATTATTCATTGTGATGCAGTCCATTCATTATGGGTGAGCCATGAATAGTAAGGTTTCCAGAGGCAAACAGGGCAAATCTTGAGCAAAGAGTTTCTTGGAAACCTTCTGATGTAGGTATATCGAGGGCTTGGTGCAAAACTATTCTAACTCCTTCACTTTGTGAAGGAGTTAGAATAGTTTTGCACCAAGCCCTCGATATGCACTGTTTGAAAATGGTGCTTAACCATTTACTACATGATTATCTGTATAAGACTTCATAAACCTTAACCCTTTACCTCATGAATATTCATGTAAGAAATAATGACATCATGAATATTAATTGGATTAATTGCTATAATAGAACATGGGCACAATAAATGTTTACCAAGGCAGAAACTGTAGAACCATACCTACATTATATCACAAGCAAACAGAGCAGACCCTGATCAGACGGCTCCTTTAGGAGCCATCTGATCTGGGTCTACTCTGTTTGCAAAGGTGTAGAATGGCGTATTTATGGAGGAAAGGTTGCAAACAGAGAAGACCCAGTTAAGATGGCTCCTGTAGGAGTCATCTGATCAAGGTCAACTCTGTTTGCCTCCGGAATATAGATCTGCCATGACCAAAATTCTTGTGTTTGTTTACCATTATAAGAATTCATCTAATTAATATTCTTGATATCATTATTTCTTACATGAATATTCATGGAATTAAGGGTTAAGCAAATTATATTGGCAAATGAAAGAAGGTATTGCAGACAGGGTAGATCCACATCTATAACAGTATTCAGACACAGAATGGAGACCCTGCTGAGACAGCTGCTATAGCAGCAGTCAGAGTGGGGTCTACTCTGCTTGTAACAAGAGCACCGCATGCGACTGTCAACCCTCGTCTGTCGAGACATTTTTAACCCTTTCCTCCATAGGCTATTTTTAGATCCAACCACTTTGAATTAATCTACCGAAACGGAGTATTAACTACAGAAAAGGAAAATTTTAGAATTTTTTAGATTGAAACCATTGTGATAAATAGAGCCGTTGCTCCTTTAGGAGCAAAGGCTCTATTTATCACAATGGTTTCATAAAAAGACTTTTACAGAGGCGTAGAAAGGCGTATTTATGGAGGAAAGGGTTAAAGTTTTATTTCCTAAGTTCAAAAATGTTTTATTTCCTAATTGTTCATAAAGGGGCATAATTTGTAAAAGATCCTTACAGAGTAATAGATTTATAACCAGCATAATTTTTTTTTATTAAAGTTTCAAAAATAAGTTCAAAGTTAAAAAGTCAGGGTAACAAGTCAAAACACTTGACAAAAATGGAAAAGCTTTGCCACAAGGGATTCCCATATGAAATATGACAGCCCTGCTGGTTATCATTACAAAATGACAGAGATCTTAACTTATTTCCCGAGTCCATAAAGGGCATAACTTTGCAGAAGGAAGCCTTACAGAGTTATGGCCCTTAGTCAGCTCGTAGCCCTTGTAATGGTGAGCACGTGTGTGATGTTTCATAAGATTTGCATATATAATAAAGAAGTACTGGCCAAGTTTCTAGGCAACAACGAAAATTACGACAACAATGCGGACGCCGGAGTTTTGACAATAGCTCACATTTTTTTCTTTGAAAAACAGATGAGCTAAAAATGCAATATAAATAAATGGATAAGTTGTATACCTGAAACAGGTTAAGATCACAACTACTATACAAACTGCGCCCAATTTTAGCCACCCATCACCTAAAGCCCATCACCCAGTTTTACCTGTATGAAGAACTCCTCTAACAAGCACTCGATCCATGGCTCAGCAACCTCAAGTGGCCGAACTTCGTTTGATATATCAGCAACTTTTAATAAGATCATCAGAAGCTACGAGGAGAATACAGACAAATATACTGATTACAACATAGTTACTAAAGGATCACAATGGAGCAAGATCTTGGGGAAAAAATGACACTCTGGTATTGGAAAACAATATAAAACCAGATCAGCAAGTGTGCCGAATACATATTTTATTACAATAGTTTTACAGAGCTATAGATAAAGGTGCATACCTAAATACTAAAATCGTCATTTCTCCACCAAATCCTATACTGTGACCACTCTTTAGAATCGTCTCGAAGAGACGATTCTAAAGAGTGGTCACAGTATAGGGTTTGGTGGAGAAATAAAGGAGATATTCTTGAAAATATTTACTTTAACGCATCTTATCTGGAGCTCTGAGTTTACAAAAATATTTTGGATACTGCAAAGTGATAAACATTGCAGTCCCAGATTAGACAATAAATTATCAGCACAGCACCTTATCTGGGTCAAAACATTTTCAAAGGACCAACAGTAACATTTCTCTTGATCTTGCTCCTTTACTGACTTTCTACAGAATCTATCACAACATCTACTGTAAACAACCATCTATAAAAAAAAGAAAACACGAAAATGCTGCCATCCAAGTTTGTCACATTTCAAAGTTGGATTCCATCTCCAAATCTATTATCTGTCACAAATAGCATTCGTATTTGTAACTTATATTTCACATGGCATTCAAAAAAATATTTATCTATTTCCGAATAAATTACATATTCTTTCAAATCATCCATTGCTAAGTGATGTGTGAGGTTCAGCCACTGCCAGTTGATGCCAAACATCTGTCAGGTGGAATGTATTCAGACACCCTGATCTCCCATCTCCTTTAACCCATTCCCTCATAGGCTGTTTCTAGAGAAAAGCAAAGTTTTAGAATTGTGTTGTTTTGAAACCATTGTGATAAATAGAGCATTTGCTCCATAGGAGCAAATGCTCTATTTATCAAAATGGTTTCAAGAAGTGACTTTTACATAAGCCTCAATATGAGAGTTCATTGGGCTAATGAACCTTTTACTCATTTTTACTCCATGGCACTATGCACAAGGGAATTCTTTATAAAATTGAAGCTAGAATCAGATCTATATAATTTCATAAGCAAACACTGTTAGCACACTCTGATCAGACAACTCCTACAGGAGCCATCTGATCTAGATCTATTGTGTTTGCGAAGGTATAAATAAGAATTACTATGCTAGTAGTTTGGAAGTTCAGCTGTATTTTGGCGAGTTGGAAAAGTTGTTAAATGCGAGCCTTGGCGAGCATTTAACTACTTTTCTGACGAGCCAAAATACAGCTGAACTTCCAAACTACTAGCATAGTAATTCTTTTATCATGCAACACCCAGAAAAATGGAGAAAATGAAGAAAAAGAAAGATTGCTAAAGCGGTTTCGTCCCCTGAATGAAAATACATGTAAGTGCGATATATGTGACGTCATGTGGGCGTGCAGTGACGTCATCGACTTTTACAACATAAACAAACTTGATTTAATCATTTTATCTGGACAAATTGTTGAGGCAAAGGTGAGCAAATGTGTTAAATTTAATGTTTATGTTTAATTATGCCTTTTTCGTCCTTCTGTTTTCCTCCTTTTGGCTGAACCAAACTTGCATCCCAGTGGGGTCAGTACACATGCACTATACCTCACAAAATACAGCGTCGACGTGGAAAATATTATGCTAGTAGGAAGTGACTGTATTTCGTGACGTTGCATGATAAAATGGCTTATCTATGGAGCCTAAATAGTTAAGTCAATTTGGTGCTATTTACTCCAAGCATACATCTTTTTAACATCACTGCAAACTGAGAAGAAGACCAAGATCAGACAACTCTTGTAGGAGCTGTCTGATCGCGGTCTTCTCTGTTTGCTTATGAAACATGGCCAAACGCTCCTGTGTCCATGACATTGTGCATTTATAACAACTACAGTTGAACTTCGATATCTTGAGCTTCGAGAGTTCGAGATAATAGAGGTTCGAGACATATGATTTCTAATCTGACCAGTATCTCAAATTCACAGCTTATTAATGCAGATTGAAAGTAATGCTGAAAGCTCCTGCAGGAGCTTTCAGCATTACTTTCCACCTGCATTAAGCTGTCGCATGTGTTTCTAGATATGTGTAGTGATATACATTTTAGAACATTTCTGTATTGTAAATTAGGATGGACTGTAATTTTAGTTCACATTATTATTATCCCGAAGTTCGAGTTATCCGAGTTCAAGATATCGAAGTTCAACTGTAATCTGATTATTATTCATGAATATTCATGGAGTAAGGGGTTAAATAAAATGGGAATAAATGGGTTAATGACGCTGAAGTAAATTTTTGCCAACTCAAAAAAAGTTCAATTACGTGACTACAATAATTTCTGTCCTGAAGACACCAACCGACAAGCTATGACAATACTCCCACTGTTTTCACTGAAAGACGAGCTAATTAATTTTCTGAAAGAAAAAAATTGGAATCTTGCATGGAGCTGCATTCTTGTTTTCTTTTTATAACTAAAATAACCTAATTACCCCAAGTATTTCATACACAAATTTAGGCAAATTAGACAGACTCAGATCAACTACCATGTCAGTCAAATTTAACTCATAATGAATTCTATAAGCCTTTTAACACCTTTACAAATTAATGGAGTAGATGCATATCAGACGGCTCCTATAGGAGGAACCCTCTGATCAGGGTCTACTCTGTTTGAATATGAAATTATACAGATCTGATTCTACAGTTTCTGCCATGGCCAAAATTTGCTGTGAGTGTTTTAATATTGGGGGTAATTATGGGTACTACAAAAAGAACATTCTACAGTAAATCTACAGTTGCATTCCATGGATGTACTACATACGGTGACTGCAAAACTAGAGCATTCACAGAGCTACGGATAAAGATGCGTACCAAGATGCTAAAATCGTCATAAATTCTCCTCCAAAACCTATATTGTGACCACTCTTTAGAATCGTCTCTTCAAGACGATTCTAAAGAGTGGTCACAGTAAAGGGTTTGGTGGAGAAATAAAGGAGTTATTCTTGAAAATGTTTTAATTTATGCATCTTATCTGGACCTCAGCTTTCAGTGTGGTAATAGTCCTCTATTGGTGTTTCATGGTTGTACTATATGCCAACTATCAGATCTACAAAATAATCACCCAAAATAATCCCACAGATTATAGACTTAGGCAAATAGTGTAGATCCAGATCAACCAGCTACTGAAACACTGTTTGCTAATACAATAGAATCTGTCCTAATGGCCATTCATTTATTGAACATAAAAGTCTTTAACCCTATCCCTCATATGGATGCTTTTTCATGCATTTGCAAACAGAGTATACCCAGATCAGACGGCTTCTACAGGAGCCGTCTGATCAGGGTCTGCTCTGTTTGCGAATGGAATTTGATAGATCTGTTTCTTTATTACTTTCTAAAATGGCTACAATGTTCTACCTTCCATATTTCATTATAACTATTTTGTCCATGAATATTCAGTAGGTATTGAACTTTGGAATAGAACAGGGAAAGGGTTAAAAGCAGCTGGTTGTTTAATGCAGAACAAAGGTAAATCAGAAGCTCCTCTGTGTTATGCTTGACCTGCATTAAGCTACCATCTGCCTTACAGACCAATAATTAGAGCTCTTTTTGATATGTTCTACTGTACACATGTCTGTCTACTGTAACATTTTCAGGAGCAGTTTGATCAGGGAATAATAAATACAGTAAAACCTCTCTATAACGACCACTAAATTACATCAAGTAGTTTGTGTTAAATGCAGGTGGCTGCTTAAAGCAAGGTGAAAGTAAAACAGAACGCTCCTATAGGAGCGTTCTGTTTTACTTTCACCTTGCTTTAAGCAGCGTTCTGTTTTACTTTCACCTTGCTTTAAGCAGCCACCTGCCCAAAATACGAGCTAATTAACTCAATTTAGTGGCCGTTATAGAGAGGTTTTACTGTAGTATAGCATGGATGAGTAGAATAGTCCAACCAATTGTTCACACCAATAACTGTTAGGAGTAAATATTGAACAAGAAGAGGCCAAAAAACATGAACCCTCATAAAATACAAGATCTATATTTCATTTTAATCTCCTCTATTAACCCTTCACTTGATAGGGACACGTTTTCATGCTCTTGCAAACAGAGACTAGATCCAGAGCAGATGACTCCTGTAGGAGTGACAGTCTAATCAGGGTCTGCTCTGTTTGCTTATGAAATGTTTTATAGGTCTGATTCTGCAGTTTTGGTCATGATAAAATATCCTTTGTTCAGTTGCCTGCCTAATAAAAATTCATTTTACCCATTCCCTCATATTGATGACTTTTGACGACTGTAAAAGTCACTTTGTGAAACCATTGTGATAAATAGAGCATTTGCTCCTATAGGAGCAAATGCTCTATTTATCACAATGGTTTCAAACTACAAAATTCTAAAAAATTCCTTTTCTCTAGTTAATGCTCATTTTCGGTAGATTTATTCAAAGAGGTTGTATCTAAAAATAGCCTATGAGGGAATGGGTTAATAAACATTCCTGAAGTCATCATTTCTTGATGTAAAGGATGGAATTTGTAACTGTTAACCCTTTCCCTGTTGAATATTCATGTAAGAAATAATGACATCATGAATATTAATTAGTTCAATTTGTACACAGGATTTTTTGGAACTGTAGAATCAGATCAGATTAGAATTTCGTAAGCAATTACTGAGCAGTCCCTGATCAGATCGCTCCTACAGGAACCATCTGATCTGGGTCTACTCTGTTTGCAAATGCATGAAAAAGCGTTTAATATGAAGGATAGGGTTAAGCAAACAGAGCTAACAGAGCTAGCTCTAATCAGATAGCTCCTGCAGGAGCAAATGTGTGAAAAGGTTCTGTCAAGTAAACGGTTACCAGGACAGTTGAGAATTGGAAACGGATGATCAAAAAATTCCTGATGTGCTCTTTGATGCAGACAACTCTGCATTCCCACAATAGATGGATCACTACATATGCAGGCATTCATAGACATGCATGTGTCTAAGTACATGTATAACAAAACTGACCTCTTCTCTATAACATTGACTCCAGCTACACTACGTCTAACAAGACACTAAAATGACCTGTGTCAAAAGAAAATGGGGCACTTAAACATCAGCAAATCATGTAGATCAATAGTTGCCTAAATTAAATGAAACAACATCCAGTGAGCTGCTGCCTGAACGACACAACATCTGATCAGCTTCTGCCTGAATGACACAACATCTAATCAGCTGCTGCTTCAATAACATCTGATCAGCTGTTGCTTCAATGACATCTGATCAGCTGCTGCTTCAGTGACATCTGATAAGTTGTTTTCTTCAGTGACATCTGATCAGTTGCTGCTTCAATGACATCTGATCAGCTGCTGCTTCAATGACATCTGATCAGCTTCTGCTTCAGTGACATCTGATCAGCTGCTGCTTCAATGACATCTGATCAGTTGCTGCTTCAATGACACAACATCACTGTATCATAAAAACATAACAGACCCTAAACAAATGTATAACTATATACAGCAGCGGTGGATTCTGTTCTAGGTCTATGCTATGTGCTGATGTCTAAGTGCCTGTTTTCTAATGATACAAGTCATATATAGAAACTGTACAGTATGCAGCAATGACTGTAAATAAGCAGAAAACTGTTTGTTTCTTTGTATAGAAACACCATGGTTACTGGGCCTTAAAATTGTAAGAAATTTCATTATCCCAAAGAAAACGTATTTTGGAGCAGATTTTTTTTATTAAAGTATATATATATTTTTTTAATTAAACCCCTTGAATACAGGAAATTATTGTACTAGTAGTTGGAAACAGTGTAGACCCAGATCAGATGGCTTGCTGTTGATCCCTCTGATCTCTGTCTGCACTTTTGGTCATTCAAAATGCTCCATCAAATTGAACCCTTTCCTCTATAGGCTTATAAATATTAGACACAACCTCTTTGAATCAATCTACCGACAAGGAGCATTTACTAGAGGAAAGGAAAAGTTTAGAATTGTGTAGTTTTGAAACCATTGTGATAAATAGAGCATTTGCTCCTATAGGAGCAAATGCTCTATTTATCACAATGGTTTCATAAAGTGACTTTTACAGAGGCGTAGAAAGGCGTATTTATGGAGGAAAGGGTTAATCCCTTCAAACAGAATGGACTCTGCTGTTAAAGCAGACAGATCATTCCATTTTGAAGGGTTAACTCTTTTGGTACCATAGATGAATCAGACACAACCTTTGCAAACAGTTTAGATCTAAAACAGAGACGGAGTAAATAGGATCCAAACTGTTTGACGCTGATTACATTTTTGTAAAAAAAAAAATGAGGAAAAAGTAACCTGAACCTGAAGCAGACAATGAACTCAGCTCTGAAATGGTTGAAACAGATTCAATAAACCAGACCACTCTATCTGCTTTCATTACAATAAATGCAGCATACTGTACAGTCAAATAAAATTAAAAAAAAAAAAAAAAACCTAAGACAATACTGCTCACAATTTTACATCTCTCTGTAAACATTACCTGTCAGAGAAATGTTTAAGAAGACTTTTATTGTACATTGCTAGACTGTGAGGTAAATCTGCTTTGCAATTTGTAGTGAATGTACACTAGAACCTAGATGAATTTGGTCATATGATCGTTTGTAAGACCAACCCCAGACGAAAATTAATTGCTTTCATAATTATGGATGCCTTTTGATGCATCTGTAAAAGTCGCTTTTTGAAACCATTGTGATAAATAGAGCATTTGCTCCTATAGGAGCAAATGCTCTATTTATCACAATGGTTTCAAATTTTGCTATAAATGTTCAAAGAAGTTGGTCTATTAATATACATGTAGCCTGAGGCAATGAGTCTAAAATTAGCCTAGGTTATTAGTGTAAGTGTACGTAAACCGATACTCTAAACAATATTTTCATTTAGTTCTACAGGTGACTATTGATCAAAGAAGTGCAATACTGTGAGCGCTAATAATGACAATATGAAACATGGACGTTTTAAACATGAAGCGGAACCTGATTGAAAAACTCCTGTAGTAGACAGTCTAACCATGGCACTGCCACGTTCATGGGTCTAGCCTCGTTGGATATGTCGGACACTTTCATAAGGATCATCATGAGCTGGTTATGGTACAAGTGTCAAATCAGTAATAATAGTTAGTCAGGTCCAGATAAGATACAAAGAAAATATTTTCAAGGATTACTTCTTTATTTCCCCACCAAACCCTAGGTTGTGACCACTCTTTAGTCAACTCTAAAGAGTGGTCACAACCTAGGGTTTGGTGGAGAAAGGACAATTTCACTATTTGAGTATGATGCATTTTATCTTTTCCTCTGGTTTATCCATATCAGGCTAAGCACAGTGCCTGACTGCCAATTTGCAAACAGCTTGGATCCAGATGAGATGCTATGTAACTCAGCGTCCCAACTCGCTGCTATTTAACCCTTTCCCTCATATAAACACCTTTTCACGCATTTGCAAACAGAGTAGACCAAAATCAGATGGCTCCTAATAGGAGCCATCTGATGATGGTCTGCTCTGTTTGCTTTTGACATGATATAGAGATCTGATTCTACAGTTTTGTCCGAGCAAAATGTTTCCTTGAAAAGTTTACTGTATAAAAATCCAGCTAATAAATATTCATTATGTCTTTACTATTTAGTTCTTACATGAAAATTGAAACAGGGAACAGGCTAACTGTTCGCTGAAATTCTCAAAACCATGATGAAATCAGAAGTAAGTAAACATTGCTGAAAATCAAAGTTTATAGCAACAATAGTCACAGCATATAGGCTAGTATGACCTCAATCTAACAATACAAAAATAGTCACAGCATATATTAGCAAGTAGGAGTGACCTGTCATTTTTATTTATAGATTTGGTATTTTTCCAAATTATTCCATTCTATACAAAAGGGTTTTGCTTAAATTGACGAGCGAATTTCTCGTGAAGCTCGTGCAGTTGGTTAATTAGACACGAAATCCGATTGCCTATACATAAATAAAATAGTATAAGTTGAAATAGTCGGTAAAATGCTGAGCTCACCTAATACAATAGTGGTATTATCCCAATCTATAAATAAAAACGACATGTCAGATCTAACCGCTAACAGGTAAGTACGACCTCAATCTAACAATAGTTTGTCTCAGGCAAACTTATTTACAGCATAATTATATAGGTTAGTACATGTATGACCTGAATCTAACAACACAAAGATGACGTATTTGTGCATAGGTCAAACCCTTTCTTTGAACCAATCAACTGGTTAACCCCTTTTCGAATGAACATTTTTGCATGAACTGATTGCTTCATGAATATTTATTAACTTAAAAATTTAAACGGAATTGTTGGCTTTGAGAAACGCTGTGGTATTAGAACTACATGTACATAATTTCATTAACAGATCAGACCCTGATTAAATCACTCCTTTCGGACACATCTGATCTGGGTCTACTCTGTTTGCAAAGGCATGAAAAGGCGTTTATATGAATGAAAGGGTTAAATAGTAGTAAATTCTTTAACCCTTCACTCCATAAATAAGTCTTTCTATGCCTTTGCAAACAGAGTAGACTCATATCAGGGTCTGCTCTGTTTGCTTATGGAGTGATATAGATATGATTCTATAGTTTCTGCCAATACAAAAAATTCATATTCATGTGTACATGTGCCATTATAGTAACAAACAGTAGCTCATAAATTTTAATATTCACGGTGTCATTATTTCTTAAAAGATAATTGAACATGGAAATGGTTAAACCATCTCCCTAATAGAAACACCTTTTCGAGCCTTTGCAAACCAAGTACTCTGACCCTGTAGGAGACCCCTTCAAAATTTTACATTAACCCTTTCCCTGTTCTATGTTAAATTTATTACAAATTTCATTATGTACGGAGTATTCATGGACAAATTAGTTGTAATGAATTAATTATGGAAGGTGGAACATTGTAGACATTTTAGAAAGTATAGAAACAGATCTTTCAAAATCTTTTAGCAAACAGAGCAGACCCTGATCAGATGGCTCCACTAGGAGCCATCTGATCTGGGTCTACTCTGTTTGCAGATGCTTGAAAACACCTTTATATGAGGGAAAGGGTTATTAGAATTCACGTAATGATAATTTATAAGTGATCAATTCATGCATAAACAGAGCTACAGATAAGGGTGCATACTCAAATACTATAAGTAAACAACGAGCAGTGAATCATAAAATTCAGCACAGTCCAAATTTTGGGGGAATCAGCATTCTGTCAGCATAAAAACCTGCATGAGAAAATCGTGATTGACTGTCGCATTTAAAGTACATATCTTAGTTAGATGGACTGCAGCAATGCTGACACCCCTAAATCGTGGAACGTACCAAAATGTAAAGTACATTCACGGTTCACTTCTCGTTGTTTACCTATAAAATCGCCATTTCTCCACCAAACCCTAGTTGTGACCACTCTTTAGAATCGTCTCGAAATAAAGAAGCTGAACTTGAAAATATTTTATTTTATGCATCTTATCTGGAGCTCTGCATAAATGTACATTTGGGCAAGGGTTTACCCTTTTGACATTAAAATTATTCAGGTATCAGTGCCATTTTTTTTTCAATTTCTTTACAATCACATATAGAGTGACAAACAGTTTTGGATCCTCAGAGGAGATGCCAATATGTCAAACTGTGCAGACCCTGATCATTGCCACACTGAATCTTAACCCTTTCCCTGTTCAATATTCATATAAAGAAACAATGGAATCATGAATATTAATTAGCTGAATTTTTATAATGGCATGTGTATACACATATATATTTGGTATTGGTAGAAACTGTAGAATTACGGCTATATCATTTCATAAGCAAACAAAGCAGACCCTGATCAGATGGCTCCTACAGGAACCGTCTGATCTGAGTCTACTCTGTTTTCAAATGCGTGAAAAGGCGTTTACATAAAATGTTTTCAAAATAGCAGAATACTTTTTCTTTGTACTAACACAAAATTTTATCATTTGAAATAAAACAAAGATAGTTTTCATATCTATATTAAATCAATCTATAAATTTCCCGCAAATAGTACTTTCACATTTTAATCATTCATTCTTTAATGGTCTATAATCAAATTCTTAACCCTCGTCCTGCTCTGCATGGGGAACTTCAGACTGGCATAAGCAAATAACTTGGATCCAGATGAGACACTTAGTGACTCAGCATCCGATCAAGATCCAAACTGTTTGACACTCTGTCAATAGTTTCTCAAAAGTTAAATAAAATCAGATGAAGAATAAATAGCAACAGATTCAAATTTGAGTAAACAGTAGAAGACATAAGGTCGTTTCATAGCCTTGCAAGGGTGAATAAAGCTGTTTAGGATATTAATTTAGCGCTAACCTTTTTTTCCCTGGGAATTGAAATCAATATAAATGTTATGCTGAAGAAAAATAATTCTAACCTTTAGCCTGCTGCTGGCAGATAAGGGATTACCTATGCTGACAGCATAGTTCCAAATAAGATACGTAGATTTAAACATTTTCGATAATAGCTCCATTATTTCTCCACCAAACCCTATACTGTGACTACATCTTATCTGAAGCTATGCTGCACTTATTAGAAGTAAGTTAACAAGAGTGTTCGGAGGAACACATGTGTCACCTGCTCGCAACTGACACAAAAAGTGTTAATATGCTGGAGTGCGAAAATCAGAAAAAGGGGGATAACTCAAAAAGTATTGCATGCAGAGTGATGGACCTTAGTTTCATCAATGGTCCTCAATGAGAGGAAGACACATGTGAAATTGTAAAGCTCTATAATGATTAGTTTAGAAATGACAGCCAAAAAACGAAAGTGACGGACAGACAAACAGACGGACGATGGATATGTGATCCCTAAGTGACACACTGCCTCTCGGCAGGTGACACAAAAATACAACAGGTCAGAGTTTTGGCAGACATATTTTTTACAGCATGATAACGGTTAGAATTATATCTTGTGTAATGAACTGTATATTTTTTATTTATTTAAACATTAACATAAATGATAACAGTCATAATACAAAAGATGCAAGCTGGTCTTATGGTATGATTTAATCTGCTACTCTAATGGGATTTCATAATTAACCAATAAGCTGATGTATATTTATGAAAGAAATATTATGTCTGTTTGAATATCATTATTAATCTTATTAACCCTTTCCACCATAATTTCGCCTAAAATTCTACGCCATTGTAATAGTCACTTCTTGAAACCATTGTGATAAATAGAGCATTTGCTCCCGAGGAGTTAATGCTCTATTTACCACAATGGTTTCAATACTACACAATTCTGAAGTTGTCCTTTTCTCTAGTAAATGCTCCTTTTAGGTAGATTTATTCAGAGGTTGGGTCTAAAACTAGCCATCTGATCAGGGTCTGCTCTATTTGCTTACAATATAATATAGATATGATTCTACAGTTTCAGCCACGGCCAACAATTCCCATGTCCACGCGCTATTACAATAAAACCCCTCTAATGCGACCACCAAAAAAACAGGTAAAATCCGAGTGGTAAAGGCAGGTGGCAGCTTAATGCAGGGTGAAAGCAATGCAGAAAGCTCCTATAGGAGCTTTCTGCATCACTTTCATCCTGCATTAAGCAACCACCTGCCTTGTAAAGACAGCCATGTTTATCCATTAAATGGTCCCATATTATTTATGAGGTCATTAATATTCATGAGATAAGGGATAATGTAGATCTTTTACAGTCTGAAAGCTTCGTGTTCTTATGCAATTATAACCATTCAGTTAATTCAAATTCATATTCATGAAGTAATTATTTCTTAAACTTTTACCTTTTGCCTGCTATGGGCGGATGATTGAATACCTTTGCAAACAGTTTGGATCCAGATGAGATGCAGAGTAACTCGGCATCTCATCAGGATCCAAACTGTTTGACACCTTGTCATTGCATTTTGGTAGACAATTTTATTATAGCTTGAATTTTGAAAATGTAGTGGGTGAAAAATTCTGTAAAAATAATTCGCTCAGCAGGCTAAAGGTTAAGTAAAAGGCTAACCCTTTTATTCCATAATTATTCATGCAAGAAATAATGTCTCATTATTTATTTGCTGATTTTTCAAAATGGCAAATGGACAGGAATTTTTGGCAATTGCAGAAACTGTTGAATCAGATCTATTATTAATCCATTACCTCATAGGCTATTTTTAGATACAACCTCTTTGAATAAATCTACCGAAAAGGAGCATTAACTAGAGAAAAGGAAAATGTGAGAATTTTGTAGTTTGAAACCATTGTAATAAAAAGAGCATTTGCTCATATAGGAGCAAATGCTCTTTTTATCACAATGGTTTCATTAAGTGACTTTTACAGAGGCGTCAAAAGTCATCAATATGAGGGAATGGATTAATCCATATGCAAACAGAGCAGCCCCTGACCAGACAGCTCCTACAGAAGCCATCTGGTCTGGGTCTACTCTCCTTGCAAAGGCTTTAAAAATTATATCTATAGAGTAAAGACTTAGAGATTAACAAATTTCCTACTATAGTTACTGCACATGTAAAAACGAGTTCTTACCAAATGTCGATGTTCTTTATCTCGGAAGTTGAATGTATTCACAGTAGCCTTGAAGTTGTTCACAATCTCGTTATGTTTGGCCATATCAGTTGCCAAAATACATCTGAAAGAAGAAAATATGTTATATCAATTAGGTGACCAAATGTCCGAAAAACAAAAAACTGATATTGAAATGTGTTTGTATGGAGACCTGTATATGCTATTGCTAAATAAAAGTTACCTTCAACAAAAAACGACCTAGCAACAAATGATGGTACAAATGTATCTTAAGTGTGAAAGTTTATCTATCACAGAGGTCAACTTGGTTAAGATCATAGTGACCAGTAAATGGTAAATGACTGCACTCTGCCATTCCTGCAGACACTCACACACCAAATTTGACATTCCTATCTCAAGAAATGCAAGAGATATGCTCCCTTTGGGAGCTTTTTGCACTTCTTGTGTTCTGCATTAAGCGATCACCTGTCTTATTGGCATTGCACCTAAATATCTAGTGGTTGTTTCAAAGACTTAACGGTAATTTTGTTTCAATGCATACTGCCGGTATAACGAGGGTGCCATTGTAACGAATGCCGGTATAATGAGGGTTCACTGTACTTTGAACAACAAGACAGCAAACAATTTCATAATAAATATTTATGAAATGCAAACATTTTGGATGCAGATCCAGGGGTGCAATGTAACATGGCAGATCTTAAGATAAGATGCACAAATTAAGATATTTTCCATAATAACTCCTTTATTTCTTCACCAAACCCTATACTGTGACCACTCTTTAGAATCGTCTTGAAGAGACAGGGGCATAATTTATATAACTTTTGTAGAGGACCTGAACATCATAAATGCTATGTGCCAAATATGAAAGCTGAGAACCTTCCAGTTTCAGAGAGAAGATTTTCAAAATGTTCACTATATGCTTCTATTGAAAACTGGTCACCCTAGGGGTGGGCCAATTTTGACCCCAGGGGCATAATTTATAAAACTTCAGTAGAGGACCTGAACATGATGCTATGTGTCAAAGATGAAAGCTGAGAACCCTGTAGATTCAGAGGAGAAGCTGAGAACCTTCCAATTTCAGAGGAGAAGATACTATAATTATGTTCCTATAGAAAACAATGCACCCCTGGGGCGGGGCCAATTTTTACCCCTGGCACATAACTTTTGTAAAGGATCTACAGATAATGCTATGTGCCAAAGATGAAAGCTGAGAACCATGTAGATTCAGAGGAGAAGATTTTTAAAGATTCAAATTAGTGACAACTGACATCAGGTGATCACAAAAGCTTACCCTGAGCACTTCACATGCGCTCTTGATCTAGTGAGCTGAAAAGCAATCCTTTCAATAATTTAGGAGATTTCCTTAAAATAAAATTGTCGCTGGTGCAAGACGGAATTGAGAGACACAGGGGAGGTGGGTTAAAAATGTGAATTTGATTTGTTTTTAGTCTGACTGTCGTTTTTGAAAAGAAAATGAAGATAAAAACTCTAACAATTTTAAGTCTACAAATAAGAGGTGCATTTTAGAAACTGAAAATTAAGTATTTTCAACAATTTTTTTTGCCCTAAACTTACCGTGTGAGTACTCAGTTAAATCTCTCTGGATTTGAAAATTATGCCTCGTATCTCGAACACTGCTATGCATGATGCATTTTTGTGGACAAGATTGGATTTGAGGGGAAAGTTTAACCCTTTCCTTCATATAAACGCCTTTTCACATCATTGCAAACAAAGTAGACCCAGATCAAATGGTTGCTATAGGATCAGAGCTGTCTGATCAGGGTCAGCTCCGTTTGCTTATAAAAGAACACAGAATATTTACATTCACCCCATCCCTTTCCATTGTAAAAATTGACATTCAATTGTTGTAAACTTCATTTTCAGCGGAGGCGGGGTTACAGGCCTTTTCTCTGTGAATTAATTTTCGAATTCGGACAGCAGACATTTGGCGGAATTTTCAAAACTAACAGACTGTGTTCTTATTAGCGTAAACCTTTATGATCTTCTGATCTAAAATTCTTCTTTATTAATACGCGACAACTTTAAAGATAAGTGCAGCACTTTATAAAAAGCATTTATTCGTATTTACATGTAGACTATATCAACAGCGATCAACGCTTTTTTTATCCTAAGGTCAAGATGACGTCACATCAAATTGACGTCAACTCGGTATTTTCACGCCAAAGTGTCAAGTTGACGACGTTGATTGTTTACATTGGAACTTATTTTGTTGCATTCGAATAGTAAACCGCTTCAGTTATGCGGTTATGGCTATTCCTGTAAGCACATGTACTATTCGTGTTAACAACATCAAGTAAGGATTAAACACATTTGTATACCAATAAGCTACTTATCCATGCTAGAAATTACCGGAAATATAATGTAAATATAAGATATGAATAGAATTTTTTGACGTTTAAGCGAAATAAACGACAGAAAATGATCAGCAAATTAACCATGAATCGTTAGCGTGATTCATGTAATTTGCCAATCATTTTCTGTCGTTTATTTCGCTTAAACGTCCAAAAAATTCAATTCATTTCTTAATTATGGTTCTACAGTTTCTGCCATGGGGAAATATACAAGCTATCATGTGCCATTAATAAAAATTAATCTAAATAAAATGCATGATGTCATTATTCTTAATATGAATATTCATGGTATAAAGGTGTTAAAGTACATTTTTTTCATACTCACTTGATCATACCTTCCCGTACCCTTTTGTACTGCTCTTTAGCCAAATTTGAAAATATATTACAGTGCTTTTTCTCTAGAATCTCAAATGCCACTGAGCAATGGTGATTCTCTAGCGGTGAGATATCATTGTACCGCAATGCAAGCTCTGTCTTGGCATTGATCTGAAAAAGAGGAACCAAAGTAAAAATTAACAAACAATGAAAACACACTCTAATCTGAATTTAACCCATTCCCTCATATTGACGACTTTTGATGACTCTGTAAAAGTCACTTTGTGAAACCATTGTGATAAATAGAGCATTTGCTCCTATAGGAGCAAATGCTCTATTTATCACAATGGTTTCAAACTACAAAATTCTAAATTTTCCTTGTCTCTAGTTAATGCTCCTTTTCGGTAGATTTATTCAAAGATTTTTTATCTAAAAATAGCCTATGAGGTAATGGGTTAAAGTGTATTAACACATACAGAGTAACAGATAAAGGTGCATATGTACTTAAATACTAAAATCGTCATTTCTCCACCAAACCGACTATGTTGTACCTCTTCAAGACAATTCTAAAGAGTGGTCACAGCTTAGCTAGGGTTTGGTGGAGAAATAAAGAAGTTATTCTTGAAAATGTTTTAATTTACGCATCTTATCTGGACCTCTGCAATGATAGCTCTCTAGTAGAGAACTTGTGATAACCTTGAACAGTTTGGATATCATCTGGATCAAAGCTGTGGACACTGGGACTGTAATTTTGTAAAAGAAATTGAAGAAGTTAACATTAGAATCCTATCTATATTATATCAAGAGCAAACAGAGCAGACCCTGATCAGACGGCTCCAACAGGAGCCGTCTGATCTGGGTCTACTTTGTTTGCAAAGGCCTAGAAAAGCGTATTTATGGCCCAGTAAAGGGTTAATACACCTCTGAGTTACAGCTCTGAAAAAATGGAAGAAAACTTCCATGTACAGAATCAGTCTCAACCAGTGATTTTTTTTTAGAGTATCCGCTGCTAAGAGCGCCTCGGGTTAACTAGTCACCGCTTTAATTGAAACCATATAACACCATTATAAATTTGGCACTGTAGGCCAAACAAGATTTTTGAAGCTTCTTCCTCTTGAATTTCCGATAATGAGTTTTTTTCAGGACAGATATTAAGAGTGCATGGAGACACCATTGATTGCTGAGCTATAATGTGTGAATTGGTGATAATCGCCACAAATAGTTTGGATCCATTTAACTCTTTACATATTGAATATTCATGTAAGAAATAACAGGGCTGCCACAAACCAGAGGCAACAAAATTCCCTGACAATTCCCTGACATAATTCCATATTTCACTGACACATTACATTACGAAATTTGGTCTTTCTGTCATAATTTCTGTAATACTGAATGAAATTTTAAAAATAAATGGCCTTCATTCTCATTTGTTTTCAAAATTCCCTGACATTTACCTATACAGTCGACTCTCGTTATGTCGAGTTCGTAGGGACCTGTTAAAAACTTCGACTCATCGAGAGTTCGACTCAAAAATCGCATGCCATTTTTAAAAAAAAATCCAGTTTCTTCCATTTCGTTCACCTTAAACAAGCTGCCATATTACAAGAATATTAATGTGCTTGTACAGTTTAGTCTTCACATTGTGTAAAAGAATCGCACTCTGTGTATATAAAATTGTACATGTTCGTGTTGATCCATTACTGCGAGAACAAAATTCTGTCTTTCCTACCCTCCATTAATGACACTATGCCGTAATTTACAAGGCCCTATCCAATTTTCAGATCCCTTTTGCCTTTATTATTGAATTAATCACCGTTGGTTTGGCGATTTTTAAAGCGCATCGTTTGTTTACGCCATTTCTATGGGAAATCCCTTTTCCTAAACGGGCACCGGAAATACGCAATCACACGTGAACTAGCTGGTTGCCGATTCGTGTACTTCCGGTACATCTAAGAGAACAGCCTTATTCGGGAAACCAGACGTTTCAAAATGTAGTCACCATTTTATATGTTTCGCCGTGAGCTGTTTCGCTATTACTCAAGTGACAAATTAAATTCAATGTTGAATTGCATGTATTGGTAATAAAATAAGGAACAGGCCTTACTTTTTATCCAATCTCTACAAAATCGTCCGGAAGCGAGGACGCTTGAGAGTTTCTTACTACAGTAGTTATGATTGACACTTAGGACAAATGAACGGTAAGGTGTCATTTTACTAAATAACGTTCACTCAACGCGGCATTGTTCCAAAGTTTGAATAATTATCTGACATCAGTGATTGTTTACCCACAAAACACTGTAATTACGTGTGTCGTGATCACCTGGCGTACTTTGCCAGGGTCGGATCAAAAGGTCCAATTCACATCTCGAATTCAATCAGACTGAGAGGTGCGACTTCGATACAAACACCGATAATTACATGCAAACAAACACTTTGGGGACGGAAAATGACTTCGAATTAACGAAAATGTGATCAGTTCGAATTTGTCTTAAAAACTTAAATTTATATAGAATATATAGGAAGAAAAGTTGGGACTTTACAAAAACTTCGTGTCAACGAGAAATTTGTGTCAAGCGAGTTCGCCATAACGAGAGTGGACTGTATTTTCAAATTTCCCTGACAGTTCTAAAATTTCCCTGACCTTGAAAAAAAATCAATTTCCCTGACGCGTGGCAACCCTGAATAATGATGTCATGCTTTTTTATAAGCTGCATTTATGGTTATATAAGAACACAGGATGTTTTTGTCATGACACTTAACCGTTCGCTTGCTGAATTTTAAAATACATGTCTCCTTCTTTACCCGTGCCCTGTTGTATAAAAACATATATCTTCACTGTGTACAAGTATTTCGCTGTGCAATCACTGCAATGGAGTGCACTGGTTGCACAATCAACTTGTAAATAGTGCAGACTCTGATGAGACAGCTCCTGCAGGAGCTGTCTCATCTTGGTCTTCACTATTTACTGGTAGGTATATTGACGTGAATAGCAAGCGAAGGTTTAAATGCATTCTCTCATAGACTATTTTTTAGATCCAACCTCTTTGAATAAATCTACCGAAAGGAGCATTAACTAGAGAAAAGGAAAATTTTAGAATTTTGTAGTTTTGAAACAATTGTGATAGAGCATTTTGCTCCTAAGGAGCAAAATGCTCTATTTATCACAATTGGTTTCAAGAAGTGACTTATAATTACAGAAGTGTAGAAACGCACATTTATGGAGGAAAGGGGTTAATATAGGAGAAAGAAATGCAGAAAGTTAGAGGAGCTTTCATCCTACCTTCAGCTAACATCTTAAAGACTCAGTATAAGACCTAAGTTTGATGGTCACTGTAAGTAAAGTACCTAGTTATAGTCTACTTTCAGTCCGAATATGACCGCTCAGTCGGCTGTACATTTACTCCCCTGGTCATTGAGCCATTTACCTACATATTGAGCACTGCTAACATATGGCGTGATTAAGCAGTCGCAGTACTGGCTAGTGACCCTGACAGGTATCTATTTTAGCCCCTGAGTAGAGCGGCGGCATACTAGTGTGGGTGGAAGATACTGAAAAGTGTCTTCGAAATTTTGAGCTGGTTCAGCCGAGATTCGGGAACCCCGCATCCCTGGGTTTTCAGCTCTATGCTCAACCAATAAGCAAAGCCACCACAACAAAGTAAGTAATTAGTCTACTTTCAGTCTAAATGACCGCTCTGAGGTGACTACATTTACTCCCCCTGGTCATTGAGCCATTCGCCTACAATATTCAGCAGTGCTAATATATGGCGTGATTACACAGCCGCATTGTGACCCGCTAGTGATCCTTGCAGTGTGACCCGCTAGTGACCCTTGCTGTGTGACCCGCTAGTGACCCTTGCTGTGTGACCCGCTAGTGACCCTTGCTGTGTGACCCGCAAGTGACCCTTGCTGTGTGACCCGCTGTGTGACCCACTAGTGACCCGCTAGTGACCCTTGAAATGTGACCCGCTAGTGACCCTTGCAGTGCGACCCGCAAGTGACCTTTGCAGTGTGACCCGCTAGTGACCCTTGCTGTGTGACCCTTGCAGTGTGACCCACTAGTGACCCTTGCAGTGTGACCCGCTAGTGACCCTCACAGCTACCCATTTCAGTAACCCCTGGGTGGAGAGGAGGCATTCTCATGTGGGTGGGAGACACTGAAAAGCGTATTTGAAATGTCGAGCTGGCCCAGCCGGAATTCGATCCCTGGACCCCTGGATTATCAGCTTAACGCTCAACCAATAGGCCAAGCCACCACTTCACTGTAGACATATTTAACTGTACACTGGAAAACATTATCTCATTTTTTAACACTCTTGTTCAAAGGAACACATGTGTCAACTGCTGGGAGAAGCGTTAGTAAGAAAAAAAGTGTGATGGACAAAAAAAGTGTGACGGATAGACAGACAGACGAGGGAAAAGTGATCCCTGAGTGACACACTGCAGCCTCTCAGCAGGTGACCCAAAAATTACATGATTATGCAATAATTTTTGCAGACAACAATTGCTTAGCAGAAAGTTTTTAAGATTTATTTATTAGTTTGGACCCAGATAAAAATTAATGTAAATCAATACTTTATCCAGATCCAAACTCTCTGGCACTCTGAAAAAAATATAGTTCTGAATAATCACGCATAAAACAATTTCGCAGACAACATCAATAATTGTTTAGCGAGTAAAGACCTAATGTTTAATGCTACTGCTGGTATAACCTTATTTTGTCCATGCAAACAGTTTGGATCCAGATGAGATGCCACATCATGCGGCGTCTCATCAGGATCCAAACAGTTTAACACTTTGATCATATTTTGCAAACAAATGAGAGAAATTATATCTTAAGAATAGAAGCAGACGACAGTTGTTGCAGACACAATATCTTAGCGTGCAAGTGCAAGAGTTAAGTACTCCCTATACAACGTACAATTTTAAGGCAATCTATGGAGAAATAATTAACTGCTACTCTTCAACAAAATTTTCATTTGTTATTACTTAATAGCGCAGCAATGGAGATAACCTAATAACGTATGCAAACAATTTGAATCCAGATAACACGTTGAATAACCTGGGAGTCTCATCTGGATCCAAATTGACACTCTGATAAGGATTTTTTAAACAAGAGATGTTTGTAAAACATGTATACCCCCCAGACCCTCTGACCTTTGATCTAGTGACCTCAACTATAGAGGTCATCAAGCGGTCATGACTAATCACCACAGCAACTTTGAAGATCCTAAGCCAAACCACTGATCATTTATTGATCTGAAAACATTTCACATATTAAGGTCATGGTGACCTTGACCTCTGACCTAGTGACCTCAACAACTATAGGGGTCATCTAGTGGTCACGACCAACTACCACAGCAAGTTTGAAGATCCCGACCCAAACCATTGAGCAGTTATTAATTGGAAACCATTTCATCAGTTAAGGTCATGATGACCTTGACCTTTGATCTAGTGACCTAAAAATAATAGGGGTTATCTATCGGTCATGACCAACCACCACAGCAAGTTTGAAGATCCTAAGCCAAACCCTTGAGCAGTTATCGATCGCAAACCATTTCACCAGTTAAGGTCATGGTGACCTTGACCTTTGACCTAAAAATCAATCGGGGTCATCCAGTGGTCATGACCAACTACCACAGCAAATTTGAAGATCCTAAGCCAAACCCTTGAGCAGTTATTGATCAGAAACCATTTTACAAGTTAAGGTCATGGTGACCTTGACCTTTGACCTAGTGACCTCAAATACAATAGGGGTCATCCAGTTGTCATGACCAACTACCGCAGCAATATTGAAGATTCTAAGCCAAACCCTTGAGCAGTTATTGATCGCAAACCGTTTCACCAGTTAAGAGCATGGTGACCTTGACCTTTGACCTAGTGACCTAAAAAACAATAGGGGTCATCTAGTGGTCATTACCAACCACCACAGCAAATTTGAAGGTCCTAGGCCAAACCCTTGAGCAGTTATTGATCGCAAACCATTTCACCCTTTAAGGTCACTGTGACCTTGACCTTTGACCTAGTGACCTAAAAAACAACAGGACTCATCTAGTTTCAATGACCAACCACCTAAGCAAATTTGAAGGTCCTAAGCCAAACCCTTGAGCAGTTATTGATCAGAAACCATTCTACCATTTAAGGTCATGGTGACCTTGACCTTTGACCTAGTGACCTCAAAATAAATAGGGGTCATCCAGTGGTCATGACCAACTACCACAGCAAGTTTGAAGATTCTAAGCTAAATCCTTGAGCAGTTATTGATCGGAAACCATTTAACCATTTAAGGTCATGGTGACCTTGACCTTTGAACTAGTGACCTCAAAATCAATAGGGGTCATCTAGTGGTCATGACCAACCACCACAGCAAGTTTGAAGATCCCAAGCCAAACCCTTGAGCAGTTATTGATCGGAAACTATTTCACCATTTAAGGTCATGGTGACCTTGACCTTTGACCTAGTGACCTCAAAAACAATAGGGGTCATCTACTTGTCATGACCAAGCACCACAGCAAGTTTGAAGATTCTAGGCCAAGTCGTTTATTAGTTATCATTCGGAAACCATCGATCTACCGACCGACCGACCGACCGACCGACCGACCGACAGACCGACCGACCGACCGACCGACCGACATGTGCAAAGCAATATACCCCCATTTTTTCAAAAGGGGGGTATAATAAGAAATTAAATAGGAAATGCATTAAAGAGACTGCAGCAGACGATGAAACTTGCAGACGACAATTACGTAGCATGCAAAGAATTAAACTCAGACCTGCTCAGATTTGCCCAATGCTTCATTTTGTTCCATTAACCCTTTCCTCCATAAATACGCCTTTCTAGGCCTCTGTAAAAGTCACTTTATGAAACCATTGTGATAAATAGAGCATTTGCTCCTATAGGAGCAAATGCTCTATTTATCACAATAGTTTCAAACTACAAAAATTCTAAAAAAATTCCTTTTCTCTAGTTAATGCTCCTTTTGGGTAGATTTATTCCAAGAGGTTTGATCTAAAAATAGCCTATGGAGGAAAGGGTTAACCCTTTCCTCATATAAACGCTTTTTCACACCTCCTTGAAACAGAGTAGACTCAGATCTGACAGCTCCTATAGCAGCCGTCTTCTCTGGGTCTACTCTGTTTACAACTGAAATTATAATAGATCTGACTCACAGTTTTTACCCAAACATACATGTACCAAAACCGCCTATGTACACTATGCCATTATAAAAGGTCTGCTAATAAATATTCATGATGACTGTTATTATTTCTAACATGAATATGCAACAACGAAAGAGTTAAGAACTGTATGCTAAGTTAAAAAATGCTCTGATCATGATGACGTATAAATTGGAATCTGATCTGAATCACTACTGTTGGCACCTGTCAGACATGTAGACAAGAGGGCCAAGATGGCCCTTAATCGCTCACCTGATTACTATAGATTTAAGATTTTTGCTGGGTAGCCCATGGGTAGGGCCAATATTGACATTAGGGACAATATTTGAACAATGTTGATAGTGGACCATAAGCAGTGTTTCTACAGAACAAGATTTTCAAAGATTTAGAATACTGACTTTATCAAGACAATGATTCTGACCAATGAAGATTGAGCTAAAAATTTCTAAAAAAGCTCACCCAGAGCTCAGTTGAGCTAAAAATGTACATGTAAAGAGTTAACCCTTTAACCTTTCCCTGTTCTATATCTCGTCTAAATTTCCATACCTGCTAAATATCCATGGACAAAATAGTTATAATGAAATATTGAAGGTGTAACATTGTAGCCATTTTAGAAAGTATTATAAAAGAAACAGAACTATCAAATTCCATCAGCAAAACGAGCAGACCCTGATCAGATGGCTCCTATAGGAGCCGTCTGATCTAGGTGAAGTCTTCTCTGTTTGCAAATGCATAAAAACATATTTATATGAAAGAGAGGGTTAAATGCTGTCAATGTTCTAAGTGAAACGGTCCATTATTGTTTAAAACTGAAGTCCATTCTCCATAAGAAAGGGTATAATTTGCAAGATAAACTTAAATGACAAACAGTGCAGACCCTGGTCAGTGTGTTCCTCTAAGAGTCCTAAGACTGATCTGGGTCTACACTGTTTGCAAATGCCAGTACACTCATTTCCAGCATTGAAACGGCTAACCTAGATTTCAGGATAAATGAATTTATTATGGAACCAATTTGCTGCCACATTTAATTGTCATTAAAGTCAGGCACGGCACATATAAGATTACGTTTTACCGAGTTTTTCTACACTATTTATAATGGCTATGCACTCTTAAAAGCCGTATGTTTAATTCCGTACATCATAAACAAATTATTATTATAAATTTGTATCAATAATTTCCAGTAAAAGTACATTATCAATTTAGATGCTGCAATTTCAAACAGGGTAGGCTTCATTGTTTCTTCCTGGAGTCAATTCAGTATCAAGTAAAGGATTAACCCATTCCTCCATAGGCTATTTTTAGATCCAACCACTTGGAATAAATCTACCCAAAAGGAGCATTAACTAGAGAAAAAGAAAATTTTAGAATTTTGTAGTTTGAAACCATTGTGATAAATAGAGCATTTGCTCCTATAGGAGCAAATGCTCTATTTATCACAATGGTTTCAACAGGTGACTTTTACAGAGGCGTAGAAAGGCGCATATATGGAGGAAAGGGTTAAATCTGTAAGACGATATTTTAATGATGAGCAGAGCTGGTCCCTATCAGAGTGATCTGGTCTGGATCTGCACTGTATGCAAAAGCAATTTCACCAAAATTTCTCACATTTAACCTGTTCCCTGTTGAATATTCATGTAAGAAATAATGACATCATGAATAAGTTGAATTTTTATCTTGGCATACATACACAGGATTCTTTGTTATTAATAGAAGCTATAATATGTCAGATCTATGATCATTCTATAAGCAAACAGAGCATGCAGACCCAGATCAGATGGCTCCTAAAGGAACAGTCTGATATAGGTCTACTCTGCTTGCAAAAGCATGAAAAAGGGTTTACAGGAAGGAAAGAATTAAAGAGTCAAACGGGTGTTTATTTTCCCTTTGACAGAGCTCCAGACAAGATGCGTAAATTAAAATATTTTCAACTATAACTTCTTTATTTCTCCACCAAACGAGACGATTCTTAAGAGTGGTCACAACATAGGGTTTGGTGGAGAACTTTGAAAAGGGCTTATTATTAAATTGAACTGGGCTGACTTTAAGTACCTGGTGCATAATAACATTTACTTGGCACATGTGCAGCATGACACTGCTTTGCAACATGCTCTAGGTCCTTAACACAGAGGTCCAGATAAGATAATAAGCCCTTTTAACCCTTAATCCTTCATATAAACGTGTTTTCACGCATTTGCAAACAGAGTAGACCCAGATCAGACGGCTCCTAGAGGAGCCGTTTGATCAGGGTCTGCTCTGTTTGCTAATAAAATTTGATAGATCTGTTTCTTTACTTTCTAAAATGTCTAAAATGTTGCACCTTCCATATTTCTTTATAACTATTTTGTTAATGAATATTCAGTAGGTACTGACATTTGGCCTAAATACAGAACAGGGAAAGGGTTAAAGGTTCTCCACCAAACCCTATGTTGTGACCTGGCGTGACTCTTTAGCATAATGTCTCTATTATGATGCACAATTTGGCAAATTTGATAGATTTTATAATTCCTTGATGTGTCTGATATTCAATCTTATACTTGTGCATTTCATTTCATTTTTAGTTTTGATCCTAATCTTGTGCAGTCAAACTCTGAGCACACTTTGTTATTTACACATTTTTGCATGGCTTTCAGAAAGCTACTTACTCAGTTGAAACGGGTAGCTCTGTGTCTTAAAATCATAAATTACCTTGATATTTTGATTGTCTTCAATTATATATTTTCACACATTCTGTAGCTTGACATAAAGCTATATTACTTGAGCACCTGTCAATTCTTAAGCCTAATGCTATAAAAGCAAGGCAAGAGCAAGTCAAAAAAAAAGGAAATTAGGAAACTAGAAGCAAGAAGTATCTTTTATAAGTAATTTTAGCAAACTGTGTGTCTGCTACTGTGTGACTTTATAAACTTAACTAATAGACACTGTGTGAACTGATAAACTTTTTGATCTGCTACTCTGTGTGATTTTGTTAACGAAGATAATTGTTGGAGGAACTAATTAAATTTTAAAAGTAGTCATCGTCTTGTGTGGACATTTCCAAACCCCGGCAATCTGGTAGCAAATTACATCCCACGTCGCAACATAAAATCTGGTGGAGAATCCGGGAAATAGTGAGCTTAAGTCAATGCAATTCAATTCAAGTGTAGAGTGTTTAGAAAGGAAATCTTGTGCCAAAAGTGAAGAAGTAAAAAGTAATGATAAGTGTGTAAGTTCTGAATCAGAAAGCAACATCTTAGCAGATTGTGCTAACTGTAGGCAACTGTGTGAAAGTAATAGAGATCAAAGGAGCATTATCAATCAACTTCGGGAACAAGCAGAAGAACAGCTAGAGGATCATGAAAACTACAGAAAAATTGCAGTTGCCTTCTTCGATGATGCCATGGAAGACATTCAGAGTTTAAGCAGCTTCATATCAAAACTGTTTCTCCTAATGAATGTGCGGGAACTGTCATGGCAGGAACAGCGTCTGTATGAGTTAAGGAAGTTTGACTGCACATATTGTGGCAGTAAGACGTTTCATTTTGAAGAAAACTGTGCTGCCAAGAAAGTAAACAAACTGTGCAGATTTTGCAAAGAAGAACATTTAACAACTCTCTGTGACAATGCAGTTTAACTTTGGGGTCCAAAGTAAATGGAGTTCAAGGGAATTATTATGATGAACAATTTGGCAAATTTGACAGATTTTATAATTCCTTGATGTGTCTGATATTCAATCTTATACTTGTGCATTTCATTTCATTTTTAGTTTTGATCCTAATCTTGTGCAGTCAAACTCTGAGCACACTTTGTTATTTACACATTTTTGCATGGCTTTCAGAAAGCTACTTACTCAGTTGAAACGGGTAGCTCTGTGTCTTAAAATCATAAATTACCTTGATATTTTGATTGTCTTCAATTATATATTTTCACACATTCTGTAGCTTGACATAAAGCTATGTTACTTGAGCACCTGTCAATTCTTAAGCCTAATGCTATAAAAGCAAGGCAAGAGCAAGTCAAAAAAAAAGGAAATTAGGAAACTAGAAGCAAGAAGTATCTTTTATAAGTAATTTTAGCAAACTGTGTGTCTGCTACTGTGTGACTTTATAAACTTAACTAATAGACACTGTGTGAACTGATAAACTTTTTGATCTGCTACTCTGTGTGATTTTGTTAACGAAGATAATTGTTGGAGGAACTACATGTAATTAAATTTTAAAAGTAGTCATCATCTTGTGTGGACATTTCCAAACCCCGGCAATCTGGTAGCAAATTACATCCCACGTCGCAACATAAAATCTCTTTTCACTATTTAGAATCTTTGCAAAGAGACGATACTAAACAGTGGTCACAATATCAGGGCTCAACATTAACTTTTTTGCTTACTAGACCAGTCGGGCTAGTGGTTTTGAAAACTACTTACAGTATTCAGTTTTGAATAATTGTAAAGAATAATGAATGAATGAATATTAAACAGTTAGCTTAAATGTTATAATGGCATAATTCCTGTACGAAATTATTAAGCGGAATACGCCTGGAATTTAGACGGATTACGCCCTGAAAATGGCAAAATATCAGATTTTCCTGCTAACACTACACGGACACGGAATTTTGCTAAAAGCCGCCTAAGAAAATCTGAATTCCCGCCTTAATTTTAGCAGGAAATGATAACAATTTAGATGGAAACTATAAGCCAGATTTTTTTCGGTGTAGTAAGGCGGAAAAATAAACTTTACTTTTCAAACTAGCAGGAAAAAATGACATTGAACTATTCTTGAGATTTTCTTAGACGGAATTTCGACTTAGTCTATTTTACTAGATGGAGTTTTTGTCTTTGTTAATTTTGCTAGGTGGAATTTCAGACTTAGCATTTTAGCACAAAGGTTTATTAGACAGACTTTAGTCCTTTTATAGTCAAATATGTGGATCTTACATTTTAACCCGGCAGTTTAGAAATAAACAATAAACAAACTTTTTCTGACAAAAGAAGTCTTTGATCAAATAAAGCATCTCTGACATTTAAGGCGACTATTGTCTGGATCTAATTACTTTCAATGCCCCAAAAGACCTTTTTTTGTATTAAGGGCCATGACATGGCTTTCATGTTAATTTTTATGGTAATTTGG
Source organism: Azorinus chamasolen (assembly GCA_963576725.1). Lineage (NCBI taxonomy): Eukaryota > Metazoa > Mollusca > Bivalvia > Cardiida > Solecurtidae > Azorinus > Azorinus chamasolen. The sequence continues at coordinate 4,205,578 of OY755249.1, forward strand.
CAACCATAAAAAGTAACCCACTTCAAATGGTGTACCCATTCAGGAGTATATCGACAAACAGTTAAGATCCAGATCAGAACCACAAAAAGTGGGACCTGATCTGAGGTACAAAATGTTTAATGTCTAGGCACCATTCCTACAAAAATCAGACCAATAGTTAAAAGTATCTCTTGATTTTTGATGCAGTTGATAATTTCAGATGACAAAAAATACCCAGAATGCAATAGGTGAATTGATTCTTACTGAATGCAATAGCAATATAAGCCAAGGAGTATTAATTAATACTGGTACTGTAGTTATGTATCAAACTGTACAGATCAAGAACTGTTAGCCACATCACAGACGTGGTGGCTGAGCTGGATCTGTAAAGTTTGAAGTCTCACTAAGCATTAACCCTTTCCTCAATAAATCGGCCTTTCTGTGCCTTTGCAAACGGAGAAAAGAGTAGACCCAGATCAGATGGCTCCTAGAAGAGCCGTCTGATCAGGGCCTGCTCTTTTTACTTATGATATAATATAGAATTATAGATATGATTCTACAGTTTCTGCCATGGCATAAAGTTTCTGTGTTAATATGCCATTTTGAAAATTAATGCAATTTACTGTTCATGGTGCCAATAAAACCTGTCATTAAATTCTACCTGTATATTCATGGAGTAAAGGGTTAATATCTTGTGCTTATTGATCACTTCTTAGTTCCCAACCAAAGACTGACAAGGATCATGTTTTCTTTCTTCATTCTTTGCTAATATGGAAGATGGCATTAATAACTAAGAGCAATGGTCAAACTGAAACTTAACTACTTTTGAACACTGCAGCACCATCTGTATTAAACAATTTAAAGTTAAAATACAAATTTGTTGGTTTGCTTAGATGCCCTCCATTTTGAAAGTGTGATTGGTAAAGTTCTCCATCATAAATATCTGCATAACTGCCAAGGGGTACTTGTCGCTGGAACCGATGTTGTAGTTTTTTTTATAGAAACTGTCTTGTCGAAAAAAAAATATGATCTTTTAACAGAACTTCAATGAAGTAACTAGCACTGTCAAATGGCATGCCACAAGTGCCATGGGACAATGTTTTACTGTTTGATCTTTTACTGCATTATGGCAGTGAAGGCAGTAATAGCAAGGAAAACAAGATTTTTTTTAATTTTTTGAAAACAAAAAAATGTTTTAAACTCATGTAGTGTGCTGCACAATATATGTCCACTTGGAAGAACAAATGACAGAATATTCAAAAGCTGCTGCGCTGCATCACCAATAAGGTTGTACATTGTTGTAAAAAGAGCCAACAGCAACACAAAAGAGCCAATGGTAACAGAACTGCTTCATTGTCTTCTGCAGAGTCATTTTCGTTATCAGATATAGTTGATGAAGTAGAGGTCAGCTCTGCAACATTTTCATCTTGACATCTGAGTCCAGCATACAGTCATCTGGAATGTCTTGGTCAGTACTCTTATTCATGTATATAGAAAATGTTCTAAATCCTGACTGACATCTCCTGGGATGGAATCCGTTGGTTCACTTGTGTGAAAGGAACAGCCATCTTGTCTAGTTTTCTCCCCAACTGCCTGCAGTCTATCATCCTGGAAAGATTAACAAATTCATCAAAGAATCCTAGCCATATTTACATGTAAATGACCACTGCCATTATACTTTGGAGATTTTCAAACACAATACATTTGATACATTCAAACAACGTCAACTCAGATCAGTTGTGCATGCACACCTTAGGTTATGCATTAACACCAACTGTGATTAGTTTGCTTGAATGTAAAGTGTCAAATGTGTAGATCTTGTATAGTGCCATACTTTTTTTTAAAGGCAGCTGATCTGGATCTATATTGGAAAAGTACCATAAATTAACTAAATCATTTCATCTCAAAACTTCATTCAAAGCCCCATTACCCAGAATTGTAGTTAATTGCATCAGTAAACCATTTTTGGCCAGACAAAGAAAATGTGAAACATAATGGGCCTTTAGCATGACCCTATTTCTCATCATGCATGTTCTATATATAAGTTTCTCCCCAAATGATTCAGCAGAACAAGAGTTATATTGGCCTGACAAAAATGAAAAAAAAAAGTTTGACACAGGCACAATATTTGGCTCCACAGTCTATTTAAAATAAATTTTGGTACTCAATTTCATAGAGATACTTTTCTAGTTTCTAAATTGATTGAGATCATGTTTAAATCACTTTTGACACCCCTTTTCACAAACTCGTTGTTCAAGTTTCCTTGAATCAATTTTGAAATAAGGATGTCAGGCTAAAAAAACAAGTTTTACCCTTTGCTACAAATGTCAAATCTTCATTTCCGTTTATGCGATTCAAATCGTGTGATAGCTCAATGAGTGAAATCAGAGACATATAGATGCGTACATGTATGGAAGGTGAAACATTTTAATCATTTTGGAAACAAAAGAAACAGACATTATCAATTTCCATTAGCAAACAGAGTAGACCCTGATCAGACGGCTCGTAAAGGAGCCCCCTGATCTGGGTCTACTCTATTTACAAATTAGTAAAAACACGAGTAAAAGGGTTAAATGGACATTTTTAAAGTTCGGGACTCACGACCTACCGTTAATGATAATGGCTGAATCTTTCGCTATCGGATAGCAATGTCTTCAGAATTTATTTTGTGCTGGTAGTAAGGCCTCTTCCGTCTACTTTTCCGTGTACTAGACATCGTTGATTTCTTCGACCATTCACACAGCTTCGAAGGTCTGGAATGAATCGCCATTATTTTGTGTCATGTGACTACGCTGGACAAACAGCGGTGATTGGTCGACGGTTGGAAGAAATAGTCACGTGACGGATGCTGGCGCAAAAGCCCAATTGTTTTATCCCCCTAGGCGATAATTGAATTAAGTCCCAGGATTCAATTTGTAAACAAAGGCGACGGCTAACATTTAAAGGCTTACGACGATTCTACAATGTTTGCGGTCATATTCTGTTCGGACGACAAATCCTTAGCCGTTCTTGGAGAGAGGGAGAGCAAAACTTTTGAAATGCTGGGAGGTTTCCAAGAAAAGGAAAGTGAAAGTTGACCAGGGGAAAATCTGTCTACGACGGCGGTAAGCGATCGAGTTTGCTATAAATCCATCCACCATCTTATTCTTGATAATGATAAAATTAAATCTCTCGCTGTGATTCTGACTTGATATTACAACTTGAGACTCCACATATTAATTGCAGAAAAGCATGTGAAATAGATTTATTTATTCAAACTTTCAAAATTTAAAAGCGGTTTCAGTTGACTTTGCGCAGAAGTATCGGAGATATTCATTGGCTGGCTGAAGCAAATATACCCGAGTTTGCGTATTATTGTCCAATCGCTACCTACCTTACTATCACGCATTCCGGAAACTAAAACCGACATAATACTGAATATATCGCTACTGATACTGATATTCATAAGAGTTACAAGAGTTTGTGTAACTATTACATGTAAAAACAACAAAAACACGTTCTATCGGAGGGGTATTTTAAATCTCAGCCTCTGCCTCTGGGGGAAATGCTGGAATCACTGTCTGTCTGTCAGTCCCCAACAACAATTTCTCAATTTTTCCCCCAAAGCACAGAGCCTTTTCACTTTATTGGACTTTAAGAATGGGATGCAAATGAAATATAGTCAAAACATACCCATTTATATTTATGCATCTACAATGTATTCTGTATAAAGTATTGAAAATGCCCAAAGGGGGGGGGGGGGGGTTGTTAACCGGCAGCTCCAGCCTGCTCATATGTCTGGTTCATCTGGTTAGAGTCTACTAGCAGTGGCTGGATGTAAACATTAATAGATGCAATATAGATCTACAAACAGGTCAAATTTCTTACAATGATGACCCAAGTATACCTTTACAATTACAGTTACACACATGCTTTATTCTAGATGGTGTGTCTGCTGGCTAAGAACCATGCTGAGGAAGGCCACAAGATCTGCTTTGGAAGCCAGTTGGGAGAGAGCTGGTTATAAGCTTGCCACCAAACTCCAAGGAGGGTGATGTATGACGTCCACTGGATATTCAGCGAGTAGATGTGTTGAAGGGTATGTACATGACCAATACAATGTTTACAATCATAAAAGTTGATTAACCCTATCCCTTATATAAACACTGTTTCACACATTTGCAAACATAGTAGACCCAGATCAGACAGTTCCTAGAGAAGCCATCTATTCAGGGTCTGCTCTGTCTGCTAATGGATTTTGATGTTTCCTTACTTTCTAAAATGGCTTCAATATTCCATCTTCAGTATTTCATTATAATATGTTTTCCATGAATATTCAGTAGGTATTGAAATTTGCAATAAACATAAAACAGGGAAAGGGTTAAACACAAATGAAAAGCTTTAATTAAATTTGCCTTAAACAAGCCATATCCATTAAGTTATACCAGGGCTATAATAAAGGTGCATACCCAAATGCTAAAATTGTCATTTTTCCACCAACCCTTTTACAGTGAACACACTTTGGGGTTTGGTGGAGAAATAAAGGAGCTATTCTTAATAATGTTTAAATGTATGCATCTTATAAGTTATATAAATGTAGACCTCTGTATATATTTTAACCCTTTCCCAGTTCTATGTTTATTCCAAATTTCAATACCTTCTGAATATTCTGAAATGGACAAAATACTTATAATGAAATATGGAAGGTTGAACATTGTAGCCATTTTAGGAACTAATAAGAACAAATAAAAGAGATCTACCAAATTCCATTAGCAAACAGAGCAGACCCCAATCTGGCTGTTCCTATAGTTTACAGATGTGTGAAAATGTGTTTATATGAAGGAAAGTGTTAAGATGCATGACTCTCTTATGTACCTAGCAGATAATAATTATTAAATTATGTTGGCATCATTTTACATTCAAATTTATCTTGAGCTTGATAGAATATTAACAGGATTGTTCATTCATGATTCTTTACCCTTATTAATGTTTTAGGTATAGGGTCAAAATGGTATTGGCCTTGTGACTTGTGTTTTATGTAAAACTTATTGGTAGAGAAAATTTCCATTACAGATTATGTCACGGCGTTGTGCTGCTTAAACAACAAAGGGCCACCTAGGGACAGCGACATCAACGATGCTGTGACTGAGTAGATAAGCTATGCCAGGAAGTTCAGAAGCAAGACATGATTTTCTTCTCCTATTTTGGACACAGTGCAAGACATAAATTTTGTTAGTGAACAAAGTGAAATTTTTCAGGGTTTGTTGTCATCAGGCCCTGCCTTCATCAGTGCTCCAGATAAAATGTGTAAAATATAATGTCATCAACAATGTTTATTTAATATCTAAACCAAATCATTGTATCGGTGACAAAAACTCTTAACCCTTTCCCTCATATAAACGTGTTTTCACACATTTGCAAACAGAGTAGACCCAGATCAGACGGCTCCTAGAGGAGCTGTCTGATCAGGGTCTATTCTGTTTGCTAATAGAATTTGAAATATCATTGTCTTCACTTTCTAATGGCTATAATGCACCACCTTCCACATTTCATTATAACTATTTTGTCTCTGAATATTCAGTACATGTAGGTATTGAAATTTGGACAAAATATAGAACAAGGAAAGGGTTATGTGCATATGAAACTCATATGCATTTGCAAGCGGTTGAAATTATAATATATAAACTCAATTTCTCATATTTTATTGTCGCATAATACATTTGATTGAAATTAAATATGACTTGACAAGAACTAATATATTGTTTTTATGTTATCTTTGATTATTTTATCTGTTCTTATTTTACCCTGATTATTATTCAGGGCTTTATATTGCTTCATCAGTTATGGAGTCATATAATGGTAATTATGATACATTGTATATGTGCCCCCTCCAAACCCACAAAGTTGTGAGGGGTGTACCGGAATCAGCTTGTCTGTCTACTAAACCAATCTTTTGTCTGCACAACCTTACTGGTATGATCAGTACCACTTCGTTTATTTATGCATATAATCATGAACACTTTCTGTTTTTGCTGACTTTTTTATGAGGTGTTAATTCTGTAGGGTTTTTTAATAGGAAGAAACGTCTTGATGTAAATGAAGTGTTGATCTTACAACTTACCTGATGAAGTACTGATTATTTATTAACTTATATGACTGAAAAAACTGTTTAAGCGACTTAATCCTTTACTCTATAAATGCTCCTTTGCAGAGTAGACCCAGATGAGATGGCTCTTGTAGGAACTACTCTGTTTGTTTACGATATTATATAGATTCTGCTGTTTCTACCATAACTCAAAAATTCCTGTCCATGAGCTATTAAACACTCTAATATTCTTGATGTCATAAATTTTTGCATGAATATTCATGGAGTAAAGGATTAAAATCCTAAAACAATAATTGGCAGAAAAAAAAATCTTGAAACATTTTTGGGCAGGTTTTCTTAGGCGGATATTTCCAGAAAAAAGTTAGCTGGTTTCCGCCCAAGAAATCATCTGCTTAGGCGGGATTCGTCTAAGTATATTTTTAAGTTTTTTATTTTATTTATACTAGCTGGATTTTCTAAGGCGAAATGTTTTCCTGCTATTTAGCGGTTTTCGCCTTGCTAAGCGTAAAAAATTAGCATATTTCGAGCCCTATTCTGCCTAAGAGCTGCTAAGGCGGGAATTTTTCCATGTATTAGGCGGATTTTATTCCGTGTAAGTCTTTCTTAGGTGGAAAATTAGGCAGATTTTTCCCCCTGGTATTTAGGAGGTTTCCGCCTATTTAGGGGGAATATTTTTCCTGCTATCTAGGCGGTTTCTGCCTTGCTAGGCGGAAAAAATTAGCATATTTCGAGCTCTATTCTCCCTAAGAGCCACTTAAGACGGCATTCATTCACATTGTAAGTTAAGACGGAATACGCTTAAAATTCAGGGCGTACTCCGCTTAAGTTCCGGGCGTACTTTTTCGTACGGGCTATGAACACAGAAAGTTCTAGCCATGGCAAAAAATTTAGAGTGAGTGAGTTGGGTTTAACGTCCGACCAACAGTATTTCAGTTATTTGCAGATGGCACCCGCATTATTTTATTATTTATTTTAGAATCATATCTTTATAATTTATTAACCCTTTCCCTGTTCTATGTTTATTCGAAATTTCAATACCTACTGATTATAGTCCGAGTCAAAGGCAAAATAGTTATAATGAAATGTGCAAGGCGGAACATTGTAGCCATTTGAGAAAGTAAAGAAACAGATCTTTCACATTCCACTATCAAACAGAGCAGACCCTGATCAGCCAGCTCCTATAGGAGCGTACAAATGCTTGAAAACACATTTATATGAAGGAAAGTGTTAAGCAAGCAGGCGCTGATCAGATGGCTCCGGCAGGAACTATATCTGATCTAGGTCTACTGAGACCGTTCGCAAAGGCATTAAAAGGATCGTATATTTGGTTAAGGTCTTAACCCTTCTCTTGCTGAATTTTAAAATACATATTATTTTTTGCATGCCAGTTCATGACAGCACAGGCAAACATGACAAAATACTACCCATTTTGGATATGCTATGATAAAAATGATGTGACTGAATATTCATGAAGTGATAAACTGATGAATAAAATCAATATTCATAAAGTAAACAAGAGGGCCATGAGGCCCTGAAGCGCTCACCTGAGATACCCCAGGGGCGGGGCCATCATTGGTACAACCTTGGTAGAAGCCACAAGGCAAAGCAGTATTCTATTAATTAAAGGTCTAAGCAATATGGCTTCAGAGAAAAATAATATATTTTTCCCATGAAAAACTGATAAGCCAGGGCCAAGTTTCGCCCAGAGGTCATGGTCGTAAGTTGAACAATCTTTGTAGAGGACCATTAGATCATGCTACATGCCAAATACAAATGTCTAGGCCTAACAGTTTCAGAGAAGAAGATTTTTAAAGATTTTCCTATGAAAAACTGATAAGCCCTTGGGCGGGGCCATTTCTGGCCCGTGGGTAATAATTTGAACAATCTTTGTAGAGGACCATTAGATCATGCTACATGCCAAATATCAAAGGTTTAGGCCTTACAGTTTCAGAGAAGAAGCAGGGGTGGCGAAATCTAATTTTGGATGACTTGTCCGTTTTGGTTAAAAGCTATTTCCTACTTGTCCGTATGATGAATTAATAACAAAAACCTAAAAAAAATCACTTGTCCGTTATGGCTTTGGGACAACACGGACAATACGGACATTTGATTTCGCCACCCCTGAGAAGAATGTTAAAGATTTTCCTACGAAAAACTGATAAGCCCTTGGGCGGGGCCATTTTTGGCCCGTGGATAATAATTTGAACAATCTTTGTAGAGGACCATTAGATCATGCTACATGCCAAATATCAAAGGTCTAGGCCTTACAGTTTCAGAGAAGAAGATTTTTAAAGATTTTCCTATGAAAAACTGATAAGCCCTTGGGCGGGGCCATTTTTGGCCCGGGGGTCATAATTTGAACAAAATTTGTAGAGGATCATTAGATCATGCTACATGCCAAATATCAAAGGTCTAGGCCTTACAGTTTCAGAGAAGAAGAATGTTAAAGATTTTCCTATGAAAAACTGATAAGCCCTTGGGCGGGGCCATTTTTGGCCTGGGGTCATAATTTGAACTTTTGTAGAGGACTATTAGATCATGCTACATGCCAAATATCAAAGGTCTAAGCCTTACAGTTTCAGAGAAGAAGAATGTTAAAGATTTTCCTATGAAAAACTGATAAGCCCTTGGGCGGGGCCATTTTTGGCCCGGGTGTCATAATTTGAACAATATTTGTAGAGGACCATTAGATCATGCTACATGCCAAATATCAAAGATCTAGGCCTTACAGTTTCAGAGAAGAAGAATGTTAAAGATTTTCCTTTGAAAAACTGATAAGCCCTTGGGCGGGGCCATTTTTGGCCCAGGGGTCATAATTTGAACAATTTTTGTAGAGGACCATTAGATCATGCTACATGCCAAATATCAAAGGTCTAGGCCTTACAGTTTCAGAGAAGAAGATTTTTAAAGATTTTCCTATGAAAAACTGATAAGCCCTTGGGCGGGCCATTTTTGGCCCGGGGGTCATAATGTGAACAACGTTTCGTTCCCCCTAGCCACTGATGCTTCTGACAAAATTTGGTTAAAATCGGGTCAGCAGTTTCAGAGGAGATGTCGTTTGAAAATGTGGATGGACGCCGGACTCCGGACGGACGACGGACAAATAGCGGTCACAATAGCTCATCCTGAGCCTTTGGCTCAGGTGAGCTAAAAAGGATTAAATACAATTTAGCTCTGTCAAAAGTGGAAAACTGGCATTTTCTGTCAGCGTAAATCAATGTCTGAATTGTTTATTACTTAAACGTTTACCTCATAAATATTTATACAAGAATTCATGACTTTATGATTATTTATTAACCCTTTCCCTGTTCTATGTTTATTACAAATTTCAATACCTACTGAATATTCATGAACAAAATAGCTATACAGAAATATGGTAGGTAGAACATGGTAGCCATTTCAGAAAGCAAAGAATCAGATCTTTCCAAGTCTGTTAGCAAACAGAGCAGACCCTGATCAGACGGCTCCTCTAGGAGCTGTCTGATCTGGGTCTACTCTGTTTGCAAATGCATGAAAACACGTTTTTATGAGGGAAAGGGTTAACTGAATCGGTTATAATTATAATGGCTGACAAACAAAGGGAAGTTTGGGCCATTTTAGAAGCTCTAGAATCAGATAGATCTATATCATTTCATAGACAAGGAGCTGATTGATCTGGATCTACTCTACTCTGTTTGAAAAGACATCAAACGACATCAATTTGAGGTAAAAGGTTTATTCCTTTCCCTCACATTTTCACTCTTTTGCAAACAGAGTAGACCCAGATCAGACAGCTCCTGTAGGAACTATCTGATCAAGGTCTGCACGGTTTTACTTATGGAATTATGGAATTATAATATATCTGACTCTACTGGTTTTACAAATATCAAAAACTCAAGTGTACTTTTGCCATTATAAAAATGCAGGTAATACCCCAGAATACCCCTCTCAAACAAGTTTGCTGAGGTATAATAAGGTAAACCACATGCTCAAAGGAACACAGTGTTCAAACGAACACATGTGTCACCTTCTGGGAGAAATGTTAGAATAAAAAAAAAAATTGTGATAGAGAGATAGACAGACAACAGACAGACAGACAGACAGACAGACAGACAGACAGACAGACAGACAGACCAGACAGACAGACGACGCAAAAGTGCTGATGATCCCTATGTGACACACTGCTTCTCAGCAGGTGACACAAAAATCACACAAACAGATTAAACTTTACTAAAATGCTATCTGAATGGACACCATTAACCCTCTCCTCCTTAGGCTAGTTTTAGACCCAATCTCTTTGAATGAATCTACCCAAAAGGACCATTTACTAGAGAAAAGTAAAAGTTCAGAATTTTGTAGTTTGAAACCATTGTGATAAATTGAGCATTTGCTCCTATAGGAGCAAATCCTCTATTTATCACAATGGTTTCAATAGGTGTTTTTTACAGAGGTGTAGAAAGGGTTAAACTTTACTAAAATGCTATCTGAATGGACACCAATAACACTTGGCATGTAGTAATTTGTGTCTGCATAAGTTGTCGTCTGCTTCAAGTATCAATACTTCCATTGGCTTTCTTTCTTTAACCCTTTCCTCCATAAATACACCTTTCTACGCCTCTGTAATAGTAATTTATTGAAACCATTGTGATAAAAAGAGCATTTGCTCCAAAAGGAGCAAATGCTCTATTTATCACAATGGTTTCAAACTACAAAATTTTAAAATTTTCCTTTTCTCTAGTTAATGCTCCTTTTCGGTAGATTTATTCAATGAGGTTGGGTCTAAAAATGGCCTATGGAGGAAAGCGTTAAAAAATACATCAGGAAGTAAAAATGAATTAAATTTGGATAAAAGACACTGAATCCCCCCATCTCATTTGATTCCAAATGAAGAAAATCACAACTTTCCTGCTGGTATGAAAAGAGTTGAACGTCGATTTCTGAATCTGATTAATCCTTTAAATGCAGGAAACGATCGCACTAGCATTTATAAACATTGTAGACCCTGATCAGAGGGCTCCCAGATGAGCCCTCTGATCAGGGTCTGCACTTAACCCTTTCCTCCATAAATACGCCTTTCCACGCCTTTGCAAACAGAATAGACCCAGATCAGACGGCTCCTATAGGAGCCCCTATAGGAGCCGTCTGATCTGGGTCTACTCTGTTTGCCTATGATATAACATAGATATGACTCTACAGTTTCCTGCCACGGACAAAACTTACTGTGTCCATGTGCTGTTATTAGCAAATTAATCTAATTGATATTCATGATGTCATTATATTTCTTACATGAATATTCATGGAGTAAAGGGTCAAGGTGATAAAAAATCCTCTTGCAAATTAAGTCCTTTCATACTTAATTGTCCGCCTTAACCCTTCGCTTGCTGAATTTTAAAATACATTTCTCCTTCTTTACCCATTCCCTGTTGTATAATTACATATGTCTTCACTGTGTACAAGTATTTCGCTGTGCAATCACTGCTGTGGAGTGCACTGGTTGCACAATCAACTTGTAAATAGTGCAGACCCTGATGAGACAGCTCCTGCAGGAGCTGTCTCATCTGGGTCTTCACTATTTACAGGTAGGTATATTGACGCGATTAGCAAGCGAAGGGTTAATTAAACACTTGTGTCATTTGTGTGTCATAATTCAAAGGATAACTAGTAGATTGATACATTGACTTTGATGTTGAAACAAGCTTTGTTAGATCATTGTAATTGGGTCAATGTAGGCAGTCTAAGTCCATTAAATGCTCAATATTTAACCTTTAGCCTGCTATGGGCGAATGAGTGAATACCTATGCAAATAGTTTGGATCCAGATGAGACGCCGAGTAACTCAGCGTCTCATCAGGATCCAAACTGTTTGACAGTCTGATTGCATTTTGGTAGATAAATTGATTTTAGCTTGATTTTTGAAAATGTAGTAGGTGAAACATTCTGTAAAAATGATTTGCTCAGCAGGCTAAAGGCTAAAGTAAAATGGTCCATTTACTGTAGAGTCCATTCAGTAATAATTTGCAAGAGGATTCTGAATGACAAACAGTGCAGACCCTGATCATGCAGAGGGCTCCTGTAGGAAATAATTATCTGATCTGAGTCTACACTGTTCGCAAATGGCACAAAGCTGGTGTCCAACACTCAACTGATTACATCTTTAGCATTGTAATAAGGACAAATTAACCCTTTACTCCATAAATACGCCTTTCTACACATTTGCAAACAGATAAGACCCAGGTCATACGGCTCCTATAGGAGCTGTCTGATCAGGGTCTGCTCTGCCTGGTTATGAAATAATTTAGATATGATTCTACAGTTTCTGCCATGGC